>JAIPRK010000023.1:108080-548365 GCA_025469195.1 Chaitophorus viminalis | reverse complement strand
CACACATACACACACACACACACACACACACACACACACACACACACACACACACACACACACACACACACACACACACACACACACACACACACACACACACATATACACGACATATATATGCCACGTGTACGTTTCGGATATAACATCGAGTATGTGTTTACTCGGTTTGAGTTTGCCAAAAGGGTTTACGTGAAATCTGCGTTTTGACTGTTGTAGAGTGTATACTAGCCAAGGACGTAATAAAATGTATTTATTTATTTATTTATTTATTTATTATAAATTATTAATTAACAAAAATAATGTTATCAGTTTGCACTTGTCCGTTAACGAGACTTAAAATACAGAGAAAACTGAAGTAAACTTCACAACAAGTGGGAAATGCAGGAGTATTATATCATATACATTTACACGATATTTTTGAGTCAGAACTCGATTCGTATTATTACAATATTTATCCAGTAGTGGGTTAATCAAACGATGTAATCGGTAACACAATGTAGTAAAAAAAAAAAAAATCAATTTATTATTTCCTTTCAATTCCATTTCATAGCCCATAGTTCTACATTGTTCGATTCATTTTCAATAACTCAGTCTGCTCAGTCAAGAAGTTTCTTATTAATCACGCGTGCCAAATACAAAATCGACTGTAAGATGAATACGATACTTCAAATCAAAACAGTAATATTCATATAAAATATTTTTATTTCCACGAAATTTAAATCATCTTGGATCGTGAAAATTGTTGCACATGAAGTTTATAATAATTTCATTTATAATGTGATTCAACGAATGTACCTCCTTGTCGGATGTTTGTTAAAAAGAGTATCGTACAAAGTTTTAATTTTTAAATGGTATTTATTATATTAGATATTTTTATGAAGTTATTTTCAAAATAGCACAATTTTTATAACTTGATATAGTGTTGATAAAGCAATATATAACTCGGAATTATTCCAAATATAATAAAATAAATGGTGTAATTTTGATTTTTGATTAGTTTTTTTTTCGTTTCTTTTCAATTGTGACTTCAAACAAGGCTTAAAAACGTTTAATAATGTGATATTAATCAATTAATCAAAAAAAATCGTTTGTGGGTTTTAATATTTTTTCGATACTGAAATAATATTAGTACTAATATTATTTATATTATTATAAATGAAAAATATTTAAAAATTTAAGATTTAAAGAATTCGATTTCGTTGTAATTTATTATAAAAAAATATGATATATTTAAATTTTGTACTTTGGTGGGGGGATTTTATGTGGGTCAGTTTATGGCTGCGCTACTATAATATGCCAAGTACGTTAAAGCCCTTAATCATTTGCAGATAAAAGGGACTCTCTATATATATATATATATTATATATATATAAATATATATACGATGATAATTAAACTATAGGAGTTTGTGCTTGGCCACGTTTAGTATTTCCCAGACAAATATAATATCATAACTATTTGAAATCGATAACAGCCAAAAGCAAAATAAAAATGTATGGAAAAATGACTATGAATATCAAAAATGCTGTGTTCGATGAATGCGGAAAAAAAAAACAATTATTTTTACCATATCATGACAAATATTATATTCGTAAATAAAAACCACGATATGATCAGGTAAAAACGTATACTTTTTTATAAAATAAATCGTCTTATGACCGTGATTTTATTTGAAATCATACTCCTTTGATTTTCTTTACAAATGTCGTAGAATCTGCAGGTCTTACCATCCGACTTTAGCCGGTAGCTTTTTCTTCGTTAAACTAAAAATACTTCGATCAGACTCGATTTCTATTTTTAATTGAACACAACGATAATGGAGCAAATAAATCATCCAAGTTCACGAAAACAATCAATTCCAATGCAATTAAAACTTGTATTGTACATATAATTATATAGTATCCTTATACTGAATTGAATTTGATTTTCTGATGGTATTTTTTTTTCTTGCATTCCGAAATCGGTACAACGTAATAATAATATGATAGATTTAAATAATTGTCCCGCGTTAGGAAAAGAAAATTAACTGCTCATAAACTAACGAAACAGTGGAAACCCGCATCTTAACTAAAATTAAATTAGTCATTGAGACTGAAAACACTCCGCGAACAGAGAGTGGAGAATATTGTTGGACTGCAGAATTGCTATAAAACAAACCGTTTCGAATTCGCTTCGAGAATTATATAGTGATTTCCGACATAATCGAAATCACCGACATCGGTTCAACCATAATGCATATTATGAAAACGGGTTTGTCGTAAACTCCACTAATTTCTTGTCATTTTATGGAAATATATAGAACGATTTGACTGTATAAAATGATCTCCATGCTGCAGTAGTAGTGCAGTACCACCTGTGTTCGATTCCAAATCGTTTGAGGCGACTGAATGCGACTTATGTTACATTATTTGTGTCGAAAAAAAAAATCAGGAGCCTATAAAACAAAATAAAACATACATCATTGTAAAACCAACACGTTGTACTCCAAATCTAAAAAAAATAAAAACATTCAGAGCGAAATGTTTTTTCTTAAACCATTCAATACGAGCTCGTTCGTGATTATTTCCATTGTGCACGCTACCACGCCGTTTCTTTTGTCTAAAAATAGTTACTCACTATATATTATTATTTCTATTGCTATTGCAATGTTTCATATAACAAATGAATATCGCTTGTTCGTAATATTTTAATATCCACGCGAACAATGCTATCGATTGAATAGTACCACGTCGTACTTTCAATTTACTTATTATTATTATTATTATTATTATTTTCTTATTTCGAAAAGTTTTTTTTTTGCAGTTAATCTTGGTTTCACCAAATATTAAACACCTTTCGAATCAGACGGCTTAAAATATATCACAGACGACTGCTTTATTATTTTTTTTTCTTCTATCATCCTCTCATTTTTTCGGGTTTTGTAGCTGCTTATATTTGCTGTTTTATTGTCAGTGTTAGAAAGCCATGAATTTTGTACTTTAAGCCGTCTAAAATCATTTCAATAATTGGATGTCTATATCACATTTCTTTCAACTTCGTTGCTCATTTCAAGCATCCAATATAATATTGAAGTATTTCCTTTTCGGAGAAAAAGTAATAAAAGTATGTATTTTTTTTTTCACTGTGGTGATTAAATTTCTTCGGTGTGATTTTCAAAAAATATATCATTATACAAACTGGAAAAATATGAATTAAGCATGGTAGGACCATTAGGGGTAGATGTAAATATTATTTTGTTATTATTTTCTATATCAAAACAAACGGTTTTATGAACATAAAGCAAAATCATTAGATAATGATGAATCAATTATGATTATGATGCCGATGAAAAATAGCCTAATATTTTAGGTTTCCAGTTGAATCAATCGATAAACAGTTGATGGAAGTACTGAGTATAATTATTATTGCAGAATCATTAAAGTTGGATGAAGTTAATGAGACTTAATTATAAATAGATCATCAACCTACTGCAAACAAGCATGGGTGACCTTTCAATAATGAGCTGCGTTGAACATTTTCTGTAGGTTTTTATTTTATCATACCACGGTATCACAGTATTGTGAAATGACAAATTTCTCTCAAAATATTAATTGTTTAACAAAGCTAGTTGATGGACTGTCGATTATTAAAATTTACAACATATAATGCTAGCAAACAATTAATTTGAACGTGTCCAGAGCAGCTTTAAAAGCTGAGCAACGATAATTTTATTTCATTTCGAATGTGACGAACTGGAATTCTCTAGGTGGAAAATCAAACAAGATTATATAATCTTCGGTACTATGCCTTATAAAATAAACATGTAGTTGTTTAGATTTTTGATTTAGACTTATATTTCAACTGACACTAAAAAGTATATTTAAAATGTTATTTTGTTTTTAATAGATATTCCATGTAAAAACACATTTTAACATGTACTTTTTTCTCAATCTTTTATTTTTATTTTTTTATTTAATCTACCAAATTATCAAAAAAACATTTTTACGTAAATAGTGTAATTAATTATAGATGAATGGTCAAGTCAGGATTTTGACGTTCATAAACATCTGCAATTTTTAGAATTAAACTGGGAAAAACAACGTTATTAAATAAGATCTCTATGAGAATTTTAGCTACAATTAGCATTATAGTCATTAGAAAGTTACAAAATTATTATAATAGATTACAGAAAGATTAATTATGTGCTTGCATTATTAAAATGTATTATTATAAAATGTAGTATGAATGAGCATGAAAAATATTTTCGATTGCATTTAAAATATGTTGATGTTTAGAAATTATTAATTTACTTAACGATTAAATATGTTAAAAACTCCATTTTTTGTAAACAGAATTTATATCTATAAGTAAATTTGGTATAATCTTTATTTAAAATGATTATATAAATTTTATATAATCATTTTAAATAAAAACGATTATGGTATATTCAATTCGAGAAATATTAGTGTATACCATAATGATGATTAATAATGGGATATTCTATAGTTCTGATTTTTGTAATAATCTAGGGATGTTAATCACAATAATTAGTGACAATAATTATTCTGACATTAAAAATATAACTGAAACAAATACTATTCTAGTTTTAAGTGATTTATTTTTTTAATTTGGACATTTTCAATATTGTAATATTACTCTCAGTAATTTACTGAGTTCAGAGTTAGGTACTTAGTTATTCAAAACAGCGAAGTAAATATAAGTTAAAAAAATATTAGCAACGGAATTCTACATATGATTTTCAACATTATTCTATCGCATAAGTTTTATTATAATAGAATTATAAACATCTCAATAATTTGTATTAATAGTACCCCGTTTAGTAAGTAAAATATTAAGAACGGTACAACTATTATGAAACGTTTTTTTGTTATAAATACGTGCATTACAGTTTGTATTATTCCATTTAAATATTTTAGAATAATATTGTTTCCAAGAAATGAAAAATTGAGTTGCTTTCATTTCAATTCGGTTCATTAGTGCATAAGCATAATGATGTTGATGATAAGTTTGTACATGAAATGTGGAATTTGAATTTAGTAAGATGAAATTTGAGTTCATAATATTACGGAATAATTGATTTCAGAACTCAGTTATTTATGTGACTTTACATAAAATGATATATATATATATATATATATATATATATATATAATTACACTTATTATTATTGAATTGTTTTATTCGGAATTTAAAGTTGTTATGTTTAATATACAGTATAATGACTGAGTTCAAATGCAATGAGATATTGTTTGATTTACGTCTTTTACGTTGGAACCAATATTATTATATTCACTCCAATTTATCCCTACTCCTCTTCCACATCACAATTTAAATAGTCTCCATTGTTAGTTCCTATTTCATAATTCATATTTTGAAGCAGCCCAAACTGAGGAAAACCATATAGCTGTATGCATACACCTTAATTTACACGTAAAGGGGTCAACAAAACTCCGAGAAATTCCATAACAAATATTATTCAGAACACTTTATTACCAGAAGTTACGCATTTAATACGTTCTGTAAACGTTAAACTGTGAGAGAAATAATGTATAGTATCCAGATATTTTACACTTTGGATTGACCTCCAAGATATTGTTTTAGAAACTGACGATATGTGGGCGGAAATAACAATTTTTTTTTTTTAATTTCTTCCCCCCGTGAAATGCAAACAATGATAGCGCATATACCTAACAATAATATAATTCTATAGGCTTTGAAAACAAACGTTATTGTCAAACAAACGTGATGCATCACGCACGTTCGGTATGGCTTGGTGCAAGAAGAGCCAACGTCAGATTTTAAAGAAAATTATATTCTTTGACAAACATATTTTTTTTTTTATTATGTTTCTACTAATGCAAGGATCAGGGTATATGAATTAGTTAATTTATCTATTTATTACTATTAATTTCAACACTAACTCGGTGTAAGGATTGGCCATTTCGATTTTCCAAAAATTTTCTTATTTTGGCATTGGCTCTTCCTGTACTAAGATGCATAACTATTAGGACACAACGGCAATAATTATGCGTGTACCCATGCAGTGGTCGAGTATGAAACACGGTAAAATCGTCTTTAGTCACTAAATTCGTCTGCAGTCATGTTACATATTGTGTTGTCTGAAACGTATTTATACTTAGTTATTCCGTTTCGATATCCCTGTAAATGACGCATAATTATGTAACATCACAGTGCACATTTGTCAATTATAATAATTATAATTATAACAGTACCCAGACGATAATTATGCGATACCATATGTACCCGAATACGCAAAGTGTGGTGAAACTGATTTGGATCAGTGTGAACTTGCAAGCCGTCTGTTTTAAGCGTTTATACACTGCTGCAGTTTAACGTGCTGTATTGCTGGAACAATACGGTAAACGTTTACGGTGAAGTGTGCAATTATCAAGGTGGCGTATACGAACGGTGACCGTAATAACAATAACGGTGCCACGATATTCTCTATAAGGAGTTGTGATTAGGCTTTTATTTTTATTATTTACAGATATTAACTGTTACGACGTGTTCGTGACCGTGTACCTATACAGACCCACTTTCCACTTTGAATCGAATTATAGTTCCGATGTAAATGAGAAACTCGAATTAAGTGTAAATCCATTGGCGCGTGTAATGGGCAATGTTATAATAACATTATTGACCCCAAAAGGAAAAAAAAACCAACGATGTGGATAACATTTTATATTTAATACATAATGTTATAATTAATTTTTCGTAGGTGTAAGTGTACTATGATTTCGAAGTAAATTAATTTCTAACTGCACGTTCAGCTACCCAGTCCTAACGAGAACCAACAATACGGTTTGAACCTTGAAGTAACCAATAGCTATACTGGAACCAAACATATCTGATTTTTTTTTTTTTTTGGTAACAAATGTCTGTTTTTTGTATTTGATTAGAATTCATAAACCCGAATTTCCTGGCATATACTCAAAATCTTAAACAAACAAAAATATAATCTATTATTCCAAGAAAATCATTAATTCAATTATTAATAAATATAATACACATTATAATAATAAATCTCTAAAATGTATTAACTTTTGTTAAATTATAAAAATAGTGATAATTAATAATGGTGATATTTTGAATACTTTTTTTAAATTCTTTCACAAGACGATTTTCGCTCAGGATGTTATTTTTAATTTGTCCCTCTAGAGCATCTT
Organism: Chaitophorus viminalis; assembly: GCA_025469195.1. Classification (NCBI taxonomy): domain Eukaryota; kingdom Metazoa; phylum Arthropoda; class Insecta; order Hemiptera; family Aphididae; genus Chaitophorus; species Chaitophorus viminalis. Next base: position 541,175 of record JAIPRK010000023.1, on the reverse strand, counting down.
AAGCGAGTTTTACTGTATATGATATTATGATGAAGTGATAACGATAAATCGCTATAAGTAGAATTAAATAGCAACGAGTTGTTGATTTTGCTATATTCAAAAAAACATTTCAAAAACAATACGTTTTACTAAGATATTATGACCCATTTCCGGTCCAAGACATAGTTTCCGAAGATCATTTAAACAAGCTATTGGAAATCAATAATACTTTATACTGCGAGCTTATAGTTGGTAATAACAGAACGTACAATGGGATCGAGTTCATAATATTACAGCGTTTTTTTGAAGGCCAGGTGAAATAATTTCGGAAGACGAAAAATAATATGCAGGTAGTAGGTACAATAAAAACAGGGAACGGCGTGGCATGCAGGTTTCGTATATCACGATTTCTCATTAAGAGCGCAGAAATCTTCGGACGTAACAGGAAACGAAAATATCCAAAGTTCGAAATCAATAGCTACAATAATCAACCGAGGTATTAATATCACGAACGGTATCGAAGGATCACTAATTGTATATTGAAGGTACGCGTTAAGGAACCGAATCCGTGTTTACATACATTTACTCGTATTTCACATTGTATGTGATATAATTATATTTGCACGTCGATGAATCTTATTTCTTTTTTTCAGAAAATGTATCTGATTTTTTTTACTAGATTTATGAATATTTACTGAACGTTAGTTCCAACTTAATGCACACATAAATACACACACACACACACACATACACACACACACACACACACACACACACACAAATACACACACACACACACACACACACACACACACACACACACACACACACACACACACACACACACACACACAACGGAATATTTGCAAGGGCATCCTCTTACTATAACACGTCTACGTTATGTGCACCTAGGACTAAATCAGTTTCAAGTACGAAACAATAACTAAATAAATGAATTGCGGTTGATTGTTAATAATCATGGTAAAACTAGACGTGTCAATCCGTTAAACTTGATGTAACAATTGTTGATATTATCATATATAATAAAGGAGTAAGAAAATAGTGAACGCAGTATGACCTTTTCTACTATATTTCCCTATTATTTTACGTTGTCCGCATTGTCGTTATCACCATCCCACCTTACCGGTGTGCACCACCACCTCGGTTTCCGTGCTAAACGCCGTTCTCACCGGTGTAGTGCAAACGCTCTCGATTCTTACCCTCTGAACGAGAACTGCGATAATATTGTGTTTAAATAACCCGTATTTCGCACTTACATTACAACTGGATAGGTAGGTCGATATATTTGGTAGGTGCTTAGGAATTGATAGGTAGAGGGTTCGATCTCCGGCCGCAACATGCCTTTGCTCTTACATCATACGATATATACGATATCATACGAATATGTGGCCGTGTTTGACTTTTTTGCATTTTTTTTTTTCACAATAATTTTGATCACTCCTTTTGCATTTATTTATTTATTTTTTTATCATTACCAATCGTTACAATATATTACACATAAGTATTTAATTATAAATGTATAAATGTACATACATTTTTAATAATAACTGAACATTAACTATTTAATAAATGAATAAGTATTTATGGCTGTATGTGGTTTTGCATTGAATGTGCACACAGTACACGGACTTATTTTGATTTAATTAATACATAAAAACAGCTACATTAAACAAATTGACTAGCAACCGGTTTGATCTAAAGATTCATTCCAATACATTTTATTTAAATGTTGAACCTATTATAGGTAGCTATATAATTAATACCATCAACTATAGTATTTATATTTCAATAAATTTTATTTTACTATATAATATATTAATTGAAAATTGGTTCGTGTAAGTAATTCTTTTTAATTATCTTTTATATTCTTTAATAATGTTACGGCATTTTTTTTAAAAAATTTTAAGTGGCATTTCAATTGATGTACATTACATTTATTTAACTATTTAAACAATTTATTCACTGTAATTTATATGCAAAACTTATCTAATTTTTTTGTATACTTAATATACTTAAATTGCTTGTACCATTCATGTATTGATTTAAATAATTCTCATCCCTAATTCGATACTTAACGTTTTATTAGTAATTTTAAAAATTTAATGATGTATTGGTCTTATTACTAGACATTTTTTTAAATTTTGTTTTGCTTTGAAATTAGATTTATTTAATTTATCATTCAAACTGATGCTATTCAACAATATGTATTAGATATCAATGATGACTCCATTGGAGGCATGTATTCACCACCTCATGTATGCATTATTCAATCTCAGTATGTTACAGTACACTAGGGATATATTATAGCACCTTCTAAATTTATATAATTCCAAATCACATAACATATACCTATATATTATAACATTTATATGTAATACAAGCAACGGTTATACAATTAATTTATAAGAAATTCAAATTTTCATTCAAATTTTACTGCACTAAGGAAAAACTTGTAACGAATTTTACTAATTGATAAGTCGATTTTTATTCGTTAACAAAAAAAAATATATTTTTTTTGTTTTCTTTATTGCATTTCAGATACATACAAATTATACAAAATACACAATGTTATAGAGATATACATTCATTCCATAGTATTACAAAATATAAATGTATTAACATAGCTCGCACATTTATACATAGTTAATATGACTTCATTACAATAAGTCAGCCTTAATTCCATACTTCTAATTAATATCGATTTTAGAGAATAACTTTATATAATATTATATTGCCATTACCTGACACAAAGTGTTCACGAATACATAGATACTAAACATTAAATAACTACTCACGGTTGTGTAGTACACCTTAGTGCTAATCTACTGATAACCAACAGCGATGCCGTGCAATACGCGTATAGATATTGACATGTTGACAAGGCCGGTAGTATATAGCGGTAGAATAATATTAATAGTGCGGCGGAGTGCGCGGATAGATAAGTCCAGTGGTCGTCCGATGAAGACCGGTTAGGTACCACGGTGAAAATAACAATCGTACACTACGGCGGGGTGCGCAGTTCGGTATATCTAATAGCCGTCCGGTGGAGGCCGATTAGACGAAAAAGGCAATGTTAAGACGCGATAGCGGGTCTATTAATATTCGACGGTAAATATGCGGTTTTACTCGGATACGATACGACACGACGAGATTATATCGCGGTGGGGCAACTGCCGCTAGCCGTCTAATAGCCGTCCGAATGAAGACCGATAAGAGACCAAGAAGGAGTAACCAGTTTCAAAGTACTGTCAAAGAGTGCCGGGAAGGCTAGATTTTAGTGTGGCGTCGGCCGCTGTTATATGTACATTCGACCCTCCCGGGGATGTGCAGAAGTGGCCCGGGGCAAGATTTTTGGACTATACCGGTTTCGCTCTTTCCACCCTTCACCTGCGCGCTCTGTTGGTGTTTCTATATGCGATCTGGGACTGTTATTATGCGTCGCGTCGGAAGTGTATTCGTTACAAACTATGAGATATTAGGATAAGACAATATTAATGAAATTCATATGAAACCATACAGCACAATTAATACATATGAATGAAGTATTTATAATAACTTAAATAACTTATTATTATTATTATGTGGTGTGTATATACAACTGTATGTCTGTACTGTAGGCATGTATTATATCATATTTAAAAATTTAAAATGAAGACATTTAAAATTTTAAATATTCAATACCTACTCATTGGGTAGTATATTTATCAGATATGTAGATAATTAAAGATCACATAGCTACATGATTTAAAAGTAATTATAATTAAAACGGTTAAAACAATTGACTACCGTGGCAATCAGAATATTAAACTATACAATAAAAACACAAGAAATTATTAAAATTGTGTACCTTATAGGTATACAGTTAATATGTTTATTTTTATAAAGTGTAAATAAATGCATAACAAAATATAATATGTTGATATTTATTCATTGTAACAGCTATTATATGATATATTTGGTAATTTTCATTATCAATAATTGTAGTAGTATTCATAATTTTTGAATACATTTCATTTAAAAAATAGTATATTGTATATAATATAGTGTTTATGACCCTAATGACCATGTCTTTATATATGTATTGAAATACCAATGCAATGTGTTTATATATTTATACACTCACAGTGCACCTAAATTGATATATAATATTTCATTTTTACTAGGTATATCTTCTTATGCAATAACATTCAAGTTTTTAATTATCCACATTCCACCTTGCACAACAGTGCTATTTTCTTAGACTGATATTTACTTTCCGGAATTACAGTCCACTGATTGCGTTAACTGTTATCGATTTGCAACCTGGACGACTTTCAGCTAGACACTACAACTTATATTTCTACCCATTGATTTCAACACGGACTAAAAAACCGGACATACGCGTGGGCCACAGTGACAGAGAACCCACCAACCTGGCTGGCTTATACTCGCAGAATAGTGGTTTTTCTTGGATCGAAATGTACTTAACGACTATCTATTCCACATGAATATAACTCAACATAACTCATAACCCAACGGCTAGACTTTAAAACTCAAATAGGTACCAAATTTGTGATTTTCAAACTGGGACTCGGAACGACACACGTCAAATAACCGGACCATCTTTGCACAACAACCACCCTACACAAGAGTGCTATTCTCTTAGACTGACATGCAGCACTCTCCGGACTTACAAGCCACTGATTGTGTTAATTGTGTACCCCTAAACGACTTACAGCTACACTAGAATCCATATTTCGACATTGCCGATTTCGGTACAATTAAAAGAACCGGGCATATGTGAGGGCCACAGTGATCAGGTCCGCGATCCGACGAAGTCGGATTGCCTACCTTGCTGGCTAATTCACACTGCAATACCGCTTTTCTCTTATACGAAATTCACTTACTATACTTACTTACATAGAGTAAGTATATAGCATTAACAGTTATCGATTTGCACTCTAAACAACTGATGACTAGACATTACAACTCATATTTTGTACTTGCCGATTTCAATACAGACATAAGAACCGGACATACGCGTGGGGCACAGTGACTGGGTCCGTGATTCGACGCAGTCGATTACCTACCTGGCTGGCTGATTTGAGCTACACCACGATATTCTCTTACACAGAAATTCATTTAAGTACTATAATATTACTTTCCTTTTACAAGTATATAATGTTAACGGCTTTCGATTTTCAGCCTATACGACTGACGGCTAAACATTAAAACCAACTCATATTTTACTATCCCGATTTCGATACAGACAATAGAACCAGACATACGAAATGGGGCAAAGTGACAGGGTCCGCGATTCGATGCAGTCAGGTTGCCTACCTGACCGGCCTACTCGCTAAACTGTGATTTCTCTTGGATTGAAATGTACTTAACGCCTATCAATTCCACATGAATCGACCAACAGCTAAACATTAAAACTTAAATAGGTACCAAATTTGAGATTTGAGCCGAAGGCGGGATGAAAAATACCCGGATCGGAGGTGGAGGTCTAGGGCGCAGCCCCATCTAGACGAAGTCTAGTTCTATAATAAATTATCAAATCGTATTAAAATAGAAACTGCGAAATAAAAATCGTTTCGAACATTAAATGTAATAGCTTTACGGCTTAACCTCACGTTTCTGTTGAAATATTTTGTTTTTGATAATTATAATCTCGTATTTCATTAGAACCTTTCATTAGAGCCTATTATATATATAACGATATAAAGTCAATGAAATTTGTTCATTTTCAATATCAGGTTGATGACAATTTTTTTCCGAACGCGGGAAATGCACGGTTTCTAGAACACCGACCATCCCGTTCTGTCATTTCAAGTCGTACGCCTATCGCAGCTGTTAGACGATATGATTTTTAAATGGTAAATCGTTTTCGATAACACGCATGAAGCACGATGTTTGACGACGTATTAGATGCGTATGCATACACTCGTCGCTATTGTGTTCCGTAACGATTATTATGTATAGGTACTCACGTGTAATTTCGCCTACCCGGTCCTAATGCGGGTGAAAAACATTTTGTTCCGAACCCCGTCCGAGCTCAGTAGCCGACGTGCATCCCAAACGTCAATACTCCACCACCAGCGATCGCGGTTTACACACGCACAACATCGCTTTCTACCAGCTATTCCCCCGCAACGGAATATAATAGTGCAACACTATACGCTATAATATTTTACACAGTCTAATATCGAGTTATGCGCTCGTGGTAAACTTCTTATTACATACGGTCTGATATAAATCTATATAATATTCGAGGATGGTTATTGAAAGTTACCCGTTGGTATCGCGTTATTATGATAATCCGTGGTTTTTCCACGGATTTTACGAATGTCATTGATTCATTAAACTGCGCATATAACACATTATATTTTCATATCACTATGTTATAATAATTTCGGTTTGGGCTGAATTTGTATTTTTTCTTTTTTATTATTTATTATATATTGACGTCGTCGCAAATGTTAGGCGTTTCGCAATATTTGTACATGGAGAGGAACAAAATCGATTATCTACTTTAGAAAACACCGCGGATGCCACATCACACCGCTACAAGGGGGCTATTATATTATAATAAATTTAAAGAAAAAAAAAATATATCATCAAATATAATAAGTATCTTATCCGCCAGATGCTCTAATATTATATATTCTTAGATTTCCTACATAATCCTTAGACACGAGCTATCCTTTAAACATCGTTATACACGGTCTTTTCGATCGAGTGCGCTTTCGAGTTTTAACATGTCATATAAAGGACACGGCGAGATGCAATAAAATGACGGTTATTGGTTTTACGTCAACCGACGTCGAACAATAACGAGAAAAATCGTTTCTACGACCGGGTTATATATATACGGAGTATATATAATAGACGTATACTTATATATATATATATATGTTACAATGCTTGTTGTGCGCAAAACTTTTACACGTTGTTATTAAAATATTATTATGTTGCAACCGCGTATACAACTTTGATAACGATATTAATTACTAAACTCTCATGTAAGCACCCATATTATTATTATTATTCAACACCACGAAAATCCTCTTGGTTAACGTATATTATATTATGATTGGTCCATAAATTATAAAGATAATAACTGAAACGTGAACGAGATACTGAATGGGATCCACTGTTTTATTATATACTTAGAAATGTATTTATATAAGATGGTCGTGTCAAGAACACTAGTGATACTCAATTAAGAGTATCGCGATTTGCACGTGTGTGTGTGTGTGTGTGTGTGTGTTAAACGCCCGTTCAGGTTATGCAGTTCCGCAGGGTCGGGGCGTAGTGTTAGAACGAAATGCAATAATGTTTGTAAATTATTTGTTTTAAGTAACTGCGATTCACGGTGAGTGTACATAGTACGTGAAATAGCAATGTAAAACCGCAGTTTTTACGAGTGCAGCACACCGCACCATCACTCCCCCAACACCCAGCCGATGAAAAATACAATGTTATATAGGTCACGTTTTCAACGTTCCGATCCGTGATTTTAAGTGGTGCTTTATTCGTTCCGATGATTATTACAAAAAAGCCATTAGAAGAGTGGATATTCGCCACAAAATTCGGCGGAGATGCAATGCCTTTATATTTTCGGAGTAATCATGTGAAAGCTAAGCCACAAACCGGGTTTGATATAAAAATAGTTCACGACAGCGATTCGCTGAAGTTGTTCGAAAACATTATATTGACATCACACGTCGCACGAAATGCATGACTCAAAACGACAATATTATTGATTAAATATGCAATATTATGTTTTAAATATTGGTAGTAATAATAAGTAGTTATATAGATATTAGTTTAGGTTTGAATCAATGACAATATCGTTATCAACCTAAACTCTATTGAATAGAGTCTGTTCGAATGAGTATCCACGGTTAACATTGAATTGTTCGAGTTCTCATCGTGTACCTTTTCCTAGTCAAATATCGGTGTAATGACTCACGTATAGTCATTATTTGAACACATTATAAAATGACTATTTTTTTTTTCGGTTAATCACTTCAAACCGTTTAGTCACGGGATCTAAGGTCTACCTTTTGCCAAGATTTTCCATTATTTCATTGAGCCTCATATTGTTGGTCGAAAGTTCAAATACTTTCTCTACAGTTTATTGATAAATCACGTACACTCTTAATAAATATATCATTAAGAGCTGCTTCCATCAACTATTTGAAGATCAAGGATCACTAAATCCATAATAATTCTTAATTTTTCAGACCACTTATACTTTCTTGTTTATTCTTTAAGGCTCAGATACTTGCTCAGAAATGGTTTGCAAAAGATGGTTATAAGAGTATCCACGAGGTTTTCATTCACTGCAGAAGTATACTATGGATATTGAAAGAGTATTATAAAGTGTTTTTTTCTTAAAACTCAAATATTTTCAAGAATTAAGCATCGTATGCGTGCTCGATTCGGTATCTCGATCTTAATATAAAATCATGATATCGCGATGTAAGCACTTTTCCACTTGTTTACTGAATAAAATCTATTCATAATCATAATTAGTTCATTTTTTCTTATTTACATTTCATTGAATGGCACGCGTATATAAATGTAGATAATTTTTAACACGTAGCGTTGGACAAATTTGCCACTCATAGGACATTAATTCTCGCTTGGCCGGTGAGGTAACTTAAGTATCTTTCCAAGAACACGTTCAAATCTCCTGAGACCCGTTTTCCGTTTGGATCCGGTACCCATGAATGTGGCGGAAAGAACACCGTTCGACCGGTATATAAGGAACCGGTGTTCATAATGATATCGAAATGATGGCGCGCGGTAGTAGTATAAGTATTTGATAATGGTCAGCTGCGCCGTTTTGTCGCCTCAAAAAATCGTTTCTTGAAAAAACTCGGTCACATGATGGTGTACATACCACGTTACCATCATAACCGATGCAGTCGGTATTGTTGATGATAATAATAATACTAATATCGTAATACTATCATTGCATATAAGTGACGTCAGTTTGTTTTCGATTTTTTTTTTCCAGCTCTATTCCATCGGGCCATCTTGCTCAGCGGCTCTCCGCTAAGTCCGTTGTCATTGGTCAGAGACCCCGTGTACTACGGTCACCAGGTGGCCAAGCTGGTGAACTGTTCGCCGGACTTGCAGCACTTGCACCTGCTCAACTGTTTGCGTGACACGCCGCTGGAGCAGCTGCTGAACACGCAGCTCCGCGTGCCCGAGTTCACCACCGCGTTCGGGCCCAGCGTGGACGGCGTCATCATCGACGTCGGTGCCGCCGAGTCCGGTAGGCTGGGCACTCAATCAGGTAAGCTCGCGCCCACCATGTACATCGTATAGTGCAGCGGTTCCCAAAGTGTGCGCCACGCTGCCTGTATTGGGGCGTCACGACGTCAATCGTAATGTGGTCCGAAAATAAATTAACGATAAAATAACGATTGAGAATTAACATATTTTTATTTATTCACCCGCATTTAGATATACGAAATATGTTTCGTAAATAAAAATGTAATAATTAAATAATAGTTCTTTTTTTTATCCATAAAATGTTCTAAAAAATTGATCGTCGACGACCATGAGAGAAATTCAGTTCCAAAAGGGTGCCGTAAGACGAAAAAGTTTGGAAACCGCAGCTATAGTGTGTAAATATCGTATTGACTTTACCGTTGATCAAGGGTGGACATCGATGGGAGCTTAGGAGGGCTTATCCCCTAAAATATTTTAATAGCTCCCAGAAATCGAAATTTTGTTATTCATTGTTTTTATAATTATCATTTTACATTGGATTGTTATAGCCCCCCTAAAAATTCAACCAAATGTTCGCCTATGCCGTTGGTGGGTCTTCGTCGCGACTTCGTGACTCGTGTACGATTCCTGTGTGTGTATAAACCTAGCGCGCAGCTGAGACTCGGCATTTCAACACAAACACAAGTCACATCGCTGGTTGCAACTGCAGCAAACGTGCTTGTTATAATACGATAATGACGATTTTTTGAACAACACTCAATTTTTGCGATGTTTTCGCGTTTGTATTGTGTTCAAATTGTAAATCATTTCAATATAATGTATAACACAGTATAGAGCAAATCAAGCTGCGATACATTAAATTCAAACAAATGTCCTGAGAAAAACGTCAAAATCAAATTAATTAATGGCACACTATATATTACGATATTAATCAAATGAAACAAAATCAAATTTTATGAATGTTTTTATCTGATCTATGACCAATTTAACAGTCGTTAATAATTTGTAATAAAAATAAATTCACGTAGAAAAATGTTCATAATCTAATAAAAGCATAACCAGATGATCGTTAATTAATCTTTAAAATTTTCAGATTTATAATTAAAACCTATAGAGATAATTAGCGAATTTGTTTCTGATAATTTAAATAATATTTGATCTTTAGTACCCGAATATCGAAAATATTTAGTAAATCACTATATTTTGAGTAATAAATTTCGAAAATTCAAATTTTTGTTTTCCTTTTTCTGAATGAAGTATTGAAAATTATACAATTCTGGCAGTCTAAATTCAAGAATGGCTTTTGGGTTTTTGTCGGGTGAAAAAATTATAATGTTTAAATTGCCAAAAGCAGGTGAAACCATATCAAATAACAACTTATTTACAGCTCAGTCGACCGTATCTGTTTTATAATCAAAATCCGCATTGCGTTTAAAACTTTTTTTTTAAGTTGTTTATTTTTTTTGAAAAATAGATGTTTTTTTTTTAACATGCCAAGATGTATTGTTGTGCACTGATCTGAAATTGTACTTGTCGACATATAGTTATATTCGTGTTAATGTAGAAATGAAGAAAAGAAAAACAACACTGAATAAAATATGTGGTGGAAACGTACAACGTGAGTCGGTATTATATTACCGAGTCGGACACGAGACGTGGGCAATGTGGTATAATATAATTGATTAGAATGCAAAATATTCTACTTGTTTCAGTTAGATCTAAGGAAATAAGGGTGGTTGGGGGACGTACGAAAACAAATAAAAGCGAAAGACCTGGATACCGCACCGTTTGCGCGTATGGTACAGCGCAATATACTACGCTCGGAGAGTATTGGTTACCAATGGAAACTTAATCCAAAGTGCCAAAGGAACTCGACTGGGTTTTGTTTATCCCGGGAGGGCTCTTATCGTTCATGCTAATGGGTCCGGAGAGGTTAACCCGTAGCCGTGCAGGTCAGCCTGAATAAATGGGATTGGTTTGCAGGGCCGGAATAGTTTGGAATAAGCTGATTTTTATGTGAATAAATGGATAATCTTGCCCAAGCGACCGACAGGGACGTGGTAGTACCCGCACTCGCGCCTAAGTGTAACATATTTATGCGCATATCTACATCATATATAGTGCATGTTATGCACACTCGCACATATTATATAATATAATATATACGTACTATGGTTACGTTATTATTATATAATGATATGGCTTGAATGATGCGCACGGATCCGGGAGCTATATTATTGTCCACCGGAGTCCAGCCCAGGTCGGTGATCGAAAAACCTTTTGCCGTAATATCATATAATTTCTCATCCTGTTTTCAATAGCCGGGCATGATACCGAAGTATATAATATTTTTTCAAGGTGCGCATTATCGGCAAGGGATGACTGCGTGGCAGCAGAAGTATTTTCGCATTGAATAGATGACCTATATTGAGTCCACGTACAATAATACGTGTATTTCGCTCATATTTTTTTCCCTTTTTTTTCGAATCGAATATTATAATACGTGATGCAATTATGAATAATTAGCCAACGCTGCAATTCGGATTGTTCATGTCATGCTAACTATTGTTTTACTGGGACTTATTGGTTGTTACGTATTCAAAATATTTAGGTACATCATATATATATCATCTATTTCTATTAAATCGATTTTACGTTTAAGTCTCTCGAAAATTTGAAATTTAAAATTCGAGACTAACAACGGAATTACTTATAACATTAGAAACAGATGATTCGTAAGAAAAAAATAGGTACAGTCCACGAACGTAAAATATGTAGTTGTTTGAGTTTTACCACTAGATGTACAGTTATTATGATATTATAAAACGTATTGCAGTTAGGTTTATAATCGGAATTCGTGTTTAATATGTGTTGTTACCAACACGATGCCTAGCAAATAATAACGTACTAATCCGTATATCCTTCTAAGGCTGTTCGTTTGTCATACTTACTACAATATCTATTGGCAAAAGTATGAAATAATTTCGAAAATCGATTAATCGTGAATTTTAAATAAGGAGTACACAATTATTAAAATGGAACAATCGATCAATGGATGGTAGTCAATTAATCGATTAACTGAATAAAAAATGTTGATTTTTGTTTGATCAATCCATAATCGATTGATCGATAGATCGAAACAATCGAACGGGCTGTTATCTTTACCTAACAAAGTGAAAAAAATTGAATTTCATTGTATGATTATTCTTATTAATGAATTATTCCACATATAACCATCAATTTCATTAACAGAGATTTTAACTGTATTTATTTTTCAAGCGCTCTTTTCCTATTAATATGAAATCAGCGGGTTACTTAAGACATGTTACTCTTGTTAATTTTCACGGCATCACGCGTAGTAGTAATGCAATTTAAAAACACGTGAATGATGTCGACGTTGTATAGTAAGTGGTTCGTGCGGTGTTTATGTCGGTAGTGGATACAAATCCATAGTCGGAACGATGGCTCAAGAATTTGTATAATCTTATCGAGAACTCGAAACTGAGTCACCGATCGAATAAACTCGTAAAGCAGATTTGTTAACACGTACGATAGATCTGGAAAACTAAGGAGGGAGATGAATATCTCCCTAGGTTTTAAATTCAAATCCGGATCAACTCAACTGATTGAAAATGGATTTTACTTGAGATGGATATGTAATTTTTTGCGTGAACAGACGTTATACCTGTAGGTGCAGTGGAAAATAAAAGATCAAATCTGGCATAACGGATTAGGTAAATATATTTTCACGAAATCTCGACTGTTTTCGAAGAATAAGTTTTACATGTTTGCGTACAATGACATATACGCACACACATATTATATATATAATATTAAGTCTTAACAATGAATAGTAATAAGACTTATAATAACTTATCGTCCGTATGCTCGCTTGCATACATACACACACGTGATTTGACTAATTTCATTTGTGACAAATTGACTGCGTACTTACCTCACCCATCCCGGTCGTAGCGAGTTCAAGCGAGACGCGATTCCGCACGTCGTAATAATATAGCTCACTCGTCATAATAATAATAATTCTAACTTGTATATTTATACATTCGTCCGTGCTTACATACATAATACATATTATATATTATATTTTATAACTTCGTTGCGACAGTATATGCATGAAACGTATACATATTTATACTACATAATACGTCGGTCGGATGGCATCACAAAGTCTTGCGTATAATTTATATAGTTAGGTACACGGATGCCACGTATAGTCGTTATATCGTTCCTCGTTATTCCACTATGCCAAATGTGCGAAAATAACAAATATTGTAACATTATAATATAATCGCGTCAAACGGCGATAATGTCATATCGCGTAACGCCTATATACGACGAAACACATAATTTCAGAAACCGACGACTTTATTAGACATTTCGCAACGCAAACGCATATATTGTATACATTTTCCGAACATTCTTTGGCTGTTTGATGTAGGTACATATTAACATTTAATGTCATCGTTGGTATGCAACGGTGGATTGGTGGGCTCGTTTCCTCGGATTCGTAAGACCCCGTTCGTTACTCTTCAGCGGAAAACCACTACACTACTATATACGCCACCGTTAACGAAAAAATTCGTGAAATATATAATTATTATTTAGTTCCTTCCACTGTTCTGACGTTTTTAAAATGCTACAATAACACTGTCAGTTACAATATACCCAATGATCGGTATTCAATAGTTTCTCTTAACAGTAGAAGCCGCGGTCGAGAAAAAAACAACAATTATTTAACACTTTTGATCCCAAAATTGTTATTTTTTTTCGAAAAAAGTCTAAATCATTAATTTTCATATTGTAGTAAAATTTTGTAATTTATCATATCATTGTTCATGATTTTATGAGCTTTAAAATTCAATTACTTGCAGATTAGTTGTTCAGGGTTCACCGATATCAATATTTATAATTACCATTTTATAAGTATATTACTGGTATCCATTTGGTAAGATGACATACTTGACTTAAACGTGTATTTCATTGAGTGAATAATATACGCGGCTCCTTGGTGCTAATTATAAATAATAATTGTAAATTCTGCAGATAAGACCTCTGGAGGCGAAACAATGTCGACCCCCGTTGATTATCACTCTATTTTTTATGACGTGAATTTTATTCGTTTCGGATCCATGCGTGTGTGTTTTTTATTGCCTCCGGTGTATCATAATAACTCACGTTATTCAACTTTATTGCCATTTACTTTCGTTTTCTCGACATTATATTCTTGTACTCACTTATTTTTTTTCATTATTATTATTATTATTTTATTTATTTTTTTTTTTTTTCATCTCTGTCGGCTACTATAATGGATGTAATTCGATTTCTGAGTTGATTGATGTCTCGATGCCCGATAAATCGATTGTTTCGCTGTCGAGCACTATAATAATATTATATAATAAAGAAATACAGGACTAACGCTGCGAATAACACTATATTAGGTACCCATATTCTTTGCACACACTTTTTTAGTAAACAAAATTATAGTTTGCGGTACGTAAGTATTAGGTGAGCGTGCTTTTTTTTTCTCTTATTCGTGCCACATACGGAAAGCTCGTTTAATTATTATTAAACATAAGATAAATAACTGTAATATAATCCTACCCGTTGAGTATTGCAAAGGATACAAAATGAAATAAAAAAAAAACCAATAAATATCCCCTCATTGTTGTAGGGCATGCGTTTATTCGTTAGCTTTGGTAAATTTCCCGACCTTGGTAAACTTATGCTATATGGTAAACTATATGGTTAATATGACACATATGGGTATAACGTTTTAATTGTGCGAATTTTGTTATCAAGGCAACACATTGACTTCCATATTTATAATAATTTTCACATGGGAATTTTCGAATAACCGGTTTGACAATTAATTTTCCCATTGTTTACTGATGATACACATTTTAAATTTTTCTTCTAAAAATCGTTTTACTTATTTTTAACCACCTTTTTGAAATTTTTTCAAATCAACTTGATAAACGATAAAATACCTACTTAATTTTCGTATAACTTTTGAATTCGTTTACTGCAATATTTTTACTTGTGAAATGAATTAATAAATTATTCGTAGTGAAGCTATTACCTATAGCATAAGGCATAGTTTTTATGTTTGGTGATTTTTTCGGGTAACAGTTAAAACAAATGATTACCATATATTGTAAGTAAATCTGTTGAAAAGTTATATAACATGTTTAACATATTTCAATACGAGAAAAATTTTCAGAAAATTGAACATATTTACTGTAGATGCAATTGTTACAATACCGCAAAAAGCGAACAAAGAATAGGTTTTATCATAGAGTTTACAAAAGGGTTCTGAAAGTTGATTCAGTTAACATAAAAACGGTCATGACTTAGCTAAAACTGGTATGCTATGAGTTTCAAACTGTACATTTTATACGGTGATTATTTTTATGAACTTTAAACTGCTAGAAAAATTAAAAACATACCTCTTTTAAGTACAAAATGTGATAAATTTTCTAACTGCTGGTGAAGATTGAAAAACTTTTGGTACATTTTTGCTGTTATTGAATTTAAACGTAAATGACAGTATTATATTTAATTATTTTGCTTGAGATTATAAAAAGAACTCTGTACAACTGAAAAATATGCTGGTTTCAAAAAATTAATGATAACCAAGCTATACAGTATTGATTATACGAAAAAAATTAATGTATTCATGGCGGAAAAGTTTCACGTAGACTGCTTAATTTAATCACTGAGATTTGTGAATGTTACTAGTGACAAAAATATCAGTAAAAACATTTAAATGACACAGGCCATAGCAAGCAAAATAACATTATTATTTACAAAATGCAAATAATATATTATTATAGTTAAATTATTTATTCTTTTGAAAATGCTTAATTTATTTATTATAAAGTAAAAAGTGTGAAATATTTTTAGTAAAATACTTGTTAATTATTAACATTCTAAATGACGGTAAATTTATTATACAACACTTTTACGGGAAAGTTAAACTTTTGCTTTTATAATGAATACGAAAAAAAGAAAAACAGGGATTTTTATCAAAATGTAAAAACCTAAACACGCGTTTGGCTTGCGCATAATTTGTACTTATTTATACTAAAGATTAAACAGTCAGTTATTTAATTTTTGCCTACGTTTAACTTTTTAATCAGTGATCCCACGAGTTTGGCGAGATTAATACTTTCCTCGGTGAAAATTGTCGCAAATACTAATCAGTTAAATTTAATCTAAAAATGTAATAAACCATTCACTCGTCTAAGTGTTAACAATTTTATTCCGTATTCCAGGTGGCCAGGTTAACGGGCCTGGCAGACCACCCGAAGATCCGAAAGAATTGGTGTTGGCGAACGGTTTTGGACCTGCCATTCTCGCGAATCCGGCTACTCGGCAGAAGTTACTATCTAAAATATCTAGATTTGATTTGATGCTGGGCGTAGTACGATCCGAGTCATTTTTTGCGTTCACCGGCGACGACATCAAATACGGTATCGAAGCTGACCGACGGACTAAGATTCTAAAAACTTACGTGAAAAACACGTACAAGTAAGTAAAACCATTTAATCATCGTATTTATCAAATTTCCCTAGAATCAATTTTTACCTAGAATACTTTGATATGATTATCTCATTTGAGCTTGAGCTTTTGTTTAAATAAATAAAACTGTTATATAATATTAAATGTGTGTCCTGCGTTTATTGACTAACAATTTTAAATTAATATTCGTCAGTGTTTAAAAACAATAATTAATCGTACTTATTTCGTACTAGAATATAATTTATCATCTATCATGATATTGAAAATAATTTTTTTCATCACATACCTTTTTAACGTCAAGCACGACAAAATATGAAATTATTTTGATGGCCTGGAAATCGATTCATATAAGTACATTTATAAGTGAATAACTGTCAAAAAAGAAAATAATGTATATATCTATATATCAATAGAATACAGTACAGAATAAATAATAGTTGACTTGACTTTTTCATTAAAATTATGTGCGTTTGTTAAAATTAACATAATAACACGATGAATAAATAATTAAATAAGATAATAATTAAGATAAGGAAGCCACATAAAAATTATTTATTTTAGTTATAAGGATGAAAGGTATATAATATTTTAGAGAATATGACAGGAAAGGATCGAAACTCCAAATAGAGATTATAGTATCAATTCCATGGTAACCGATAGAGTAAATATTGGTGAATAAGGATAATCTGTAGAGACATTCGAGGGTGGTCGGAAAAAATATGGTTAAAGTAGCCTAGGACTTCCTCGAGTTGGAATATTTATCGAATCATTGAACCCCTTTTTTATGTTATGTAGGTAGATTGAGTATTATTTCCGGTTTACGTTTGACGAACGAAATCTAACTTGGGTCGTATTACTTAACAAACATGGTATTATCATCTATGCAGGTATCATTTGACGGAGATATTGGCGACCATCGTCAACGAATACACCGACTGGGACAGGCCAATACAGCATCCGGTCAACATTAGAGACGAGACGCTGGAGGCTCTGTCTGATGCTCAGGTCGTGGCACCCGTGATAAACACGGCCGATCTGCACTCGACGAACCGGAGAAATTCGTATTTGTTCGTGTTCGACTACCAGACCAAGTACGGCGACTACCAACAGGTAAGTTTCATTGAACGTTTTTACCTTGCGATCATATTGTCGAGAATTCTATAGTAATTGTCAATCGCAATATATTATGAAGCAAACCGAAAACCAAACTTTACAGCGTACGAATACAAAAAGTAACCGTGATTTTGAGGTGTAATTTTAGGTTTATTTAAATGCTAATTATAATTGAATTAGTTTTGTTTTATTACACATAATTGTTAATTGTAATATGGTTTTCGTGTTCGTTCATATATGTGTATTGTTACTCCCATAATCAATGATAAATCGCACACTATGCGCACGCAGTTTACTTTATACTTATACTGCAGTGATAAGTATACTGCACACATACAAATCAAACCTTTCACTTAATGTATCATTAAATTTTTCGTGACGACCACTTAAGCACAAAACGTATTTACATTTATGAATCTTGGACGTGAAAACGGTATCAAACTTGAATGGTGGCATTCGTAGAACCATTAAACACGTGAAAAAAAAATGAATATTGAAAAAAAATTACAAAATTCCATACGTAAGAATCGTTAGTTTTGTACAGTCCGATTACAAACAATCATACAAAGTGAAATTAACGTGAATATTCCATGATTTGGGTTCAAAAAAAGTCATGTAACACAATATGTAAGTTACCTGATAATATTATGCAATCACAAAAACAAATAAACAGTCGGACGTCGGTAATAGTTATAACATGATTTAGGTACGTTTTACAAATCACAATAATGACTGTCAATGTGTCAACTTGTCAGTAAAACGGTAGTGTTAGTAGCATCTTAATATAAACTAAAAAAAACATTTCAACACAACGATTTATAGTCTTAGTATTTGGCCATTAGTTAGTCTACTCATGTAAATAATATAATAGGTACAATATTTGTTTCCATTACCTCCCCCCCTCTTCACTAAAAAAAAAAAAAATATTGATGCAGAAAAATTGCAAGTCATAAAAAATAACTATTATTTCTTTTTTCTATGAGTATCTGAATTAATTTAAACCTAAATCGTGGTATCGTAATGACGTAATACCTTATTATTATTAAAGTTGCCATACGAATAAATAAATAAATTATTAAAGTTATTTTTATTATGTCAATTTATGATTACGTCCAAATACGTGTTAGGTCAAAACACAACGTGAAATTATTCGTTATCTATTCACTTTAAATTACCAAAACCATGGCGATGGTATTGCTGTGCCCTAACAGACAAGGTTATAAAACAAGTCAGTGATTTACCATTAATAAACGGATTTATAAATATTTGCAACTCTGGAATCCGTTTTTGTTTAACTATCAATTCCGTTTAATTGATGGTATATTTCACGATATTATCACCGTTTAATGTACGCAATCGATAAATTACGATGATGGTAAAAAATCGACGGCATAACGTTGTACAAAACACATAGTTTTAAATATTCGAAATGTGACGAACATTATAATAAAATATAGATTATATCATTTACATATACATTATATAGTTTAAATGTATAGTGTCTGTGTTATATTATTTTCTATATGTATTTCACTATTAACAGCAAAAGCGGCCCAAGGCTATTACTTTAAATATACACACAATTTACATTATTATTATTATTATTTTTTTTTTTTTTTTTTAACGTACAGTGGTGACCGGAAATTACAGATAAATCATACCGCGTATAAAACAATATTATGACATTATTTTGGTTCCCACGTGGTATAAAATTATACTATAATATGTTTCGATGTTGAGTTGATCGAATGTTGTGGTAATTTTTCCGTACGAGAGACGACTGCATTGTTTATTCTTGGTATTGCGCTCATAGCATTAGCGCGACTAAGGACCAAGTTTTCAGTTGTCATCAGTTCTCAACCCCTGGGCCACAGACATTCGTCGGGGATTAAATAGCCAACAGGGTAGGCAAATTTTACTTTATACCGATCAGCATAAACATCGAGTATTTTATATTATCTAATAAATATCTATCGTTATTTCTTGTTAAGTAAGTACCACTAGTTAATAATATTTAACCAATAACAAGTACACAATTAACACGTATAATTTACCAGCAATAATTAACGCAATCGCGTTATGGAATGTAGTTTCATTAATTAGTATTCTAGCATTGTTTGTTCTAGATAAATGGACAGCATGACAATTTAAAAAAATTGTCGAAATTACACTTAGACACTTGGACATTAAGACCACTTCCATGTATATAAATAAGATAATAAGCTTTTCGGCTATCTGTATATATAAAACAGTAAGCTGATTGACTGATCTATCAACGCACAGCTCAAACCAATGGACGGATTGGACTGAAATTTGGAATACAGATAGCTATTATGATGTAGGCATCCGCTAAGAAAGGATTTTTCGAAATTTGGATTTTAAAAGGTTGAAATCAACAAAAATATTTCTATATATATAAATGAATCCCTATTTCCTTTTATCACGGTATCCCGTGAGTATACGGCTAGACTAATTTTGCTAATTCTTTTTTTGTGGTCTTCGTAATTTTTAGAAGAAGATTCTCGTGAAAGAAAAAATCAAGAAAGTTGCATAGGTGTTACTAATTCAAGCTATAAAGGGTGTTGATATGACGACCGTCATAGCGACTTGAAACTTTTACCGGATAATGTATATTATTCGTTATCAAAAAAGAAACACAAAAATATTACCTTGGTAACCGATAATGAAAAAAAATATATACCTAAGTATTACCTTAAAAAGTAGGTACCTGGCTAACCAAACATAACTAGGCTTTAAAAAATATAAGATGGTATTTCATTAAAACCTATGACCTGACTAATACTGCCCCGTGTGAAATTAAGTATACATTTGCTACAGCCAAAATCACTTGGTCGATTCATTTGAAACATTAATATAATAAATGTTTTAGAGTAAATTGAATATACATTTACCATGTATTAGTGCACTATGAAACAATGTTCGAAAATATTATTTTTAATGGTTGAAACCCAATCATTTCAAAATTGATGCAAATTGTTATTACTTTACCACTACTAAGACCTACTTAAGATATGCAATAGGTCTAAATAGGTTTAATGGTCAAGCATTATTAAATATTCACAAGGATATCAAAATGATCCTGCTTGATAACTAATTAATATATACAAAATATTTTTTAAAAAATCTTACTAAATTTTATTTAAAGAGATTAAAAATAATATTTAATCTTGCCGGATAACAACACTACATACATTTATTTACTACTTAAAGCCAGCAAGTACGGGTAATTCAGCTAGTACACAATATTTTTGAAAAATAAATATTGAAGTAAACTGAGTGTTGTGAGTGAGGCTATAACTATATCGGAAATCATGTTGAGTTTTTCTGTAACTTTGATCACTTGTTTTCTTGTTCAATACAATATGTGTATTTTCTTTATAAAAAAAATGTTTTACAATATTTCTTATACAATATGATTTCCAAATAACTGACGTAATATGAACACATAACATATAATATATAAATATATATATATATATATATATATATATATATATATATACATTGAATATTTATATTTTTACCTGTACATTAAGTTAGTTTTTTTTTTTTTTACAAAAATCGATGGTCCGCACAGAAAAAAAAACGGTTGGAAACCGCTGGTCTAGACGTACCCTTTAGGTCGTTGTTGCCCATGCGAAAACGCTATCCATGCACTCATACGTGCTAGCAGATATTTAATTATTTTTTCGATCGTTACAATATATCATCGTACCAAACCACCCACGTTTCTGCAAATTCTTTTATTAGAGTAGCACTATACCACCGTCACTCGGTTGTGTCCTTAACGATTCGAGAAAATAGTACTCGAATATTATTAAATTCCACTTTTATAAAATATACTGTGACGTACATACAACCACAATAATATTGTTTAAGCTACACACTATAATAATAATGATGTATATTATACTCAATAGGTATCACAAGAATCATTAGTAAATATTTATATATGGTTAATATATTATATATACTTCCTAATAATTCTTGGAATTACCTATTGAGTATTTCATTGAAACCAACGCAACAGACAATATTGGTGTTATTTAATATGTGATTATAGTTTAAGTGTATTAAATCTTGACTGTTTTTCATTATCGATTGATTAATCAAGAGACGTTATATTGTTTTGTTCAGACAGTAGCATCAGCCGAGCCATAATTATATGCGTTTTACCCGATTGGGAAACAACAGTACATAGAAAATAGTAGATCGGAAGAGACAAACAGTTAGAACTGTTAAAAAAGTTTTAAATGTTCTTATGGCGTCGAAATCGAATGATAACGAAATCTAAATAATAAATAATACTATGTTTCCTACGCGTCTCGTTTATTACTTTTTCTTATTTCATTTAATATTGATAAATGAATCTTATGATTATAAGAATGATGATATTACCATAAATGATTCATTATTCATGAATTTATTTCATGCTCTATATTATGTACTATATTATAATAAACCACGAACGCATATGAAAACGTATTAAAAACTAATTTATGCACACAATAACAGCAGTATAAAACAGTAAAACATATCTACACGAGATTAAAAATTACCTAATAATAATTTATCGTCCTCTAGTCGTTAGTTTATTTGAAATCGTATAAAAAAATAAAAACAACAGTCTTTATACTACATAACATCATTTAGTATAATTTTCGGTTTTTCATTTTCGTATTTCTTACCGAGACGGTCTGGACAGTTGGACAGTATCTACGTGAATAATGAAACAGCAGATTAATAATATTTTTATCTAATATTCTGGTTTTTCCAAAGTTATGGTTCTATACTGGAAAACAAAACCTCGGAACATAATTATGCAAGACGGCCTATTTCGTTAAGGTATTTATAACGTTCAGTAATTTATTTCCGTGGTTGTTATTTCAATATACAGGCGTCGGCACAGTACGTCGTACCATTTCGTGTATACAACCGTCCATCATCCACAATAATATAACGCATACATTTACATAATATGTTATAACCAACCTCGAATCTGTTTCTTACAATATGTGCAAGCGGCGTTCGCTGACATGCAAAACACAACCAAGCGATAGTAATGTAACGTCCCGGTTATTGTATAATGCGATAAAACACCTAACCCTTATGTTTCCAGTGCAGACGAGAACAATGTTCGGAACGGGAAATCCATATGGGTATTATTTTCGAAAGGTACAAATGAACTGTAATGTTAGATTTTTGCACTGGCTCTTGTGAATGGCGTGATCGTAACACGAGTGAGCACTATGGGGCCACATTAAATTATTTGTGCACAATAGATACTTATACACACACACACATTCGCGCACGGTGATATTACCCATGCACACTGAAGCAGGTAGCACTCACCGGAATAAAATGTAAAACGAGTTGATTTTACGATTTTTCCGGCGAGTAATTGTTTTGCAGTTATATCGACGAACGAGCTTGCGCCCACGCGTTTTATTGCAAAACAAAAACGTCATTAAACCATTGTTATATCATACATAAAGCTTTTTTACATACATACATATGCATACATATACATTTATACATATATAATCTACATATATACGTACATACATATACATATACATACATATATATATAGATATACATACATATATATATATATATATATATATATATAATATTAATAATTATATAAATAATAATATTAAATAATATTTACGTGAACTTGAAAACGATATTAATTACTTTATGTGGCCCAGTACTATGTAGCCATGTGATATGTTATTTGATCATTATACTAAACTCGATCTTGTAATGGAATGATGTACCACGGTCAAAATAATTTCGTCCGTCATCTTTTATAGAAAATTTAATCAAAACCACATGGTGGATCAGCCAAAACAAACTCGGACAATATAGATCACAAATTGACAGACGATTGTTAGAGCACCTCTCGTAATAATTAGAAAATGTCATCACCATTATCGATCCTATCGTATTAATATTATGATATGTGATGTTTGTAATCTTACCTATAAAATAAAATTCATTGGACAAAACTATGAAATAGTATAATCGTGAAGCATAAGAATTGGGCCCAATATGGGTATAGTATTTTTTAGATGGATAAGTTTTCAATGTATTTTGACATTTTTCGACTTATTTATAAACAATTTACATTTTCAATTTTTCTTAGTTTTTTTTGTTGAAATATCGATAAAAAAAATTTAGCTTCCTCAAAATTCTTAAAAATTGAATACAAGGTTTACTATAAGTTATATATTGCAACTGAAATAAATTGAAATTTATTTTCCACAATTTTTTTTAAAAAGCCCATAAAATTCAAATTAGTATGAAATATGTCAAAGTTGCGATAGTTTGCATGTTATTTTGTAGTTAAAAATTCATAAAATTTCTATATTTATACTTAAGGTTCAAAATTTTAACACTAGATTATCCATAAGCTACTCTTCAAATAACTATAAAAAATTTCTTCGGGACTTTAAGTTAAAATTTTATGACCATTTGAAATTTAAATCTTTTTGAAATTGCATAAAATATTTATAATAATTCAAAAATTATAAGTCGCAAAAACTCAAAAATGTTACTAGTTGTTAAGATTGGTATTTTCTTAAAGTCACATTTTGTTTTAAAATATTATACTGATTTTTAAGCAGCTTAGAAACATTTGAAATATTCGATTTTTTAATTTTTTTTTTTTTCATAATTATTGATAAAAAAAAATTAGCTAGTACAAAATATTTGAAAATTATAATAGAAGATTTTACAGTAGTTGTTTTTACTTTTATTTCAAATTTATTCAAATCCATATACCTAATTATTTTTTATAATCGTTTGAAAAGCAAATATTGACGTTGTATTTCAATTTAAATATAACATAATATACCTATTCTAGACCAACATATCATCTCCGTTAAGATTCGTTATTTATGTACAATGATACCTATTATTGCATTCAAATTTAACAAATCCATTGTAATGACCTATTTTATGATCGAGGTACACTCAATCCCCTACTGAATAGTTGTACAGCAGAGCGAGTCCTTTCCGGTTCTTTTTTTTTTTTGTGAGACCAGTTTTCGTAACAACGAATTTTGGTTTCCTAGCAACGTAGATACTATAACTATAAATTTATAATTCATTGTTATTGTCCCCTAAAAACTTATTTATGATTCATAGATTTTTCCTTGTAAAGAAAAGATACCGAGGAAACGTGCTACACGTTTTCTATAGAATATAAGTTTTATTTTTTAAAATCTACGCGATTTCCATGACGTAAAATAGAGACTTTGGGTTCAAGACATCCAAATTATGTGCTTCACATACCGATTAGGCATGGTTTTGGTATGATTTTGAAAAATATTGCATAACTTGGGTGGGCCAACTTTACGAACATAGCTATAGGTGCTTCTAACCAAGTATTATTGGTCTAATAGGTTTCACACGACAAATCTGTCGCCACCAAAATCGCATCAAATAGAACCGCTGCAGAATGTAATAGAACCCCATAACCTTAACTTCGGTCGATACAATAAAATGCTGTATCGGATAAAACGACTAATGTCGTTAAACTTATGGTTACAAACGGTTTCGACCATACGTATTTGGTTATTGCCGCGTGATTGTCGCTCGACAGCGCACCATATTATTATACACCCTCCGATCATCCCGTTTATGTAAAATATATATTATATATACAGGTGTACCTACTAAATACGCACTTTACTCGCTGCAGTTTTCAATAGCGACGCGGGCGTGCCGACGTTGCAATTTTACCGTACACAATTTATTCGTTTTATGCGTTGCGACGATGTAGTAGGCTGACCTTTTACCGCTTGGACCGGCCGTGGAGTGAAAATAAAAAAAATAAAATAAAAAAACCCGACTCGACCGAGTCCAAATTGAACCGTTAACTCGAAGTGCGTGTATACGCACGCAACACATGAGATATATGAACACCGGTATAACGGTAAATCGTTATCGCGTACACATAGTGCATCGTGTAGTATATACATGCAGCATGCTACATAGTATACACTGCTATAGTAAGACACGACGATGCGACGTGGTGTATTTTTTTTAACTTTTTTTGTAAAAAGCTAGTTCGTATTATTTATAATATACATTATTGTATAACTGTACGGCGGTGGTTATTCGATTATTAGTACGTTTTAGTAAAACGGTCGAAACTATATTGTTGTATAATTTATTTAAAACCATCAAAATCTTATACCACCACCGCCGTGCTGATAATGTGCACGTCACATGAACTATGCGAACAGTGTTGTCACGACGTCTAATCTTGCACCACACATTATTTAGTTGTTATAGCATATATTATAAGATAAAAATTAAAAAAAAAAATTTAGAGAAATATTATAAATACAAAAATTCTTGAGCCACTAAATATAATCAACGTTGTGATAATCATCATCCTTCAGACGAAATAATACGTGAAATTTTGATAACATCTGGTCGAAATCACGAAGCAATCTTGTTATGTTGTCATCAATTTTGAGGTAAAACTGATTGCCGTTCGTAAGTATTCACTGGTGTAGAATGATCTTCCAGCGTCGATCTAGGGGGATGGAAAAATATGTCTCGATTGTGATGGTAGTGATGATTTCGCATTAGGGTTGGGTAATATACGCGTACGTAATGCGAACATCTCGATCGACTACCATACATGTGTGGTACATGGTAGGAATGGTGCACGCACGAGAGGGTGCATATATTAACATGTGTATGCGGGTGAGAGACGAGGGAGTATTGTTGCAAGGTACCATGTGTGTGTGTGTGTGAGTGTGTGCGTTCGCGCCTTCACGCATTAAGACAATGTAAGAGATTAACTTTTAGAGTACAGCTTTTATTCGAAAGTAACTTTTTGAACTTTTTGCTAATGTGCGCGATGTGTGCGTAAACGGGAGTTATGTTGTGTGGTGGTGTTCTATTTACGAGACTGGATAAGATAAGTGTAAACGGCGTGTAAAGTATATAGAGAGGACGAGAAAGTGACTCGAGCGAGTGGGTCTGGATACAAGCCGTAGAAAGGAAATCGACCTACGTGGACCAGCAGTCCAGGGGTCCATCCGAGGGGGTTGGGAGACGGTAAATTTCATTTGTGACAGTATGTATAGGGCTCGTAGATCTGGTGCAGGGGGTTATGGGGAGGACCAGTAATGAATAAGACCAGTAGGAAATAAAAGACAAACAACGCTCGTGTTGAACTCCTCCGATCCAGTCTCTGATTTATAACACAGGCTAAACGTATAAACGTACACATACACCACTCCGCACCCTTATTTACCGTCTCTCCGACCCGCTATGTCCCCTTCTGCAAGCCCCGCACGTCCACGATCGCAGTTAGCATCCATGTGCGCGGCTACAAACTAGAAGTACGCAGAATATTTTTCAATTAACCACCACTTTTTGGCCGAGTACATTCGGCCGGGACGCTCCATATACTTTATGGCTTCTCTGCCCCGTCATCCGATCCGAGACACTGCTCGTGAATTCGCAAGTTCTCAAAATGTACCGCTGTCTGTGCGTATATTGAATATCGAGTCCTGCGATCGAAATCAAAATAACTATATAACACGCGTATGTATAGTATTTTGTATGTTTATTTTTGAATGTTGTCTGGAATGTTCAACCTTCAACTATTTGTTTGCACTCAGCAAGACGCTTTAGGTTCTAGTGCTTTGTCCGTAACTCATGTGTAACTCCCAATGAACTAGGTACGTTCGATTATTAGTACTTACGTATTAGATGTGAGATTACATTATGGCGCAATACTTTTAATTTTTTTTGTTTTCGTTTAGTTATAGAAAAAGAAAAAAGTAATTTAAAAGTGTTTACGTTTCTGCTTAAAAAAAAAACTATAATAACTATATTAAAAATAAAAATAAATGGGTTCCAAAACAAAGTATTTTTTCCTCAAAAAATATATATATCCACGAATAAAATTACTTAAACTTCATCACTGTTATTATGCAGTAGCCTGTTATATACGTTTTTTTTTTTCCAAATGTAAGATAATCATAACAATACAATTATTTTTTACTAAAATATTGAACTTCACTCAATCATTATTAATTTGCATCGTTACTAATATAATTTATTTTTCACAATATCGATATTTATAATTTTCAATAATTGGTAAAATTATTTCAAAACCAAAAATCTGTTATCAACATTAATCAAAATCACCTGTATAGGTATATGAGTGTATACGCATAATAATTAGTGATTTGTAAAATTTTATGACTTCATTGTCAAATCTAAAATGTTGAAAATGTATATACTAATAATATTATGCTCACTGTTTTTCATAATCTTAATTAATTATATTTTAAAATTTAGTTTAATTTAAATGATACCAGTTTCTTGTAAATATTTCAAAACATATATAACTAATTGTTAAAAAAAATCTCGCGTTCTACAATAATTTTAACTACTTCGCAGTAAGTTTAAAATTATAAATATATTAATAAAATATATTGCATTTGACTGGAAAGATAATAAATAATTAATCAATTAAATTTTTGACAATATATTATGATATTAATATTATCTAATCTGTGTTTTGTATTTGAAAATACCCACTATAGATTAATTTAATGTCTACAAAAAGAATTAATTAAATAATATAACACAATTAATTAAACATGGTGTAAATAATTCTCTAAAAGAAACTCTGTCATGTAAAGTAAGTAACGCTTTGAGATTATCAAACTAATTGTAAATACTACATCATAAGGAAAACTAATCAAAATTAATCTCGAATTTAGTATATTAAATTACTGAAATAATTAATCTTTATAACACTGTCTACTGGTTTTGAATTGTATAGTTTAATAATTCTCCTAATTACTTGGACTTTTAGCATTTAATCGTTTGTAATATTATAACTTAAAAGGATAAAATAATATGTCATTACCATTTTCTAATACCATAAATTTGAGTACAATTTAATTCGTATTTTAAACTAAATTATTAACGAAGAATTGCAATGAAAATATTTTTGTTTTAGTAATGTTAAATTTTTATAATTATTAAGTTACGAAAAGAAACATGAAGTTATGGAAAAATGTATTGTTTTCGAACAAAGTTGGTTAGTTATATTTAAAGGCTAGACCCTGTAAAAAAGACAAGAAAAGTAAATAAAAATAAAATGGCATAAACCACGTCTTAGTTCTTACCGTATTCTAGATGTTGATTTTGGTAGCTTTTCGGCTGGTGTGTTATATTTACTTTTTCCTTGTCAGGTCATATAACTGTTCGAACTGATTGACTCTTGTGCCCAGGACAATATAGATGTGTCGATAAAGTGGAAAATCTGTCACTACCCCATCGCTTTGATACTGTCATGAGACAAAGCCACGTGGGTTCAAATTCGCAGTCAACATGAATGAGCATCTGTCTGTGTAAAAATGAACGGATATGTTGATTACCGCCCTAGATAATAGAAAGACATGATTATGTATTCAAAGAACAAGCTTACACATGATACGCATACATCATGTATCATAAACGAGATTCGAATAGTGTTTCATTCTACTTAAGCAACGGAACAAACTTTAAATGATTTTCTACGGAAGTTGCTCTTTGAGAGATGATTTTTTTTTTTTCAGTGATGAAGCTAAACATTGTTCAGTAATATTATCATTAAATGTATGCGAGTATGCGTATTAAATTTCATATACTTCAAAGTAGGTACATAATGTATTTTATACTACATTAAATTTAACAGTTAATAGTTGTGTAGCAATATTTCTAGTTTGGTTCTTATGTAGTATAAACGTTGAACATATAAAAATTATTAATACTAAACGTTCATTAAATCGTATGGTATTATGGTATTTTTGCTATTCACGGTAGCTGACTATCAAGGAAAATGATTTTGATAAAATACAATTTACCCGAACCTGTACCTGAAGTAAAACCCTACGATTTTATTTTTTAGAAAGAAAATAATGTATATTTTTATTAAATTATCGAATCGTTGGTAGTCTGCTAATCTGGACAATTATTAAATAAATGCATACAATTCCAAAACCGCATACACAACAATAATCGTTTAATCTATAAGCTTCATGGGACGCTAAAGTTTCTTTTTTAATCGAGTATGTCACTGGTATTAGAATTTTGTCAGTGCACAGGTAGGTTGATCAACTTGAATTTAGCACTTAGTCGAGTTAGAGATGGGGAGTACGGATCGGAGGCCGGCAGAACTGGATAAAGAGTTATGAATAAAATGGTTGGAGTTGGATAGAGGGGTCGTGAGAGATAGAGAAAGAGAGAGCGAGTGGCGAACAGATTGAACAGAGTAGAGCAGATAATAACTATGTATATAAATGGATTGAAAACGAGTAAGAAAGATATTTAGGGTGGGGAAAGGATAAAAACTAGGTGGCCCATTTTCAACGTTGTTATTGCTTGTATTCGTATGGCAGTTACGCCGGTCACGGAAAATGATGAAGGACCTGCAGCTGAGGAACGAGAAAACTCCGTCATTCCATCTGCGGATCCCTTAATTTCTTTTTTCTCCCCATTTCCTCCCCCGTCCCTGTTCCCCTCACCCGCTGTTCCATGTCCATCCGTCTCTCTCGTCGTGTGTCTCTTACCCAACATGTATCCGCTCTCCTCGCCTTCTACCCTGCGGCTGCATTTCGTTTTACCATTCACCTAAGAAAATAACAACATACACTGTCAGCACGGGTGTAATGAATGGTGCTCGAGACTCTAAACGGCCGAATAATGAATCTTTTCCCAACCGACCATTTCGAGTGCTTCGGACGTGTAATCTCGAAAAAAAATATTACGCGT
Source organism: Chaitophorus viminalis (assembly GCA_025469195.1). Taxonomy (NCBI): domain Eukaryota; kingdom Metazoa; phylum Arthropoda; class Insecta; order Hemiptera; family Aphididae; genus Chaitophorus; species Chaitophorus viminalis. Next base: position 510,464 of record JAIPRK010000023.1, on the reverse strand, counting down.
AAATCCCTATATAAATATTATATATTTATTATATATACGTCTGGGATACAAAAAGAAAATAGAACGTTAAACCACCGGTAAAAAAAAAAAAAAACTATATATAAAAACTTCATTTGTACGTTACTCTCAATAACTTCTGTAATTATTTTAAGATAATGACGAAACGGATGAAAACGGTGACAATGTATTACGTTTCCTGTCAATCGTATAATTATGCATTACATACTTTATTATTATTAGTTATTAATTATAATACGTAATTATACATTATTATATGCATAATTATTGAGCAACAATAACATTAATTATAATAATAATAATTATTATTATTATTACTATTATTATTTTTATAATATCAACTAGAGTGCAACCCAATACAATATATAAAGTTTGTCTGAAATCAACTCGTAGGAAACCGCGTAATATAATATAATCCGCTTGCCACAAATAGAGTTTTTTCGGACAGTCGTTCTCCGCTCCGGTCGCGTGTCACTCAAGTCATCTCCTGTTTTCGAAAACTACCCTGGGGACCAACCCGAAAGTAACCCGCTGTCAGACTTATGCACCGCCGAAAAACTTCCACGGTCAAATATTCAATTAATGTTATTATAATGTACGCATAAATTACGAGAACACATCCAATAGTCACATAATTTGTTCCGGACATTCCGGACGCATCGAAATTAAAAAGTCTGTTATAACTTATAAGACTCACTAGGTACTTCGGTTACAAGACTCAATTTTTCACGCATACAATTAGTTGAAAATATATACATTCTTGGTAAAATGTCGATATAAATTAGTTTTGGCTTTAAATATCTGAAGGATCTAGAAGTGTTGAGGATAATAGGTACATCAACGTTCTAACCCAGGGGTCAGCAAGTAGTTTTTATTGGAGTCCTAAACATTAAAATAATAAATCATAGAGTTTCAGTGAAAAAATCTTTGTTGATTCTTTGAAAAATAGCAGTATAAAAATAAAAACAATTACCTTATTGTAACAATTAAATTATATTAAAAATTACAATTTTAGCAGTATGAAAACCCAAATATTACCTGCCCGATAAAATATTTGCAATGCATTATGATAAAACTATATTCTGAGTTATATGTATATAATATATATATATATAGTAATAGTTATTATGTATACAATGAATTATATATTTTCTATTAATAATAATAACTAACTAATATAATAATATATAGTATATACCTTCACAGTAAATAAGTAATAACATAATGAAGTACAATATGCTGACGGGGTCCAGAGTTTTGCCTTCAACGGCCCGGATCCGGACTGCAGTCCGCCCGTTGCTGATATCTATTCTAACCTAAATATGCAATATAATCATAAGTGAAGTATTCCCGAAATAAATTAAAAACAAATGTAAATTGCAAATTGATCAATAAATTCAATATTAAATCAGGGAAAAAAGATATAAAATCTGAATAAAATAATTAATTTAAAGTATTCCCATCTCCACTGAGATATCGGCCATGATAATCGCTTTGAATTTATTCCATAGTATAAACTATAAGTCTTATAAACAGCGTACGCACTATTGTAAAACTATGGACGATCAAAAACCTACGAGAACGAACGTTTATTTTTATCTCGTATCTCACGGTCGATACTGGAATGGATTCGGACGAGTGAGAAGGGAAAAATAACTAGAAGCACGTTCGATTTTAATGAATACAAAAATGGTTGGCATGGGTGCAAAGTATCGCTGACTATACCTGCACGCTGTTTCTAAAACGAAAACCAACACGAAGTAGAGCATGGCTACGGCGACGGATTGTGTAGACATTCGTAACACCTCGGAGGGCGGACTGCACGGGTGGTGGTGGGATCGAAAAAAGATGTAACGTGTTATAGGAAAATTCGATACATTACACCGAGTTGTGAAAAGTGGGAAAAACTTTTCTAGGGGAAAAATAATTACATTGGAGATAACGGAAAACGTCGAGGTATCTGCAACGATGCCGTATACGCGCAATGTACGCGGAATAATTGGCTGGCGATCGTTATTAATGCTTCACATATAACTATTTCGTTTTCAACTCGAATTTTATTCATATCATAACAACAGCAGTAACAAATTGCTTAGAATAGACTTCAAATGAGGTTTTTTATAAACGTATTTTACCACTGATCCCCCGTCTTACCTGTTATTGGAGTAATGTATATTATTATTGTTCATCGTTCACGTTTCTCGCAATGACCCGTGATCGATTATGTATTATTATATAATATAATGTGAAGTTATGAAAATAAAATACATTCAGTCAAAGTACAACAATTATATAATTATGATAAACAATTAACACCCTGAATGTAAATAGTTAAAATTGACATACGGATCCGTAAAAAATGTTCGTTTTTCACAGATTTTCGTTAAATACGACCGTATTTATAATGATAAACACCTGCAACTACTGCAGAAAATTTTGGAGGTCAAACGTCGTCTAGGGGTTGATGGAAATCACGATAAGAGTGCAAAGTTTTTACACCGTTCAAAGTGCATAGTCATCAGTTAGATTTTATCGTAAAACAAGTATTATACTGTATAACTGGGGATCTTACACACATTTACGTTTCGGAACGCCTGAATGCCTGTAGTCTGTATGATATGAAACCGTTTTGAGAATATGCTACTTAGACCACGGTCTGTCCGTTTTCCGATGTGGTAGTTACGTTGATCGTTACGTTTTCAGTTGTGGCCAAGAAATCATACAGAATTAACGTCCCACTGAATTTGTATTTGTTTGTTGTGCAATTCACGAAACACTGTGTACATACACAATAGAATGTATACCACATGAGAAGCTTTGGATACGTATAGAGAATTTCGTGCAAAAAATTGGTTATGTAATCGAGATCGTTAACAATAATTTGAGTTTGCGGATTCAGGTAGACAGTTCATCTGTCGTTGCGTGGTTTTCTCAGATCTAAATAGAATGGAACATATCGACAGATAACACCATCAGTTTTGGGACCATCGAGAACTCTGTACACAGTCACCTCTAACTTACAGTAGTTGTACAGTTGCCGTTCGATAAACACACGGTTTGGTTCATATGGAATAAAAACTTCTGAAAAAAAATTAATAACTCCATTGATGCACTCCACGTTGCTCTATCTCTATATATGAAATCGAAAGAAGTCATGAATCGAATAAAATCTACTGGAACTGGGTATAGTAGAATCGGTTATCGGTGACCCGATAACAAGCAAACCAATAATTTGCAGTTATGACTACTTATTTAATCAGGTATTTTATTACTCTCGATTCCCGTCTCAGGACACAAAACCACTCCATCAAAACCAAACGCAATACCGGTGTAATGTCCAAATATTGTGAAAAATAAATTATTGTGATTGAGGTGAACTGATTAACATCACCCCAGTCCTTGATGGTTCGATTTAAATATGAAAATGTTACAAAATTGTCTACAAAAAAAGACACCTGCCGCAGAGGCCATTTTAGTTTTTCTATCATCTTGGTCGTATAGTAAGACCCACCCATACAGATTTCTACTGAAATAGATGGAAAACTTATATCTAGCTGTCGTACATAGTATTGCAAAACATACCCAGGAAACTATTATATGCACTAGTTTATACAGCACTCTAAGTGCAGTCTCGGTTTCAAGTATGCACACATCAATCCAGTCACCATCGACAACCATTCAGCCCGTAGTACTTTTAATAATTATTCGCTAAATTTAGTCGTTGATCATTATTTCTGGCTTGTTTACCTTACTCAATATTTATATTGCAATAGCATTTTCCACATCGTTGGGTACACTACACGTTCGGCACAATCCAGTCCTTCACGACACCCGTAATTTAATTCACCGGTTTTTTTTTTCTCTTATTTATCGACCGGTCGAAAAAAAGGAGCATGCATATCTTGTATATATCACTGGCCGTCTCCGAAGATAATAGAGAGATATGATTGTATTGTATTTATGTTTACCGAATCACTTTCATTTAAACTGCAACTGTTTATTTAAGATACACGCTCGTGGTCGTAAATTCACTACATCGCACGTACACCGTACATCGAAATATTGTATATGAGATTCAAAAGTTTATCTTGGGAGTAGTATTATTACTTGTGTATCTACAAGGCTACAACAACGGGTTAAACTTTAGGAAACAAATTACTTCAGAACAAATGTTAAACACGTGCGGTAGTACGGTAGGTGGAATATTGGCCACTATGTATACTAAAAATATTTTACTGGGATGCTTTAAATAAGAGAAATAAAAAAAAAAATACTAGCGGCAACGTATACATGCAACGACAAACTTAAACCCGTGTACATAAACGAACAAAACCATGGTCGTGCCTCCGAAATAGTCTCCATATACGACATCGCCGTTGTTCAACTAAATCGCAATTGCAATAAAAAGTACGTTCCGACAATAGATAAGAAATAGCGCGATGCAATAATATGTGTGTACACAACGTACGCTACGGATTTATGTGTTTTCGTACTGACTGTCGACTGAAGATTTTATTATCCGACAGATGTATTCAATCATAATAGTAGCAAATACTTTCACGTGTATATAATATATATATATATATATATATATATATATATAGTATATAAAGTATCGTGGACGAATAGGTGTATAAAACGAGTCACGGTGCAAATTTACTTCGGATGAATAGTAAATAAATGTTTAACGAGAGGCGATAAAGATCGACGTTTTGATTGTACACTATTATTATACGTCTACATAGTTTTCCAAAAAAAACGCGGAACGGTACGTTCTCTGACACAGTGGATAAAATTCGATCAGCGATAATATTAGTACCAATATTTACGTTGGCGAGGATGAGCCTTTGTCTATATTATATTGAATTCGATCAAACTCAGACCAACAATGGAAAATTCATCGACATCATAATTAATACGATACTTGAAAACCGATATCTTCGAAGATCGAAACCATGGTCAAGCGGTAGACGAGGACGGTCAAGGAATCATCACCACTACTAGTCTCGTATAATATAGATGCTGCACAAAAACGATATGTATTTCTTAACACTCGAAACAAATTTCTCAGCAGCTAAAATTTATGGACTGCTGTGATTTGGGGACGATTGATATGAAAATATCTATTATCTGAATAATATGACCTAAGATTATCAATTTATCAAAAATTTTCGATTTTTGATAGATAGATAACTTCGGGAAAATATGTGGATTAACAAAAGATTTGCGTGTTCATTGCCACACAGAGATATGCGATTATTATGATATTATCATCGACATAAAATTATTAATATCGTAGAAAGACAGGCAATTATATCCAAATATATTCATTATGCACCACGAGGAACTTTCTTTGATGTCTCAAAATGTTCTCCGGATCTAACCATGCGGTCATCGTTTAAACGTTAGCCGAATATTAACGTGTGGCAAACAAAAGCAAGTGCATACGATAATATTATTTATTATTAATAATATCAACGTTATATTCGACAGCAAAAAATCTCGTATCTCTGGTGCGATACGATGACACGTTGTCGCAATCCTCTTCGGTGATGACGAGGAAAAGTGGAATGTATACCAAGCGCGAATACGTACCTAATAAAAAAGGGATATCCGCTTCCGCTGTTCAATTTCCGGCGAATAACCATTGAAAAAAATATCAAACCAATAAACACGTACACCATTCGAAATGTTTTGTCGGCCAGAACATTATTCTTCAACGAAATGTACTCATGTCGGATGAAAACGTGAGTAGAAAATATACGCCGGTCAACGCGATATTTCAACCTCGCTTCCTTTATGTTTTCTTTTTTCTTTTTTTCCATTTCTTATAAGACTAAGAGTCAGTAATTCTAATAAATATATTGTCATTAGATATTTTTTTAACGCTAAAATTCTATCCCAGTAGAGCCTTGTTTACATATTTTATATTTCCTGATTTATATTTCACTCAAAAACAATTGTGGCTATTAACAAATTAACAATTAAACATGCTATAGTCCTATACGATACAATATTACGATTATAAATTATAAAACAGGTTTGACATATTATTACACTTACAATAATACAATATTACTTATAATAAAACATAATAGGAAAAAAGTTCCTTCCGTTCTTGTATAATTTGGGATGATATATTGTTATACTTCTCCCGTCATAGATCTAATCCTATAGTTTTCACCTAGATAAATGGTTCAGCTTACAATGTGTAGTGATAAATTAAAGAGAGACCTATTACAGTATTATAAACTTTTCAAACTATCTCCATTTTTTATGTTAGTTTTCACATTCTTTTCGGACGTGTGAAATTTATTTGGAAAATTGGTATGTTTAAATATGAAAATATAATAATACCCTTTAAACGATTCAGGAATTCAAACAAACATTTAGCACGGTAGAAATTATGTGTTACGGTTCGTAAAAGAAGAATGAATAATATCAATTAATTTTGAAATACTTATTTATTTGTTTTACACTCTTCGTATGACACTGTAAACAGAATAAGACCACATATTGAATTATACTTAAAAAATGTCTGAATGTTTATCGATGAAACTTTGACGTTAATTTTATATTTTAAGTAATATTTAAGTTAATATTATATTATAACGTAACCACTGTACATGCATAATGCATCACGGTTCTATTCAAAATATTTTTTCGGATAAAATAATTTTTACATAACAGTATAAAAGGTCAACACGCCTAAATCTAGCTCGTGGCGATACGATCAAGTTGGTGTTCAATACATTTTATATAATTCGGTATTTATTCTTTTTCCCCATACATGCATCTTTTATAGGTCGATCTCGTAAAATTAAATGTCTAGTTTTCTTATTATATTTATTATAAGTATAGATGTCAATTGAATTAGCTGTTTCGGATGAGAAATACACCATTTCTTAATATAAAACTCAACTATTCCGTAAAACGTAACGTTACTTTTATGGCTGAAGCTTAAAACGGTAAAGGTTACGATATCTGTTTTCATTTGTCACGGACAAGTATATTGCAGTATTAAGGGACTTCGGCTAGCCGTTAAATTCAGCGAGTAAAATCTAAGAGGGATTATCCCAGTAGTCCGGGAGAACTTTTAAAAGGACGGTGGCTCTGAACACCGACTAAAATAGCCGAAATTCGCGTGCAGACATTTCTCCTACTAGGTGTAACTTTAAACGTGTCGTTTGTAAATTATACTTGCCTCGAACATGAGTTTGGCCCACATCCCATATAATATTATGGTTTTATATCAGGCTTTACGCCGAGTAAGCAACATTAAGATTGGAACTATGGAATGCAAAAAATTATGTGTATAAATAAATTCGGAATTTTAATCGAAAATAAAAATATATGATAATACATTAATTGTTTTATGAACAAAATTTAATTGTTTATTAACAGTGTTATCGATTTCTTTTTTTTACACACTGGTATGTTGAACCATGATGTTAATTTCGAAAAATGTTTTCAACAGTTACCTATTCCTTATTCTAAATATATTTTTTTTATATTTATATAGCTTTAGTGAAAACTATTAAACTCAACAGTTACATGAAATTATATAACAATGTATGCGTATTAATAATAAAGTACATACTAATGATTGATTACAATATAATCTAATTACGATAACAGAAGGTATAATAATAAAAATTATAAGAATAGATGTTTGTAATTTGGATTGGATTCGGTGAGATATATACATTGGTAATTAAGGTGATGTGGTATTCATGGAAAAAAGAGTTCAAGAGGTTAGATAAAAGTGAAATTAATGGGTAAATCAAAAAAAAAAAACTGTGTTATGACATTTAAGATGGAATTAGATTCCAAAATATTCAAATTTTATTCTATATTAATTTATTATATTTTGCTTTTTATTAAAATCTGTATGAAAAGTGAACAATCAAATGAAACACATTAAAGCTGTAATAACGGACAGTAAATCAGCATAACTGATCAAAACTTATGTTATACAGCGTAAGGTATATTTTTACGATATCCAGTTGTTTAAATAATTATTATATTGTCCATCTATAATCGTTCTTCTATGATTTATCCCGTGAACCTCAATAGTTTGATGGAGTAGAATGATGGAACAAGAAAATACGCAACGAAATTATGGCAATGGCACTATGATACAGAGCTATAAGTATAATATTATTCGTTTTAACTTATAAAAGAATTACAATGAAGTAATAATAATTAACCGTAACAGCTTGAGCGCATAAAAACATGATAAGACGTGCAGTTCCGACGTGGACATCGTTTGTTGGCGCGAATGTACCTGAATTGCTAGTATGGAGCGCCGTGCGTTTTTGATGAGCCTTGTGAAATTAACAGTATAATATTAGCAGTCATAGTTTCAACTCTTCCATCAAATTTGTTAACGACTTGTTGGAGTATGTTGGATAACTCAAAATTTGTTGGACTTTATTTTCACCAGGGAATTTATTTAAACTATTTTACTGCCAAGTTTAGGTTGGAGTACAACATGTTTGTTGAAACATTTTTTTTTGGGCTTAACATGTTTTGATGGACTTTATTTTTTGCTAGGAGATCAATTTGTTCAACATTATCCAACAAGTAGAGAAGTAGAAGTTCAACCAGGAAAAATAATTTCTAACAAACATGTTGTTTTAACAGAATACGGGACTATTCTCAACTTAGGCACTTTCAGTGTTCACTTTTTGTGTAAAAGGTCATATTTTTTTATACGAAGGCTTAGGAAGGAGTTTAGTTGATAGGTAACGAAATCGTTTATGGTTTGCAGAATCTCTTATATAACGTATATTTATCAATTGTTTCCAAACAACCTTATCAATAATAAATGATAACAATTCCTAATATTTCACTTTGAATCGCATCACTCTAAACAATACTAGTTCCCACTATACTATTACGTCTATTTTGTGTAAACACACACAATGAAAATTATATAAATTCCCGATATCGAATAAATCCAATATTCGTAACGGTAAAAGTAATAATGACGCAATAATTTATAAAACGATAATATATTTTCAAAAACGATAAAGCAACGCATAATGTGAATAATAATTATCTGGAATAACAATATGTAATTTATTTGGTTATGCGCAAATGTACCGTTTTCACTATTGTGCGGTTATACGGTTTGGCGGCTGGCATATTATAATAATATTTATAATTTGTTGCGTGCACGTATAACTTTTCAATCTAATCCAACCGGGAGTTAAAACGATTGAAACGAATATAATATATATATATATATATATATCATGTTTATCCCGAACGTAAAATTATAAATAATACTAAACGCTGGGCGCGCGTGGTGTTCCGCTGTAATAAATCATGCATTACGTATGTATATAACAGTATAGTGGTGGTCGTATAATATACGTTGTGTTTTATTATTTGTTTCGTATTCTTTTTTTTTTCTCGTTGCCGTGGCGCATAAAGTAAAAATATAATTCCGCTATGGTCATTATTCCATGTGCAATGATTGACAAATAAATTAATTTAATAACGGTCTCAATTCGTTCCCGCCTAGGTGTTGAAAAAACGGTGTCATTCAATATATCAGATCGGTGTTCAATTATTTTTATGTGGTTGAATGTTTGCAGAACTCGAGAGAGGTCCGATCCCTGTTGGGGGGAATATTATCTTAAGTGTCTGCGGGGATAGGGAATAAGGTTCGGATAAATCCACCAGATATTTGTGCCCGAGCAACGAGTGGGTACAAGCGACGAATATGTTATGTTGGGTGCGATCAAAATATTCTCAAGACGTGCGCCAAAGGGACAGACGTGAGCAGACATGAGGCACCCACCATGTACCCTGGCCAGTGTTTGTAAATGTCTGTCGGTCAATCGGATTTTTCGAGGAATCAGATTAAAAAACTGATCGTGCCACTCCGGCCGGTTTAATTGATATTGCGTTATATTCATCTATTCGCAGTCCGTCGCGTTTTTTCACTAACCGTAACCGAACGGTTATTGTTTGTCGACGTCATCTCGCACGCTATTTATTCTAAAATAGCAAATAAACGAATAATTCTAAAATAATATATTCAAATAATGTCCGATAGATAAGTTGTATAATATGCGCATTACCATAATAATTATAATAGTTGACAGTAGTCATTTTAACCATTTTAACCAATTAAAATATTACAATATATTAATTTATAAAAGACTGTATATTATTTAAATTAACGCATGATTGTTAATATTTTTATATACTCAATTATTTATAATATTTTATGTAACCACGGAAATTAATTATTACTCGAGTTAATATCTATCGATTATCTATATAATAACGGTACATAAAATTGTATTATCAACTTATGAATACCTTACTGCAGTAATCACTATAAGCTATTATGGTAACTCTAGCGTTATATTTGGTTCCACCATTTCGTGTAGGTATAGGAAAAGACCCGTATATTTCTTTATCACCTACACTTTTATCAGATAAAATATTTTAACGATCAGTAAACGGTCGTTGTTGTCTGAGTTCTGAGGATCTGTAATAAATTGTCGAATGTTCCAAAACAGCTTTTCATAATAACCAATACAACACGAGTGTTAAGATATAGAACTCATTGTTTTTATATTTCACACCTGATTATTTCTATTTTCCATAAAATTACGAAAAATAAATAAAACATTAAATGATGAGATCTCTTTCCGCGACTGTCACAGCTATGATATAATAAAATATATTACGCGTAGTAATATGATGTGTTGGTTGTTTGGTGGTAATATTTTCCAGAGCACCGGAAATATTGTGTTCGATTCGGATAAATTATTACGTACGGTAAATGGCGGAATTGTACTCTATAACATAACACACTCTATAGCAGTTCTGTAAAGTATTTTATGTGACTATTAAAATGATTTCCAGTTTATAAATGGTCGTAAATAAACTATACTGCAAATATGCATCGAGTTCTTGCGTGCAATTGATACGATCTTCCCCGTTTCATAACTAGGTAGTGGATATAACGGACGGATCGAATATATTATAATAAAATTATTGTTTTATAGGAATAATATAATACAATACAATATAATATATACCATAATAGTGATTATTAGTATATATTATCTAATACCGATACGACCACCTTATTAATATTTGAACGGGTAGCTATGGTATCAGCGTGGAACAAGTTATATACAACATCATTTTACATAAATTATGTGGGTGAACCACTAGATCGAATGAGTTACAGGGATGGCTGAATGATATTGCTGCAGTAGTGGATTTACGGGAGGAGTTCTATGATGGGGTTTGGACCCTTCCCTCAAACACCAATGTAATCTTATATATTATATTAATTAAGATTTATTTCAATAATACCATAATGACAATGATCAACGGACGATATATATATATATATATATCATTAAACATTTGGCAATATGTGGAATATACTAGAAATATATATAATTTTTCAGGATCCTTCAAAAGAAAATGTGAATAATTCGCCACTGTTTTGCTGTATTGGAATTTATGAATGTTTCTTTAAACAATATTAATACGGTCACTTAAAATTATTTGTTTTTTCATTGAAATTACCGTTTGTTCTTCGTCAATGATTTGTCACTTGTAAGGTGTAGAGTGCACTATCGCACTTGTACTTCCTTTTCCAATCACAGAATTTTCATGTGTGTGGACTTCACTACCAATAGAGTGATTCTGATGGGGAGCAGTATAGGATAATCAGAACGAAGGCAGGTGAAGAGACTACAGAATTAATTTTGGAGAATATTTTTCTACACTGAGTCAAGTTTGTTCTGATGATTGCGGTTATTGTAGCCAGCTGTGTAACTACTGTACCTCACTGCTTCTTAAACAATTGTTAGACATGTTCATTTTTTTTTTTGATTTCTTAATGTATGAACGACCTAGGAATATATTTTCTACAAATTCACAATATTACATAGAAATTTATTAAAATAACACCATACGACGTTTTTAAGTCTTGTAACAAAAAAATCGTGAAAGTGTAATCCACGATTCGTGTTCAGTACGGAGCTGTTTGAGTAATGGTTGGTAGTGGGAGGGTATAGTATAAAAAATTGATTACGTTTCTGTATCTGAACTTGTTATTTTTCTAAAGATTATTTTTTGTGTATTCATGTGTTCGAATTTTAATGATATAGTATGTATTTAGCTGACAAGCATTTCAAAGGAATTCTTATTTCGTAATCATGTCATAAAATTTAATTTGGATAAAAATTATTATAAAAATATACTTTTTTATAATATTTATATTTAAATTTGTATTTATTTTTATATAAAAATAGTTTTCATTATCTGGCATTATCTGGAGTTTAATTAGTTAATTATATGAATTATGAATGCAAATATCACTAGGATGAAAGTTTTAATTACTTCTTTTAACCCTGTTAGAGGTTGATTTATTGTAAATATCTTTTCTCAGTGGGTGTCTACATCATGAAACAAAACTATACTGACTAAATTCGATACTGTGTGTTAATTTTCTTATTTTATATCTTTGTACATAACACGATTTTGATTAAAAGAAATAATTCAATGTAGGTATACAAAATTATAACTTTTCTGTTTGTAAATTTCGTCTATTTGGTGCTTTGTGGAGCTAATTTATTGAATTTTTCAATAATTTTTTGAATTATTGAGATAACTAGAGTACAATTTACAAAAATTTGGGTAGGATATTAATTATTTGGTTATTTTGATTGCTATAGTGAGTCTTACTGGATACTTTACTGTCCATGATCAATAAAAAATCAACATAAAATATTACCATGGTAACCAGTGAGTAAAAATATTATACATCCAATCCTGAGCTTAAACTGTTATCGACCATTAAAAATATAATTTTAGAAAATCCTTATTTAAGTGCTCATCAACTTTGTATAATGATTGACGAAATGCAGTGCAAAATATTAAGTCTTTATATCCAGTGGTTTCGACTAGGCAAAAATAAATCTATATATATATATATATATATATCTAAAGATATATCAAAACAATTACCCGAGATAACTCGTCGATCTGGTCACTTGATTCTGTTTTTTGGGTTTTTTTTTGTGGTGTTTGTGAAGATTCTAGATTTCATAAAGATAAATCCATCCTATTACGCATAAGAATGCAAGCGGGAAAGCCTTAAAAAATCAATTTTTTTAATAAATAATTTATTAATGGACGAAAAATAATGTAAGTATAATAATTTTCAACAAAAACTTACCTTTTTTTGGTATTATTTCATACGGTCTCAATCTCCGAACTAATCATTTTTATGATGGAATACGGATTATCATAATATTTTAAATGATTTAAGTTTATATTCGCTAAGCGTAGTTAGATTAATGTTGAATATAAAATAACTTTTCCAAAAATCCTTTAAATTCTGAATGAAACACGACTGAAATCGTATTCAAGAGTAATAAATAATAATATTTGTTTGAAAATGTTTTTTTTTTTCATATTTTTATTCACAAACCCTTCGGTTTGGTACTATTATTCGTTATCACCCGACGCTGTTTCTCCGTATTTTCACCCGAGAAGAAAAATAAAAATATAATAATATATAATAACGAATCAATGTAATAAAATCAAAATATGGCAATTTGTCATGTATTAAATTACCTTTCCTTATAAGTCATGATTAAATATAAAATATCATAGTATTGTAGTTTGAATTCGTAACAAATATAAAATATTGGATCACGCTTCACGATTGTTATAATCATACTATTATAAATATTAAAATCTATTATATCTTGGTACGGATCGCAGACGTTGAAAGAATATAGTATCTAGAATTCTGAGTACTGATTCTTTATACAAGTTATGAACCCGATTATATATTATTTACTCACTCGTGTACTTGAAATGGATGTGATCCTTTCTTAGTGTATACTTATAGGATGAAAAGCAGCAGAGCAAATAAGTATACACTAAAAAAGTTATACTTTAGTAGTCAAATAGTTAATCACTATTTGAATAAATTGAATTTGACAATAGTTCTATAGACATAGTGAAGGTGAATGGTTGGACGCATCTTTGTGATTTTTAATAGTAACTGTCCGTATAAGTCAGTGAATACTGGTTACTACGGCTATAATTACGCTTGTTCTCATACCATTTTCCAACCCTATTTTTTGAGTGATAACCGTTGTATAGTATATTGTTTATTTAAAATGCAGTATATATAGTTACAAAAACAAAAAAAAAAAATTAATAATTATTTACGTATATTTATGATATTTATTAATTTTATTATATATTTGTAGATAGATATAACATGGGGAAAGGCACATTTGTATACAATTGTGTTTAAAAGTAACATGTCTATGATTATTGATAACTAAGTTAACATTATAAATATTATCAGATAAAAATGTGTGAAACGGGGTGCAGAATTACGTTTGCGTGTCACGTTTCGGTTACCGAGCTAACGCATGTGGTAACTCATACGAGTTCCGATAAGTATAAAAAAAAAAACAAACGCGTAGGCATATTGCGTACAATATAGGCATGCACGTGTATACCTACTACGTGTGGAGGTGTTGCTCACTTTCGCGAGTATATTATGTTTATATGATAAAATGCGATATGCGTGTGCATACCAAAACCGGGGACGGGGATTTATTGGCGTATTGACATGACCCGGTCTGGGTTTTAAACTTATGCCGATTTCCAACGCCTCTCGCGGCCTCTTATTACAGATACGCGTTTTCTCGCTGCCACCGATGACGGCGTGGTGGATCGTTGCAAACTTCTAGCCTTTCCAACGACGACGACGACCTCTATTTTCCTACCCATCCACCCGCGTGCGCGCACACTTGCGTCCCTGTACTCGTTTTAATGTGAAGTATCGAACTTTGGCCATTTGGCGGATTTATTGTTCCGCAGCTATTACCGACACAATGGGAACGTTTCTTATTGTTTTATGCTGGAAAATAATAACGACACGGAATGCTAACCCCTGGCACCCGCGCGCCAAACCCGTACGACGCGCGGGGCAATTGACGAAAAAGCTAGCCAGGAAACCCTAAAACTTCGTTAATTACTCATCGCGTTGTACAACGGATTTGGTGGAATCGAGGCGAGCGTGTGCGTGTCAATATGTGCTTGTATGCATGCATGCATGTGTATGTGTGTGCGTCTTTAGTCAACCGCCCGGGTAGTTGTGGTTGGAGAGAACACTCGGTCGGCGATGACCCTTTTTGCGAATCTTCTAAGTAAAAACGATCATTATTTCACACTCGTCGGAGATGAAGTGCATCGACTGAAACAAGACGACCTCGTAAAACGATCATTTTTCAAATCATAATAATACGGAGTGATGATAATTATATACATCACAACTTACAAATATAGATAAATGCATATTAATTTGATAGCTTTTTCTACCAACTATTAGGTTGAACTAACGATACGAGCAATTAACGATTTAATACGCATTCATCTGAGTTTGAGCAAGTCTTTGGATAAAATGGTTAAAGTCGTATGCATTATTATGATAGAAATTATCCAATATCAAAACCAGTTTTCAATCGCGATATTAAACACATAAAATATAATGCAGTAAGTATTATTATATAATTATTTTAAATCGTTAAAAACAAATTACTTCGAGAAAATAACGTTTCGCGACCAGTTAATCTTTTTCCTCATACACTACTTACAAAAAGTTTATAAGTGCAATAATAATGATTATCTTTGCAAAAAATACGCTTTTTGTCCGTATAAAATCGGACCGTTAATAGTTCCCGCAATGTTCTCTAGCCGCTGGCTTCCACTGCTTTCCGTGCACACTCGGATACGGAACAAGAGCAAAAAATGAGCGATATTAATTACGTAAATTACATTTGCGCACTCTGGGCGGAGTGATAACAGTGCCGTGGCATGCCTACGGGGTCTTTAGCTTTTCATTCGATTAGTACAATAATTTCAGAGATTGCAGTATTCGCCTGAGAACATGATTTTACACTCGACCGCCCATGGGCAATATAAAATACGCGTTTTAATGCTTTTAGTTGTACAATAAAGAACGAATAAATAATGGTGGGCTGTGCGTTTGGTCGTATATTATAATATACGCCGTTCGCATTGTCTGCGGGTGCACGGGAATACACGCGCTGTGCAGGTATTGCGACGGCTACAACTAGACGCTGCAATGTGCGCTGCAGATCATTCGGTAAGCCCCCCGTTAACATATTATTGAAACCGACCCGGATTTAAGTATCAAAGTCAATCCGACATATTGTATACCTTCCTTATGGTATGCGCTGCGTAATATCTAAAAAGTATTACACATAAAATCCATACACAACTGTCCCGGCATGCGCGTGATATATTATTATTATTATTATTATTATCATCCGTTATATTTGCGTGCGTATAATCTCGCCGTTCGTCGTGTCGAATAAAATATTATACGATAAACAGTTTTTGCACAAATGTGCGTGAAATATACAGGTTTAAATTTTGCATCCAGAAGATTATAATCCGTTTGTAATATATTATAAATTGTTTGTGCATCAACGTACGCGTTTGGATGTTGTATAGATACATGAGTTGATATAAAAAAATAATATTATGTAATTGATTAAAAGATTAGACCCCAAATTTTCGCAATCCATATCGATAAGAATGCAGAATGTTTGTGTTTTGCGTGGCAAGTATTTCGTTATAATGATAATAATTATAATAATAATTGGGGAAAAATTAAGAATTAATAATTATTTTATTTGTATTTAAAATAGTAATGAACCAATCTAATATTAAAGTACTAGATTAAATAAAAGCTCTTGAATAATTTTTAAAATATTTTAAATTATGGGAACTATTAATAATAATATTTAAATTAAAATATAAACTTAACTCTGTGTATAATATATATTTATAGCCAAAAATTATATTATGTAAACATAATACATAAACATTTGTTTTTTGTATCTGATATTTTACTACTGATCAGAGAAAAGAATTAAAAGTTTTTATTTATAAAGTTCAATTAGAGTAGATAAATTATAAGTAAACTTTTCTTATAAATTATAATGGAGCTCATTTCCATAGATATATTTAAAAATTATTTAATGATGCAATTTATTTATTATTAGTAATATTAAATCTAGACAAGGGAAACCCCCATTGATATACTATAAGCAAAAGCTGATTGTACAAATTATAAATAAATAATCTTATATAAGTTCTTAAGTATTTGACTCGTTATTATTTTCAACATTTTGGATATATGCGTTATTATTTCACACCACTACAGATTGGATAAAACCAAATCGTGGTCATGTTATACTCCATTCAATATATCCACACTATATTCAAACCATATTATTCTCAACAATATAAACAATTGAAGATGAACCAAAGTTCAATGATAAGAAATAAAAGTCTTTATGAAAACTATTATTTTTTAACCATTCATTTTAATATATAAAAAAATTATTTGCTACAATAATTATCATTATAGTAAGGTATTGTACAATAATTATTTAAATTCTCGCATGTTATCAATTCGAATTGAGATTGATTCGAGTTATCAGTAAATTCTGAAGTACATCATCTGGTTCTATATACATAATCTGTGACTCTGGTATACTACTACATCTCGATAGTCAAATTAAAATTTTAAACTGTAGTATAAGCCAGCTGGTTTGTCCTTTGAATTTTCAAATACACTCCCTCCTCCTCTCACCCTTCTGTTTTATTGGGACCTGTTATTCGGAAATCCTACCCGTAGTATATGTGGTATAATAATCATGAGTCGTATGATAATGTGTCGCAAATAAGTTAGTACGTGCATGTTTCGTAAAATATCGCTGAGATACGATTATTGTATTATTTTATTAAGATCTATCTGGTCTACGTGAAAACTAATCCGAACGCTCGTCCTCTGTGTTGCGGTTATAGTAATATGGTACTGGACTTAATCCCGTATACAGTTTAATGGGGTGCTTTATATTATTAGGGTTTACAACCGAACCAACATTTATTCCCAAAAGTGTTTTGCGCATATTTGAATGAAATAACGATCAAACGTTTCCACCAGATTCCGTGGAATAATATTTCGCCCGAGAAAGTGATCGGGTTCCATTTGAATCAATGGCGGTGTTTGCATCACGTACAGTAAAACTATTCGAACCCGCACACGATTATAATATAAACACAACTCTTTTTATTTATTTATTTTTTTTTTTTTTCAATAATATAATATAATATATCAACATAATATACTATTATTTATCAATGAATGATTTTACACTGTTAAGCCATTTGGTTGCATTTAGGAATGCGCACGTAGAAAACAATTTATCCCAATGTAAATATATTATATTGTATATTCTATAAGCTGTTGGCCAAATTGTTTTTATGGTTTCGTTTAAATAGGTCAAGTGTTTTACGATATGGCAATTAGGGCTTATGGGTTTCTAACAAAAACAATTAGGTAACCTAACAATAATTATTTTAATGGTTCGAAATTAATTAAGGACGAATCATGTAATGAAACCATGGAATTATATTACAATGAATAATGATTATAGATTTCCGTAGTATCCTTTCGAATTAATTATTGTTTTCGTATAAAATCTGATACGTGAAAGCAATCTTCAACATTATTTTTTTTAATTACAATATTTCTATTGAAAAAAAAAAAAATTAAGAGATCATATTGTCTATAATAATAATCCCATATTTGATGATTAGTTGATATACAATGCCCGTAGGTTATCGTCGACATTATCATATGAATATATGATTGTAATATTTTCAAAACCATAATAGTTATAATAGTTATTTCCTTATTTTATGAAATTTTAATCACTTTAGTATTACTGTTTATATACTGACTAAAATTCGTGCAAAATCTTATTAGACAGTTAAAAAATACATAATAATCATACTTTTTTTTTCATTATGAAATTATATAGATATTGTTGGTTGATACAAATTTTAAATATGATATTTTCTTATTTGATTTTTATCATTCGTATTTTAAATTTATAACTTACACACTTACATAAGAAATTGAAGTATTGAAAAACGTTTAAAAAATATTGTACAAGTATAAGTTGTATAAGGAATTAAGGAAAATGTTTTAACTAAAATATGTACTTCAATACTATGTATGTTTACGAGTATCATTTAATTTAAACAACAAGATATGGACACAAGTTTTTTCATTTTAATTGTAATTCGTTCCGAACGTTTGGTTTAAAACTCTTTGCAATGTTTAAATTTCATTTTTATTTTATAAATGACATACCAAATATTATGTTTTGTTATCTTGTAAATTGAGGAAGTTCGAAACGAATAGAAGTAAATTGTATTTTCGACAAAATAGCCTTAGGGATACACCTGATTTTTTCCTTCGAACTTTCCACAGCGCCATCTTCTAGTTTTGAAACAAATTAAGAACCTGTCCTCGGCTCAGAGTTACATTTGCGGAATTTAATTTTAAGGAACTGTGGTCTAATGTGGACAATATATATGTCTGAAAATTTGGTCATAAAATAAAATCCCAAAACGTTGAGAATGTTAATATGTTAACGCGTTGCGAGTTTGATGTTTTCTTCTCTAACGTAATATACTTATATTTACGGCATAAAAAATTATAATAAGTTGAAAATTGTATAAAAACTATGACACCTAATGAATATACTATTGCATAATGTTTTATAATATTTTTCGATGGGTAATTACATTTTGTTCATCTTCGATCATCGTTACCATAATAAATCAAGTTTCGATAATATAACGAGTGCTATCTAATGTCAATATAATAAAACATTAAATAAATGTGTTTTATGTAAATAATCTGTAGTGTTCATATAATATAATATACGTAATAGCAATTTATATTATGATTTAATTTAATCATAGATTTCTTGTGGTTAATACTCGAAATATTTTTTAATCAGTTCAACATAAACCGATTTTTTAAGCATTTTGGTATTATATATGTATTATATAATATATTATAATTATAAGGTAATATTATGATAATTTTTATACTTCCCATTAAGATGATTTTAAGATATTTAAATAAAAATAATATTAAAACACAGCTGTATAGCAACTATAGAGATTGAGGATTATTTATAGTTATACAACGGCTACGAGAAAGAAAAAATCTACTCCAATTGACCATTTGCGCAGTACTATATAGTATATACAATATTATTGTGCCTAAACCGAAGACAATCGGTTTATGCGTGCGTACACGTCATATAGTAGACAAGCGATGTGAATATTAAATCTTTCATCGGTCATCTGAGTGTTCGTTATTTCAAATTCGGAATAACATTGAGAAAAATTACTTGATTTATAAAAAAAAAAAAAAATAGTACACGTACGTTACGAACGAGCTTTGTGTATTTACAGGGATATTTTTACCGTTGATGAAAGTAAAGAAAAAAATAATAATACGACAATTACCATCCTAGTGCATTTCTATGATTAAAACTGGAACACACCTGTTTTTGTGTTGCTCTCTAGGTATATTACATACGATATTATATACTGGTCTTATGACATCAAGAACATGCATTATTCAGTTTATTGTTTTTTCATCCTTTCACGTAGCCATCGTTTTAATTTGTCTCCGTTGGCCTAACTATTTATTTTTTTTTTTTTAAGCAATTTGAAGTTTTCTTTTCTTTTTACATATTATTATTATCACCACTATTATTACTGCCCCTCTCCCCCCCCCTTTTGTTATTTTTTTTCTTTCTCCGACTGCTCAAACGTATCTCGTACACTCGAGGAAAATGAAAAATCCTGATTGCGTTCTTCCACCTTGATTCATCCATGCAGATTAGACATCTAACCGATCCTATAAAAGAATCTTTTTTGTCATTTGTTTTTATTTTCCCAGCTTTTCTGACCTACTGTGAACACGAATAAACAAGAACATCGAGCAAGGGTTTACTTTATGTCTTGTGAAAACAACCAGCTTGACATCAAACGATCGAGGGTAACCACATAACTATTGTAAACCAAAATTAGTGAATATTTAATGATATAGAGAAATTAATAGGAAAAAAAAAAGAAAGTTTTATTCTTTGTTTATAAATTAAATCAAAACTGCAACAGTTACCAATGTTTAATTAAACGATGGCACCAGCTTGTTCGAGCTTCATTGGTTTTGCATTTTATTTAATTTTGCACTCAGATATTTGTTTAAAATTATTTAAATTTCCTGTATTTTTTCATATATTGTATAAATAATATTTATTATGAATAAATTGCCAACGATGATTAAATGTTTTCTTTTTATTATACGTGCGCTTGAATAATATTACTAAGCTTATTAATACATTTTCTACGTTAGTAAAATGTATAATAATCGTATTTAAATTAAATTTCTGATTGCAACACCCTTTGAAAATACAAATGGATATGATTTAAGATTACAATTGAAAGTGTTTTACTCGACTCATACGTTGCACTCTACTATTTATTATTTGAAACAATTTATTGTCAACTGTAATAAATGTTCGTGCAATCGAAAGCGTTTCATTGCAAATAAGTAAGACGAGTTATTTGTGTATATATACAGAGTTAAATGTTTTTTTTTTTTTTAAATTTTTGTAACTAATGTTTTTTAACTAATGTATAATAATATAATTATAGTTTTTGAGAAGTCTCAAAAATCATTTCAACTACAGGATTATTTTGTTAGATAGAGCATATTGATAAATTGTTTGTAGGCGTATGCACTTGCAAGTTTTAGTATTTGACTTTTCACCCAGTCCGGTTTAATACGAGTAATTATTTCGGTCGATAAACGGAAATATCTACTGCGACCGCATAACAAATACTAGTCGTAGCCATTTCAGACGTCGATTTATGAGGACCCATTGGTCGAGTCTATTTGTATGTCTCAGTCGTTTGCTTCACCCGGAAGTGGTTTTCGGAAGAAGAGGTCTGGGTCTTATACGTTATCGCACCTCATCCTCCATAAACGAACCAAATGAAAGACCATTGGTACACCCTAATACTATTTACTTTATCTACGTCGGGACATATCCTATTCTTTATCATGAACAAATAATCATATAATAAACGTGGTATACGCGTGCAGTTCTCATGCCATAAAAATAATATCCGTTTTATCAAAATTTATTATAGTACGGCGTGAGGCATGGTTTTTATTCCGAATGTACAATATGAGAGTTTTTATCATCACCCGATCAGTTGAACTCAAATGTTTTAGGATTTTTTATTTTTTATTTTTTATTTAAAGCTCTATTTTACAATACCGTTGAGCTTTGTTGAAAATAACCAAAATAATAATAATTATAATCATAATCGTAAAAAAAAAAAAAAAACATAACTCCCATTAATTAAAGTATTAATATGCGTGCACAAAAATTGTTTAAATAAATATAATACATATTACACCTATTTAAATAATTTTCTTGATACACTCCAGTAAAATATTTCTCTGTTTATCTCTATCTCTCTCTCTCTCTCCCCCCTCTCCCCCTAACGAGATTTAATATTAATGTGGTTTTGCTTTGCAGATTATTGAAATAAGAAAAGACCCCTTTTTAATTTTATTTCTAAGATATTATTTTCCATTAAATGTGTACCGGTATATGACTAATCGTTGAAGTGTGCAACATTATGTAAATCGGAGTCGTGAATATACTATTTAATTTCAAACTTGACCCTTATCAACGTAAAATATGATTATTATTACAGCATTCACACTAATATATGCACACACACACACACACACACACATGAGTGAATTTATATAATAATATACAAAATTACCTTCATTACACCAGACCATATTAATTGGGTTCAATAAATTGATTTCCATTCCGAAACACTCCTTTAAAGCATTTGTGATTATTTAGAGAGTATGATTTTACTAAACACTCGAGTGACTCCGGCTGCGAAGAGCGTTTTGGATTTTAAAATATTATATCAGTGCTGCCGAGCTTAATTAATTCCGTAATCATATATAACATCGTATTTTGTTAACTACGATCTCTCAAATAAACTGTCATATAGTAAATTTCAATTGTTATTAGTGTTATTACTATAATATACTTCCATTTGCATATATACATATACAATGTCATTATTATAAAATATGTGAGTGTGTGTGTGTGCGTTTATGTGATAGTTTATTAATTAATAAATTTCGAACGCATCCCACTCAACAACTAAGAACGTCACCCATATATTATTATTATTACTATTACATTTAACTTATTTTATAATGCGTCTCAAGACTTATACCAGTTTGTATCACAAGAATTATTTAGAATAACGTGACATGATTCGAAGCTAAGAATATTTTAGGAAATTCTAGTTATATATTATAACGAATAAACTTCTTATATTTTGTACGTGCACATACATACATAATAATAATGATAATAGTAATAATAATAATAATAATAATAATAATAATAATAATAATAATTATAATAATAATAATAATAATAATAATAATAATATGTATATCGGTTTGGCTAACGACTGGATTTAATGGGAAACTCGTGATAACTTAGGATCGAAAAAGTACAATGAAAACTTGTGGAATGAATTTCATTATTTTCCAAAATATAAGACAGTATAATAAAATGCGGAACATATACAACGACACATGAAGCTTCACAACATAAATGGTATATGGGTATATATTATTTTTCACAATGTTTTGTCACGTTTAAAAAAAGACAAAAATATGCAAAAAAATAATATTTTTAATGTATAAATGTGTATGTGATAAAAAACGTTTTTTATCTAACCGATGAGTGGCTTGGGAAAGGAGCATGTTAGTCGATAATCGGACAGTAGTAGCCGGGAAAGGGGAACTCTGTAGTGTATTATACATTTTACGATGGATACACAATAACATTACATCGTAAATAAAATTATCTGCAATCAAATTACGATTGAAAATGAATATAAAAAAAGCAACATCTTCCAAACATTATGGATTACCAATTAAAACAAATACGCGTTTTTGATAATACTAGTTTATTATATAAACGTGAGGAATACATAACTGTTAGCAGTTATTTCAAATAGGACTTTCTTCATATAATGTTCCTATAAATGAATGAAAATCATTAAAAATACTCTATCATTTTTTTCCGCATTTTACATTGAAAAAAGTAAATATTTGAATTACAACGGTGCATGGGATTAGTATTATACTATTTACTCTACGGGACTATAAATGTTTTTTGGATAAGAAAATAAATTTCATTGTTACATTATATTTATATACATAAGTATCGCAAACAACGAAATGTGATTCAGACTGTTAAACGTACTAAAATATGTTTTTTTTTCATTTTCTCATTATTCTTACCTTAATATAATATACCGCTGCCGTAGTATGACCTCATAAATACTGAAGAGGAAATATTTTACCCGTACGTTTTATTTTTTTAATAAAGTTACACAATAAACAAAATCTCATGACACTGAACAAGTCAGAAGCTATGCACACAGTATTAATGTTGCATGGACGAGGGGACGCACTGCAACGCAAGGTCATTTTTACACCATAAACATACAGCCGTTAATTCCTGACGGAATTTAAGGTCATTTTAAGCATCTTTTCCGTATCTAATTTAACAAAATTACACACTTCACGGGATAGCACCAATATAATATATGTATATATTTATTTATTTATGTATGTATGTATGTATGTTATATGTATATATGTATGTATGTATGTATGTATGTATGTATGTATGTATGTATGTATGAATGTATGTATGTATGTATGTATGAATGTATGTATGTATGTATGTATGTATGTATGTATGTATGTATGTATGTATGTATGTATGTATGTATGTATGTATGTATGTATGTATGTATGTATGTATGTATGTATATATGTATGTATGTATAATGTATGTATGTATGCGATGCTGCAGTAATGCGTTTCCAATGACACTAATTCAAAACGTGAAATCGAATTCGTTCATACTACGTGACTAGCAAACACCACCATAATATAATACGCAATGCTATTGTATTTTATTAGGCTAACGTCAATCATCAGTTCAAATAAAGCCAATGTGCGATTTCAACATCAACCCGCGTGCTTCCGAAAAGAATACCATCACGACCAATTGCCTCAACTAACCCTAACAATGATCGGTAAAGTTTTAATTAACCAAATAGACCATACTGGTATCGCTCAACAGAGTTTTGCTGATGAAAGGTAAAACGTTGTGGTATATGAGATGGTGTTGTATTGTTGTGCGAGTTATATATGATGTATTTCATTTTGAATCGTAAAACTCATACCCGGGAAATACGACGGCATACAGAGAACGATGGGTAAACGAGAAACCGAGATCGAATATTGAACGCATATATAAACCCTCCCCCCACGTCGTCGACGGCCAAAATCCCGAAGGTATATACCGAATAAAATGGAAATTCCGGAAGAAATAAAAAAAAAAACGCACGTGCCGTGATGAATGGCGGCTGCACCGGCTTATTGGTCCGCGTGTATAGTAATAAAAACTATCGGCTAAAGCCTTCTTATTGGCGCCATCAGATATTTCGACAATCCCGAGCGGTCTATTAGCCATCAACGTGGATATAATAACGACGATGTTGCGTTATATTTTACCGTGCCCAGTTCATCAGAACAATTGCTATGGAAACGATGGCCCTGTAATAGCAATGATACAATCAGTGCCCCAAGCACTAAGCTTTTATTTTATTTTCCGGTTGAAAATTTATAAAAAAAAAAATATATAATATTTGCTATTTATTTCAGCCCCGATAACAGCCAATATCCCCAATAGAATTTTTTGTTTTATAATATGATTATGAATAATATCGAACAAATTCTGATAGTTGGCTAACAAATTCTAAATGTTTGCGAAAAATAATTCTGGAATATTTTAGGTGGAGCGTTGGTGATATGGACCTATTACTACAGACACGTGAATAATAGCGTTATAATATTATCGTCATCATCTTCGTCGCAGTTATGATACTACTATTACTATCATTATAATATTATTGCCGTTATCATCGTAATTATTTACTCTTACCGTCATTATTATAATTATTATAATTGTTGTTATATCATTGGAATACACCACTGGTGCGAAGTTCGTGATCCACCTCGTAGACTAAACGGGTCGTCATGCGAATCCACTTGCATCACGTACGCGTCGTATATTGCACACGGTGTACGTAATCCGAAAGGTTTGGATATACGAAATTTTTACCGGCCGCAGCAATCAGATCGCGCGTAACGCATGGAAATCTCGCACCGCCACCGAGGGAGTACCGAAAAGAAAATGAAAAACAACCAATTATAATTAACCCCACCTCTAACATAGTCGTGCTTAGAATATTAATTATTGTTAATTTATAACATCGTTTCGACTTTAACGTTCACCCCATTGCAAACCCCCAGAAGTCGTATTTCTCGAGGAGTGGTAGGTATATCAATAAATTGATCGAAAAGTATGGTTTCTAAGTTTTAGACACACTACGAGTAATTTCTAATTGGTAACTTGGCCTTTAAAACTATCGTCTTTTAATTTATAAATAATATATGGGAATAAATGGAATTTGATATCCTTTTTTTTTTTTTGTATCTTTAAACAGGTTAATACTATGCAAATGTTTCCCTCATACTAAAAATATTTCCACATTTCAAACAATAATTATTAGTATCTCAGTATTAGGGATGCTCTTTCGTTATACACGAATACCATTCTGGTAAACGTTACACATTAATAAGTTAAGTTTGATTGTTCGGATAACATCCAGATTACATCCATTTCAGTTTCAGAAGGTCGTAATACAGTTTTCCATATACCATTGTTTGCGGAGTTCTGTGGACCATGCAGTTTACGATAATTTAAATACGTTTTTGAACCATCACAGCGTCTGAGAACACTAAACACTTTAATTATAAAAATTAAAACTTGAGTAGTTTCGCAATACTAAAATACGTAGGAAAGTAATTGATTCTGACGTTTACTGGACATAATGATACAACGGTTTCAATTAATGTACACGAGTTACGAAATGACCTAAGCGGTCTAAATTTATAGAAAACACAGTCGCGATAGGTTTGCGAACGAGACCGGCGGATGAAGCGCGAGAAAGCCATTTAAAAAGAATTATCTTAAGTGGTGCTTGGGAATGGAATATCGAAATGAGTGCAGAAGAAAAAAAACGGGTGATGAATAAAACATATACGGTAAAAAGTCATGACGATGGAGAAAAGTATTTAAATAAATCGTTTACAAACATAATACACTTTAGGATGAACACACACACACACACACACACACACACTGGGTCAAATATATTATTACGACGTATTACCGGTGCAAATTCATGCTCTTAAATAATATTATGTATTACGAGTTCTTCGTCGTACACATGATATGCGTTTCAGTAAATTATTATTGTTGTATGTAACTGGAGTCGGGTAAATATTAGCACTACTGTGCGCGTTAGGTATGCGTGTGATGAAGCAGCACGCACGATCTACTCTGCGAGTGCACCGACGAAAGAGCGTTTTACGTGAATAATATTAGATAATATTATTATGTAGATATTGGCAGTGTTCGTGTTATGGAAAACGTCGTTAGTGATGCTAAAATAAGACAACGTTCCCCGTCGAACGATGTGAATATTCTCGATTCAAAGACGCGCAAAATTCAGTCCAAACGTGCTGTTGGAATGTTCAGATTATCTTGTTCGGTGGTCGAGGAAAAGAGGGCGTCAGATTGCAGTGAGCAATAAACCAATGTATAACGTTCTCTCCATAAAGTCTATAATCCTAGATTAGAGGTTTTCAGCCTATAAATATTCAAAACTAATGAACGAAATGGTTTTTTTTCATAACATTGTACCTACCAACGAATATCAATACTTACAAACATATCAATCACATAACATAAAACCTCTACTATTCTATGTGAAACATAATTTTCAGCCCTTACAGTGGTAAAAATTAAAAATATCTGACGAAATTAAATGTGAAATCAGACTTAAAAGTAGCAATCTTTAATATAAAACCTTAAATGGAATCTATATTATCAAAAGTTAAAGATCAATATTCCCATCAATACGCAAATATCAAATCATTTTAAATTTTCTTAATTTTATTTATTTATCTTTATATAGTTTATATTATTTTATTTATTTAAAAACTCATTAATAGGCACAAATATGTTTTAAAATTAATAAAATATTTACTTGTAAACTAATCATAAATAAAAAAATAATTTAAAGAAGTCACATTACAAAAACAAAAAAACGGGGATCTCGATGGTTAAAATCAACTAGTCTAGATTATCGATGGAGCACACCGATGATGTAATTGGTATGTGTAGCCATAAAGAAATTCTTTTTGTCCGTCTGCGCAAAAAAAATCGTATCAAAATCTTAAACGAATAAACACTTGTTGTAATGACCACTGCGAGTCGCAGTCATCGTTGCTTTTACTATTAAACCTACATTGCACCATATTATTTCGATGATAGTATAATATAATTTCATAATTACCATCAATTCACTCACAGACATTATAAGCAATACGCCCAGATTGAGTTTTTAATTGGTATCCACGGCTTATCGTAAAATATATGTGCATTATTTTTATTATTATTTTTTGTTTTTCATATACACTTAAACGTCATTAAACGTGCACTGTACAATGTGCATGTTGTAGGTTGTAGTCGTACACTTTGCAGCGTGTACGTGTACATTTTAAATCGTAATAAAACATTCAGCCATACAAAATGCATACGATATTGTTCTTTTGTAATCGGCTTGGACGTTTGCGTTAAAAATTAAAAATACGCAACACATTATTCGACATGTGAACACCTAATGTGAACGAATTAAAAAGGTAATAATATACTATATAATATATTATTATATAATATATAATATATAATAATATAATATACTTTCCGACAACCATTAATAATTCGATCCCAACCATTTTTTTCCAGCGCAGTCCTATAAAATTCACCGTTCGAAACAATAATAATGATAATAGTAACATTATCGTACCAAACGTATAGGTGAATCGACGATAGTAAAACACGAGCGCAATGCAGATTAACCATTAAAATTAATGTTTATACGAATTCTGTATCGAATGAAGTATAATGTGGACTTTCAAATAGCAAATATAAATATAATAGAATCATAACTTTTTTTTTAAACATGTAGCAAACAATTTGTATAGTTAAACGAAAATAGTAATAAAATAATAACATATTATTATTGTATTCATTGAGTTTAAAATGTATTCGCTCTACTAAATTATTCAAAATCAGCCTAAAATAAATGCAATAACCTGTAGAATAAAACAAAAAAGTTTTTTATGTACCTATTTCAGAATATTACGTTTTAAAACGTTTTGAATTTACCATGCAGCGTAATGCCATTTTTTTAAATTTTCAAACCGATGAGGGAGAAATAAAACATATTTTTATAACAATTATTATTTTTATAGTAAGTATGTTTTATTAATGGAATGGTGATGATAAAACGTGTATTTAAAAATACGTTTTGTAAAATGGATTTTTTTTTTCTAAAACTAAAACTCAATATCTTTAAATCTCAGACACATAAGCGAATTGTAAAAAAAAAATTAAAAAAATAATAATTTTCCAGCACTTTAAAACTATCATTTCTTCTTTTGTTTGAGGCTTGTTGTTCCACTTTTTGTTTAAAGTTGGCGTAGTAAATATATGCGTTGCCTGTGTGAAATTCTCAATTTCATCGCAGCGTATGCGCGTGTTCATACATTATTATATACTTCTAGATATATGTACCTACATATTTTACATAAGAGCTGATTACAGAATAATAATACGCTTCTGGTCTATAATAGATATACGCCTTATCTTATCGGACAACCTCTCAAAGGACCACCAGGCCTTTAAATAATCAACGTCACACGTTGATAATATAGGGTGCAGCTATTACCCGCGGGTCTACCGTAAGTGTACAACAGTGCGGTGTAGCGTACCGCTCTTCGCGAAGGACTATTCACACTACTACAACCGCTGTATATTCGAATCACAGTGTATACTGTATACAGAGTGTATACACTGCTACTCCGTTTTAGATTAAATCCTGTGCACAAATCTCAATATCTGGTTCGTTTTCCCGCATGGAAGTTGACTAAATTATTCATCAGCGATCGTTTGACTTTTCGTAGTTATTATAATAATATTATAATACGCACTGTGTTTTTATTTTTATTTTTTTAAAACCTAATGAGAACAGAATGGCCAATGACAATAATTAAACATAGTTAAAATAATAATACGATATCACGATGAATGTGTTCTTGACGTGAATCCTGCAACGACACGCAAACGTATCGAATAAACGGTTATATTATTATTATGTGAATTCGATTTCACAACTATGGAAACCGATTCGATCTGGAAGTTTTTGCGCAGTAAAAAGCAATAATAATAATCATAATCGAAGCTATACGCGATAAAAATGGTAACTGAAGATCGTGATTAACGCGCTTGGTTGCGCGTTGACAACTCGTCTCTGTTTGCAAAAACTTTGGATTCATATGAGATAATGAATGCGCATTCAACCGTCGTCATAGGTAATTAAATTTATTTAAATGAAGTATGAGCAACTAAAAACCGGGCATTAACTTCGCATGACCCAAATTAACGAACGAGTTCAAACAAACAACAAAAAGCAATTAAAACTTTTTACACTGGTTTGGTTTTCAACGACACGAAAAATAAAATAAAATTATATTATAGCATTATGTTTGTTATAGTAAAATAAATAAACTATACAGCTGCAACAGGTGTTCAATGCTAATTTACCGAACATGGATGCTTGTTTAATGCATTTCACAGTGCTGGATCGACGATGATATAAAATTTATCGAAAAATATTATATTTATGCTAGATCAAATCGTAAAATTAATAGTTCACAAATGTTGAGACTTGGCGATCGTCAATATAACACAGAATTTAGATTTACACTACCAATGTGATATTAAGGAATATAAATATACATAAATATTTAGATATTATAATTAAACACAAAATTTACGTTAAAAGCTTGTACAATATTAATTATTTAATTGGATCGGTTCAATGAATAAATATGTGGTTACTTAAAATTAAAATAAATTAGTATTTAAAACATTCAAAGGGTAAAATCGTATTATAAACTGCAAAAGCTATAAAATAATAGTTTAAAACTGACCTGACTAGACCATTGGTGCTTAAATTTTAGCGAATAAGACCGTTTTCAAATTGTTTTGGCCATGCATGCGAAATACTATATACGACCGCAGTCTTTTGCAGTGGTCTGACGCTGAAACAATATTAATTTTATCTCATAATATTAATCTAATCGTTGGACTGAATAAACAATTTTTCATTAAATCCAGCAAACCTCACAGAACACGTCATATTACAAATGTCTAATGGATGCATTATTCTGCGGTTGAATACAGCTGTATACACCGGAGAACGATTATTACGATGATCGGTTATGTATGGTGATAACGATTCTGCACCTATACATATGAACTTATTTTTTTACCTTTAATTACATAACAGTGTTACTCTACGGCCGTGTAAAGTAAATATTTACCGTGAAATTGCACATGGAAAACTATAAAAGTTCATGCATCAGGTTTGTTCCCGTTATCGGATTCGAGGAAACGCGCGTTTGTGCGCTTTAAGATACCATAACGGTATATGCATATACATATTTATGCGAAATACGGCAGTGTATCTATTCATTACATTAAACGATTAACTAGACCAGACCGTTTAAGTTTGCATCAATCGAATGATGAAGACCTGAAAAATATAAATATTTTTTTTTTAATTCTACTTTGGAATAAAATTTTTTATTGAGAATTCAGCTTAGTAATAATAATAATGATAAAAACAAAAATAATAGCAATAGAATATGTTAATGTTAAAATTTTGTATCTCTTACGTAAAATAATAACATAATGCATAGTAATTTAAATATCACTACCATGTATTTATTTATATTATAATTACAAATTATTTTTTGATATAATTTTCCATTTAATTGTCAAATAATTCCATGAACCGGTGTAGTAAGAGTATAAGAGTATAAGCCAATGCTGTTTTGTTTGAATTTTTTTTTGTTTGTGTTGTACATATGCAAATTTAGATTTTGAGTAGATTAGGTATTTTATATTAAGTTTTAACAATATTAACCGTGAGCTCAATAATCGGTGGATATAATATTCTCATACGCCAACGTGCACGAAAATCAATCGAGTTTAGTTTTAAGGTCTTGGTTCTCAGATAATCTGCGAAAATGTGTATGTGCGTACTCATAAGAGTCGAAAATAGAACTATATTGTTGGGCACCCGTTAAAGGGAGAAAGAAAGAGACAAAGAGATAAAGAGAGAAACAGACAGAGTGAAAGTGATAAAGATAGAGAGAGTGAGAGTGAGAGTGAGAGAGATGGAGAACGGAAATGGCAGAAGAGAGCATTTTTAGAGCCGACCGTGATACGGTACGCATTTCCATCCAAATAGACCTATAAATAATGGATACGTTCAATTATTATTATCTGTTATTATAGTGCGTGGCAACGCAATAAATCAGCCGTCACCGTCACCGTCGTCGTCGTCGTCGTCATCGTCACGGAAGAGAAGCGACGACACGCGTGATACTCGTGAAATGGTTATGAAAGGATTTGGCGGCGTATGTGACGGGGCAAAATTTGTATATCTGCGGGCTGGGGTGGTGAAACATTTGGTCAGGGTCCGAAATGAATTAGCAATATCTATCCGTCTCCTCGTACTATTTAATTTTTATGCTATTTTCTATTCAATTTGTACATGGTTTTTTTTTTTTTTGTTTTCATGTACAATAATCTAATCGCCAGGATCTGTAGCCCTGCCCCCATCACCACCACCGCCCTACCACGTTCAAGATCCTTACCCGAGCCGTACAATAATATTATATTACCATGGCACCGAGCGTATATCATTACGCGTACGTGCGAGCCAAAACGGACATCTCGTCGATGTACCACCGCGGTAGCTATAGGTCGGGGCACGACGAGCATTACGATTCGGTACGCGACGAGAGCGGTAAACCCGGTCTACCCGCGGTACGTGGTATAATATTCCGCTCACGTCCGGGCACGCCGATGCGGTGTGACAGTGGATTCTCTGATGGGCATACACGCAGACGCACACCCGACCGCGCTAGAACGCACTGATTGGCGGCCGCGGAGGGGCAGAAGAACACGCGCTACAATAATATTATGTACCTATTGAAGCCAACGCACATGAATACTCCTGTATATGTATATGCTGGATGTATCATTAATGTGTGTACGTACGCGCACGTACAGTAATGACGTATGATCTCGCCTCGTTCACGTGCAGGTACTGCGCGCGTAATATCATATCGCACACGTATCGGTAGATATCGGGGCCCGAAGTGATTTACTACAACAACTCGGACTTCATCCGGCTTCGAGTCGCACAGTGGTTTTTGACGTGGCGTGGCGCGGTGGCACCCGCGCGATTTCGACGTCGGTCTGATGCGGACGACCGTAGTAGCAGCTCGTGAGTAAATATTCCGGGGAGACTTGGATGATACAACTACATACGAGTATTAAATTATATACAACAACGAACGAGAAATATATTTTTATTGAAAAAAAATTATCATATTTGTACTTTATTTAATATTAGGTTAATTTTTTTTTAACTTAATTCAATACGAAATGATTCAAGTGTAATATTTGATTTTGATTCTGTTCGTATGTTAAACCACTAGAACCACTGGTTAGTAAAATATCTATTATTTGGTCGGCACGGTGCCACGCCAATTACTGTCGTGAATCTATGTCCAATAACGTCTATAATACATGACTTTCCCCGGCCGCATTCATCTAACCAGCCATGCCATTACATGTTACGATTGAAACCGAACCGGCGACGATCATAAAAATGACTAAAATAGTATTTCCGTCGAGATAACTATTTTTATTTATATTATTTTATTAGAATTAACGCCAATCGGCTTTTTACAATATTATCAATGCAGTTGGTATTATGAATATATACAATATTTCTAGAACTAAGGTCTAGAAATAATAATAAGGAATAACAATAAAAAACAAAACCATGTAGAAACATGTAAAAATGTGTGCCTCCGTACTAAAGGTATTAATGTAAGACTACTTCGCGCATCAATCTTGAAAGAGGGACTAGAGGGACTATTAAAAGGTTTTCGATTTTACCACGTAAAATTTCTAATAATAAACAATGAAAACTATATAATATATTTTCAATTCAAATAAATTTATTTCTATACATTATTATTTTTAATTAATTATTTTTTATAAGTAGCTGGTTCTTTTTTTAAGGGGAGACGCAGTCTGCAATCTTAAAGTCTCCCTTGACGAGCCACCCATGTTGTAGTTGCCAGGGGTCTACGAGCGTCGGTGGGAACCTCGATTAGCGAGATCGTGGGGGATTACGAACACTGTGGCTGTGGTGCTATAGAACGGACCACTCTTGTGCATACTCACACTGGTTTAATCAAAAACGTGGATATAAAACGATCTCCACGGTTACTGATTTGTTTACGTTGAACGCGAAATTTATAAAATCATATTTAGGTTTTTCTCATTTTGAACTCAATGTGCAAAAACCGTGGCCATTTCGTATTATTTTATCATAAATTTCATATCGGAATTCAGAACAGTTAAGTTATTCGATCGATTGCAATGAGTGATGTTCATCTATCGAAAATTCGTTTCGACCAGTCCGTCAAAATTCTTTATAAATTCCTCGGTCGAATAGTATCGGATCTCGTAAAGTTTGCTCGTTAAGTCATAACTCATTATTCCATTGTTTTCATATGCGTATTCCAGTTCATATGGACGAGGAAGACAATTTTATTTTTTTTTCTATTAGTACACGGCATTAAATCGGTAAATTTTAAAATTGTATTCAACATAAAACTAAGTTCGTAGTAAATACATTTGTTATTCAAAATAACACAAATGTATATTTTAATATTTTGAAAATAAGAATATATGACCAAAGGTTCTATAAAATTAACTTTCTAAATAAATTATTATTCTTCCAAGTTCTTTTTTTCCTTATACATAAACAAACACAAATAAAACAAAGTTTTATAAAAATAATAATAATTTTATCTTGCTCCATCCATGGTTATTTTTGTTTATTTACTATATAAACGCGTGTTGGTTCCAAAAACGTACGATGAATATAATATTATAGAATTATTGTATTTTTACAGGAATAACTCAAAAACAAAATATATACCGAACATAATAAACAATATATTAAAAAATATACCCTACTATATTTTACAATAAAAATGTATTTAATTAAAACATAAAACTTTTTAATTTCAAACGTTACGACGTTTGAACTTTATTTATGAAATCCAAATCTGTATTCGTAAAAATGAAAAAGTATGTAATTTTGGTTTTTTTAAATAAATGTAACCAAATATTTTAACAAAAACACTTTTTTTTAACTGTGTTCTCATAATCGTTATGATTTTTTTAGACAAAATAGTGGCTGGCTATTTTTAGAACTATATTCTACAAACTCTTTGTAGAAATGATTTACCATAATGGGATTTCAAAGTTGTCTTTAATGTTTTATATTTTTGAAAATATTTCCTAACATTAAGCAAAGATTCTATTTAACCGTCATCTTGAAAACACGGAGTTATTAGAAGTTAGACGAGATAGTAATGGTTTTAAGAATAAAAAAACTTCTCTTTCGCTAGTAAAAAATACTTCTAAACTATTAAAAATTTTCTACGGAAGAGTTCCATAAAAAATTAAATTAAATAAAATGCGTTTGATGATTAATTGATTACAAAGTTTGAGTGATGTATATTGTATTTATTTTACAAACGGTATTTAATGAAATTACGTGTAAAAAAAGTATTAAATAATTATTATTTTTATTATTCAAAGAATAATAAATTATAGTGCTGGCGAATTCAATTTTATTCTTTGAAACAACAACGGAAAATCGGTTCATTGGAAAGTGAAAGAAAGAGAAGAAAACAAATATTGTTCAAAACCATTGTTCGTTGAGTTTAAAGAATTGTACATCAAATTAGAACAGTCACATTAAAAGGCCCCAAGAGTCACATTAACAAGTCCTATTGATTTTCCCAAAATGTATGTACACATATATAATATATATATATATATATATATATATATTATAATTAAATAGTTTTATTCCGACTCATCCAATTTCCGTTAAAATGGAGCCAACTTTTTCAGCATTGAATTTATCAATGTAATTTCATTGCGAGTTCTAACTGTAGTAAACTATTGGGTCATTTTCATCTACTCCTTAAAACATCGTACTGAGTATTTCTGTAGTGTTCACCGGTAATTTCTAATGCTTGTTTTCAATGAGCTGATTTCTATATTCTTTGACCTTTTCCATATCTGTACACCGAATTCGTGATTAAGGCTTTTTATCCCTATACGTATAAATAAAAATTAATTTCATGAATTTCAAATAATTTTTCAGCTGAATTAACAACGAAAACTTTACAGCCTATGTTATTTATTATTTCCAGTAATATATTAATAAAATAAGTAAAAAATAAAAATGAAAAGCACGTTCATATTTCCTTATGACAAAAAAAAAAAAAGAAAGAAAATATACTTATTCCTTTTAAATAATGTAAATAATATTATATTCACAACAAATAAAAACTGTTCTCCAGAAATCAAACATTACTATTTTCCATTTCCACGAAAGCTCGTGTTTTGGTTTTTGATTATTAACTTCGTTTTTCGGCTTATGAATTCATATTTTACCAGCATGCAAAATAAAACCTACGTAGCAGCCTTAATAATCCGGAAATCGGCGTGTCTACTTATCCGTTAAGGAAAAGGAACCACTAAAAAGCCCAACCAATTTAAAATGACCTTTAAATCCGTTAGGAGTTGTTAACGAGTTGATAACAGACTTGCAAATGGCCAGAGAGAGAAGTGCACGTCGTCAGGGCCGCTTGAAATTAAACGCCATAATTCATTTTCTCATAATATGTATTCAACAGATACCTGATACGAAGTGTGCGGTCGTGCAGTGAGGGTTCAACTTGATGGTTTTATCGTCGTTATCCCATTGTTCGCTAGGAGGAATTTTCAACCCAAGCCACATGAATAAAATCTACTGTGCATGGGAAAGCAGGAAGGAAAAAAAGAGAGAATAAGAATCGTCGTTTCCGGTTCTTCCTATTCTTCGCATTTCTTTCTCTCTTCCTCTCTTATTTTGTTTCGCTCTTCCATTCTCCTCTCTTTTCTTCTCCCTGTCCAAACTTTTTATTTTTATTTTTTCTGTTTTCCACACAGAACTACAGAAAAGGATATGGTGGCAATTTAACAAAGTGGGGACCCTTTGAACAATAATAATAATAATAATCATAAAAATAAAAATATATAATAATATATATATAAATTGTTCTATATTCCTAAAATTCAGATCGATAGTTATAATTTGAAATGAAGAAAACATCTTGAAGATAATATCCATTGCCACAAAATTTCAACATAAAATGAATATATTAATATAATGGTCTTAATATTTAATCACTATTTGTTATGTTTGACGAACTTACAATGTTTATTTGAAATATTTTATGAGTAACTTTTTGAACTTGGGATAACAATTCACAATAGGTTATAATTAGATGTTGATTACATCTTAACAGAATAGTTGAAGTTGAAGGTTCAATTTTTTCATTGTTCATGTTTTTTATTTTATTTGTAAAATAAGTTTCTTAGTTATAACAAAATAACGTTCATATTTATTTAAATGGTTAGTTTAAATAAATAATTTTTAAGATTTTATTATTTATTGTGTAATATTATCAACATCAACCCACACACATGATTTGCAGCCACAGATTTTGTTAACAAACTGCTTGATTAGTGATAGGAAATTAATTTCACCATTTGCTTTGGGTATAATTGGTTTTTCCATTTCAATTTTTGATTCATGTGCGTATAAAATTAAGAACGAAAAGATATCGTTATGATTGTTATAACTGACACAAAAATAATTAGCCGTCAGTTTTTCTGAAAAAATGGTGGCAATGCCTTGTAACATTTTTTAATTTAATCGTTTGTTAAAATAAAACGAAAAAAAATTGTTAATTAATAATAATTAATGAATTATTCATTGTGTTTTACATTTGCAAAATAAATTATAATTATAAATTGAAATGAAAGATAACTTTCGACTTACATAATAACAGCTTAAATTAGTAAATTACAATGAACAAAAAAAGTTTAAAGAAAAAAAATGTATATTAATTATTTTTAATAGCTTTTCTTCGAAATGATTAAAACTCGTTGAGTATTATGTACATAATTAATTTGTATAAAACGTTGCAAAATATTCTGTATAAGATTCGATCACTATTAATTTATTGTTATACAATCTTAATGTGTTATTGTTTGATAAATTGTAATTAAAAGCGATTGAAAGAAAATCGTAAACACGCATTGCACTTGAATGGTTTTTCTTTGGCTCTGAAAGATTAGACATTAATTATTTGAAGAGTTCCACTCACGCGAGGCATATTGGTAATCGGTGGTTATCAAGCAGCCTAACAAACAATATCATGAGTGGTGGAAAAATCTGGATCTGATTGGATTTAGAAATTAGTTCAAACTTCAAACGCTGAACGATGGTACCACAGATTATTATTTTAGAGACTTTCGCGATAAATACAACTTTTGTAGTCCACTGTTTTCAATGACGGATGCTTTCCGAAATACTCCAGAGCAATCGGCACGAAAATAAAAGATCCGTTTATGTCCTTTGCATCTGGTGACGCACACCACTGCAAGATGGAGGGTCGATTAAACGTGGTTGAGTTTTCTGACATGATTGGAAATTACGCTGTAATCCATGGCTTACACGTATAAATCCAACACGCGAACAAAACATTATAATATACGAACAACGCGATTTGATTGGTTTACGATTCACGATAGTAGAAACAAAGACGGGTGATATTTTAATTTTTAGAAACCCTACAACGGGTCTTGTGATTCCATTCTGGTAAAGCGCCAAATTTGATTACCGTAAGTGTTCGGATAATATATCAGTCATAAAAATAAAATCGAATAACGGCTGAAATAGAATACACGATCTCCTATACAGTCTGGTTGAAATGTACGAAAAACTTTGATCACTTCTATTTTTAAGACCTATGATTCCGTAATAACTTTCCGAAACCCGGTGTTAGTAGATTAAATGGTTGACTCTCTTATGTTGTTTTGAGTTTCGTAATTTTCGATAGTAAGTTGAAGCGTTGCAGAGTTTTTTCCTTCTATATATTCGCTTAAATCGTGTTATCGTATTATTATTATCAATAAATTTCACCAAAACGAGTGAAGATTAATGGTGAATGATAGATTACCGTTCAACAAGATTGTTTTTAGTGGAAAGTAAAATTAATTAATTTAGTGGAATTGATAAAGAGTTATAGCTAAAAACGTACAAGTTTAACTCGGTATAAATTTGAGAGTAAATTATTATTTCGCCTTATAACGTTTCGCAGAAACTAATTTATTCCCGAACTGTGGTTACCATGGTCGTGACAAATTTCTGACTGGACGCTATATTTATCTGCATGGTTTCTCTGAGCGGTAAATTATAAATTGTAATAAATTCAACCGTCGGAATAAAATTTAAACCGATAAAACAACAGTCGAGAATACACTGGTGAACTGAAAGTCATTATAGTTTTCATCAACGGATGACAAGACCGGATGGTAAATCTGTAAGCTGCGCATGTATTTTGTGTGAAATTGCATAACTCTTACAATTCTGCGATTGACTATTTGCTGGCAGAGAATAAAACGTACAAAAATTTATCGTCGCAGTGATCAAACTAGACGTGGTAAATTATCTCCCTATTCCTTCTGCGAAATAACACAAAATGGTTCCCAATGGCATAACATTATCATCATCATCGTCTGATCGATACACTGTAAATAAGTTGTTTTACAGGTCTGGATAAAAAAAAAACAAATAAAAATAATAAAAATTGGTATAGCAAAGTATAACGTTAACAACGATGTAACGTTTATAACATCTGCATGTTGTACGCACGTAATCAATTTTAATTATCGACGATTGGGTATACATTTGCTGGAGCTTTTTTAATTGGCTTTTTTTTGTATCCGCAGCAAAAGTCGATTAAAAAAAAAACGGATCAAATTAAAAAAATTTATACATAGTGAAAATATAAATATGTAAGCAAGAAATGTTATGCATATGCATAAATATGAATAAATACATTTCTATAAATACAAAAATGTTTGTCTCTCGTATCCCATATATTTTATGGCAAAAGTATACAAAAAAAGATGATAATTGTAATAATAGTATACTATAGAAAATGTTCGACGAACGGGATGTTTATCTTTTAAGAATCTGAAAGCTTAAATTTCGATTGGTTGTTGAAGGAAAATGTTTCAATCAACCGCACCGTTCAGTGAAACTCATGTCAGCGTAGTAACTAGGATCTGTAAACGGAAATTACAAAGAATAAGATAAACAAATAAAACAGTTCTTAGCTGCTACGTGGAAATCATAGTTAAAGGAAAGAGTTTGAAAAAATATGAGAAAGGTTCTCGTGCGCGGAGCAATATAGAAACTGAAGCGCATTGCATCGCTATGAATTTCGACATAACCAAAATAATTATTGGCATCAACTTTTAGCGAAATTTATCTGCTGGCCTGGTGATCAAGCTATCACTTGTATTCTTAAGGAAAGATATGTGGAGGATAATTTCGAGTACAGGAGTCATTGAGTGATTCAAAATCAACTCGTTCTGGGGAAACTGAAAATCGGTTAAATAATAAAATCCTTGCTATTTTCAGGATATTATTCTACTTTATCTGATCACCCCCTCCTCCTTCCTTCCACCTGAAGCATATTGCAATAATTCCTCGTGATATTCCACCACCCACCAGTTGGATGGCCAAATGGTATCGCCTAAGAGGATGTACGCACTTCCGCTAGGGCTTGTGTATAGTACCTCCGAAATGGTAAGGGTATGCTGTCGTCGTCCAATACGTATATTTATAGTAACCATTTACTTCCGTGCCGGTCGGAGATGGTTGCCAAAAAACAAAAATGAGAAAAAAAATGACCGGGACCGTTTGCGGGGTGGCACTCGAGCGAAACGTTCGAGTACTATACGTTCGCCGCAGAGTTGCGCGCCCTCGGCCCCGTAGTAATGAATACCCGGGAAAACCTTTAAGCGACGTTACGACTTTGTTCGACGAGCGCTCGCAAAGGAAGAGAAATTACCGGACTTCTAGTAATGGCTGGGGTGGCGATGGCGGCGGCGGTGGTGCAGAATGGACCCGTTGCGTTTCTTTATTCCTGCTCACTTCCCTTCGCTCTTCCTCTCCTTGCCCCGCTAGTGAAAGCCACGTGGTGAACAATAAAACTGACTGGCTGGGGAAAATGTAAATTTCAAAGTGCCCGTGTTACACGGTATATCGTGCAGTGTTTAAACGAAATGTATCTATAGTAGTTTTTTTTTTTTTTTTCACGGCCCCGAAGGATATGAAATAGTCCTCTACTCTCTCTTCCACCAATGCCGTCACCGGGAACACAACCCCATCACCTACTTACCTTTTAACCACCTTCTTTAATTATATCTTTAATCCACATGGATCACAGGAACCCTTCACCTTCGACTTTGGTGTGCATCTATTCACCACTCTCCAATCTAAACTGGCCAAATTGTAGTAATATTTATCACACACTGTAGTTTTAGACCATAAGCAACCGTCGTATTATCGGTGACTCACGGTTAATTCACTATCACCTCCCTCTACCACACCACTACTACTACATGAAATACTCGAAAACATTGCTTCCGCTTGCCACGAAACCGCTGCACTGCACACTCTCGACGTCACTATTTCTATCTCTCTCTCTCTCTCTCTCTCTCTCTCTCTCTCTCTCTTTCTCTCATTCTCTCTCTCTCTCCATTTGCTGAACATAATTTGCACGTATCCGTGTCCCATTGATTCCATGGTGGAAAC
Organism: Chaitophorus viminalis; assembly: GCA_025469195.1. Classification (NCBI taxonomy): domain Eukaryota; kingdom Metazoa; phylum Arthropoda; class Insecta; order Hemiptera; family Aphididae; genus Chaitophorus; species Chaitophorus viminalis. The sequence goes on along the minus strand of JAIPRK010000023.1, from coordinate 468,299 downwards.
ATTCCAAGAACCATGGAGTGGATTCGAAGCCAAATAACCGATACATGATTTATTGTTCATTTCCGAAAAAAAAGTAGGAGAAAAATATCTCGTGATATTTATTTATCCCTGTGGTTTATCTTTATACATATACGCATATATACATAAATATTATTTATTATAAATTCGTTATAGTATGCGTACAAGAAATATTTCGATCACGCGTTGTACAATACTAATAATTTTTATCTGATAGTATGAATACTAGATAATGTTATGTTTATAAAATGAAATTCGATTTTAAAACAAATGCGATATTAATATTTAATTTTTTATTATTTTTTTTTTTCATATATATATAAATAAGCTGAAAGAATAATAAATACAGTGAAACTTAAATTAAGTAGTAAATATCAAATTTTATTTTTTAATCATGCAATGTTCTTCATGGTAATACTCCATGAAATAACAGTCGTCATTGCTGTTGCTACTAAAATACTTTTATTACAATTTTTATTGGAAATCTACATTTTTTCATTTGATTTTACACTTAAACATTGTTTTGTACCATAAACATTATGTGTGATAACTATTGAATTATTTTTCCATTTTAATATTCAAAATTATTTACTTAACTAATAACTAGGTATACTTTGTTCAGAATAAGAAACGTAGTATACGGTCAATTAATGCACATAGGCGTGGCTACTACATGTACCAACATTCATAGTGAAGTACAGCGGGGAGAAAAAATTATGATATACATTGTTATCTTTATTAAACTTATTGTGTGAAGTAATTTAGATGATAAAATATTTGACAGTGTTCCTGACAAACATTTTGTTTGTGTTAAACAAAATATTATGTTTGTCCGATCTAAAAACTGTCAGGATGATCAAACTAAGTACACTATCTGATGAATAACATATAAAAAATAAAATAAATTACCAATTTCACTAGGTATGAAAATATATTAGTATGATATTTATTAGAAAATAACTATTTTTAACGTATAATTATAACCATATTAATAAATTGAAAATGATAAAATTAAATAATATATTTCGATTCTAGTGGATATAAATGCTAAGAAACTAATGAAAATGGACACTGTATATATGCGAGATAAGTATAAAGTTGGCTCGGGAAACGAGTGGATGAAAATATTGTCCCTGATTCATATATTATACGTAATTAGTCAATAGTTCAAGCATTACAAAATTGGTGTACACAAATAAAGGATATGGCACGTGCACGGTGCACAGTGTTCGGCTTTTGCAATTCTCGGAAGTGTGTAATAAAAAAAATTGATCTGCTATACGATAACGGTGTAAAACGTACAAGTTTCGGATTAAAAATTAAAACATATATTAAATTTAACCTGAAAGGCTTATAGGAAGCGAAAAACTAATACTATATAAATGAATGTAGTCATTTTGTAGTTACACAGTGTCACGTATCGGTATACTAGACTGAAAATAATTGATTTACATTATAAATATAATATAACATTTAAAATTAAAAATAAGGTGTTGTACATCATATTTTTTTTATAAAATGACATAGTTATCAATTTGATATTCTTTGCTATCTGTTTTTTACGGGAATTTTTTAAAACACTTTTAAAACAGATGATAGATAGTAATTGTTTCATATAATGAATTTAAACATCTCATTTCACTGAAAAACTTGTGCAGAAAATATTTATTATTGAAATATATTAATATGTGATCTGTGGAAACAAATTTCACCAAATAAAAATCACAGAATGTGTCAGTGCCGTTTGGTATACTAATAGGATGATTCAGTAGGGAAAATAGTTCTTAAATCAAGAGTGGGAAAACTTATTATATTTTTAAGGTTTTTTTATAAGGTGAAATAAAGTCCTTAAAGCTGAGATTGCATAATATTCATGTTCGTTTTTTGTTTTCGCGTACCTCATTTCAAGTCCGAAACTTCAATGAGGACTCGACGAATAATAATAATGATATGTTTCACGTCACCGTTGGGTTTTGTCGGTTGCGTCGGAAATGCGTGACGCGATAAAAATGTCTTGTAGACTTTTGCCATAACGAAATCCAGTCGTTTTAATCTCTTCATAAACGCGCGTGCTTCGAAGACATTTGCAGTCATAATAGCACCTATATTGTAGTCATTGAACCCGCAATAGGAGAAACGGCTGGAGATGTTCGTGAGACGTAGACACAGAAGGACGGAACGGGATCGCGCGAATAACACGATTTGTGTTGATGAATGCGGTGTGACGGTCTCCGGTGACACACGAAAATAAGTAGCAGCCGAGTCGACCGAGAAGTTAATAGGAAAAAGTGATAAACTAGATTTTCGCATGCACGCACGTGTCTCCGGAGACGAGAGGGGTCGTCCATTACCATATAAAATATTATTATAACAGCACTCTCGGGCGCTGGTGAACCAAAGTGTATTCCCGGAGAGATAAAAATAAAAGTCCGAATGATTGTACGGATGAAGGTCGTGGCCGAGCATCCATCAGAGGTTTGATGCAAGGATTGATTATTAGTAGGAAAATTCAAAATTTCTGAAAATAATATTACAATACGAATTTGCGATTGTGTCATCGCGCGCGTTTCGACCTGCTGGTGTCATAGTAGTGTACACACTACGGTTTGATGCATCGAAAATAGTGAACTGCTCAGAAATAAATAGTGCGATAAATTAAGTACGAAACGAGTGTTATAGAAATGCTATATGCATAAATAGTCGTGTCAACTAATAATAAATTATTTAAAATTTGACGCTAATATTCACATACGGATTTAAAGACACGAACGTCGAAAACATGATTACGTTCGTATAATCGAAGGATTTACGTTTGTATTTATTTTTGAGCGATTTTATTGTGTGTAAAACATGATTTTATCGGAACACTGGAACGGATCGTTTATTTCCGTAGTTACATTCAAGTAACGTGTGATAAAATTCATATAGTATCTAGACCCGGTATAGATCTAAGTACGGCTCAGCCAATGAACTTTCGGTGATTGTATATACGATCGTTTTTCCATCAAAAGTACGCAGAACGATTGTTCCTTGAGATTATGCACGAACCCTTTCATCCGATATTTCGTCGTAGACAAATACGGAAATCATATTATGCACTAGTCCACCTACCATTACGACACTGTGCGTTGACGTGATGGCGGAAAGTCATTGTCTCGTGAACAACGCCATCGTCGTCGACCTCACCTACAAACCCGACTCTTTTGTATTGTCCACTGTATTCTATGTAAGTAGAGGAACATTATATCGTATCAAACATTGTTGGTGAATTATTATAGAACAGCTCTTAATGACTATTTAGACCAGTGGTTTCCATCAACCCTAAAGTGGCAGCCAAACATTGATATAATAGACTTCCGTCATGAAGGCGAAACCGCTCTTGTATATACCTCACTCGATACAGGACATGACGTGTGCATGTGATTTTTCTGACAGACTTCAAGGACATAGACTGTAAGTAAATAGATAATGTTCCGGGTCCATATACTTATAATTACACCGTGATACCAGATTTGTCGACATTTCCCGCGTCGAGCCATATTAGTAGATTTATGATTTTTTCGTGTATACATATATAAATATTTTGTTTTTATGTATTTATTTCACTTGACTCTGTGTAATCATTCAAATTACCAGCATACACATATAAAACGGAAAACTTGGTTTCAAAAACAAATATATTTTAATATAATACATAAGTATACCCGAGAAATGAGGAAACGAGGAATTGCTATTTTGGTTGTATTGTAGCACAAGAATAAAAATATTCTGTCACAACGCATATACAATAAAATAAATAAGAATGATCAATAACTGACAAAAGAAGTATTGAGTTAATATGTAAAAATTCTAAAAAGGGTTCGATTGAAGGACTTACTAAAGGTAAAAGTGGATAGCGCTACTGATATAAAAGAAATACAAAAATTGAAAGAGCTGATTTATAAAATGATACGCTTAAACGGAAAAAAGTTAAGTGATTGAATTTCATCTGAAATTACTCACAATAGACTTCTGAGCTAGAAATTATTACTCTGATGTTTGACAAATTATTATTTCATCCTTTGTTTATTAGCATAACTAAGTTATCTGCTAAAATTATGTATAAATAATATACGTTCTGACAGGAATTTTTGAGACTCAGAACTATTGCAGAGATTGTTTAAAAAAAAAACATTGATGGATAAATGAAATTCACAATTTTCTAGGAATTAAGAAAATGTAAATGTCGTAACCTCGTAACGTTGTCACAATATAGACGATTATAAACAATAAATTGCAGTGCAAAGAATATTATCCTTAACAAACATAAGATTATTGTTAAAAAATTATTAGATTGGTATGATATACTAGTCGTCAAACGATACAATAATAATAATAATATGTTAAGATCTCGGTGGAAACGAATTTTGAAGTCTTAAGTAATTAGACGCGTAACATTTTATCGGTCGGCAAACATATAGATGTACATCGGAATGGTCAGACGTTAACAGATAAATTATGAAAATATATAGATATAAAAAGTTATGAAAAGAGAGAGAGAGAGAGAGAGAGAGAGAAGAAGGAAAAGGAATCGTAGTCGTATACTAGATGTAACTGCACGCATGCGCGTGAAATGAAAAAGAACAGTATTCCCCAAAGGACAGGGATATTATTCGTATACACGATGTATCATGCATCGTATATAAGTATTAATTAGTACCTATAGACAAGTACAACGATACGGTATCGTTTGTTGTCGACACAAAACCTAAAACACATCCACGTGACAACGTTGCGAATTTATTTATCCACGAAACGACGTCGAACCATGCTGAAAACGCGATTGGTGCAAAATACTTAGAATCTTCATCACTATTTATCCAAAAGCCCCGGACAGCAAGGTGGCACATACCAAATGTCATTGCTGATCTGACGATCGGTTAATCCTCGAGAATCGTTTTTTCTCGATAGCTCACTTACGTGTATGAAGCCGCTTAACCGCGGTGGCAATATAAACTGACAAATGATCGTAATCCGTTTGGTTTTTGTTTTCAGAGACAAGGATGTATCCACGGCGAAGAACTGCCATACATTTTTGGCGCTCCTCTGGTGGGAGGATTGATGCATTTCCCAAAGAACTACACCAAATCAGAAGTTCAGCTATCTGAGGCTGCAGTTATTTACTGGAGCAATTTCGCCCGCTCGGGGTAATATTATAATCATATATATTATTATTTCATTAGCATAAAACGAGAACAAGTCGTGTGGCCATTCGTAGCTGCTGGGAGGAATACTAGTAAGGTTAAACAATTTGGACCCTTTTTTGTTATAAATATATATACATATGCATATCACGGTATTATTAGTGCGCTTATTTTTCGTTTTATTTATTTATTCATTTATTTATTTATTTTGTACCGACCACTGCGCCGTCTCCCCCCGCCCCCGACAAAATAGTAGGTCATATTCTCACACACACACACACTCATCGATCTGTGGTCTGCAAAACAATTTAATATTATTCGTCCGTTGTTGTCGGCCGCCGAATGGTTTATAAGTATTTTCATTTCTTCGAATTGTTGTTTTATTGCCATCACGATCGGACGATATTATAATATACGTGCTCTATACCGACGCCTTTAACACCACGCTTAGTTTCTCACTGCAACCCCATGCAATAGCGACGACCCGACGACTGTATTAGACCGACCCGTGCGCGGAATAATACGCACATATATCAAATCGCTTTACCGAAAGCCGCGTGTTTGTTTTTCGCTTTCGTTACTATGGGGCCGTTTTTAGCACATTATACGCGCAGTATGTACGGAGAAAAAGGAAACAAAGTCAGTAAATATCGTATAATAGGAAAACCCACTAAACCTCCACCCTCATACTTTCTAAACATTCATCAAAAATATAAAACACAATTTATTTATACGTATTGTAGCTGCATGATGTGGTGTACTATGCGGTTGCATATATTACACAATATTTGCCTACTTGGTGTTTCCGTCCCATATAAATAATGAATATATTATTATTTTAATTTTATTTTATTATGAATGTACGGGCTGGACTTGTTTGTGCTATTGACAAGTAAACAGGTATACATTAATTGAATATTATTAATTAGAAACAGGATATAATAGATATAGATAAAAGATAAATGTAATTAATATATAACAAAAAGCAAACATAATTTACAAATAAAAATGATTATAATGTTACGCTGAAATATAAATTGTAAATTATTAAACGAAAAATGTCTGATAGGCTTATCTGACAAATAATTGGTGATACTTTATGAGACATAAAACGTCATAGTGGAACGATAAAAGAGTTGTTGAACTTTAAAATTTACCAAAGAAAGTGTGATTATGTAGTATTCGTTTTACTATATTCTTACAATATTTCCGTACAATTTATAATATTGTTGATTGGACGTCTCGTGTACGTACACATATACTTATGGACATATACTATATACAGTTACTTTCCGGTTTTAAAATAATCATTTTTAAGTACAGATTGCCTCCCCATATACAAGTTGTCTTTGGATGAACTCTAAACCTTATCGTTAATAAAAATACATAGTACTAGATGCCTCCCATTGGCAGGTAATAAATAGTAAAACTGGATCTTTAAATATTATATTCAATAGTTTCTTAAACGTCAAAAAAGATATGTAGTATTAGATACCTAAAATATTTCAGCCCAAACTCGCGTGTAACAAGTTCTAGTGCGAGCACAATATATAACAGGCTGTATTGATGTATTTATGAGCTCAATCAGAGCTATGCTGGATATAATGGTGACTAAAATCACCAGGTCATGCACAGAGTATCAGCTATACTAATAAAATTTATCTGATATACGTACTTTTGTCGAGTGAACAAAAAAGATTATAATTGATCGTTTGCGTTGAAAATATTTTTAACAAACAAATATATTTCTGAAATGTTTCTTTTTAATTGTTTAATTCCTTTAATGTTAGATCATTAACAATATTTCTTGATACGAGTACATCGTGATCGATCACTTAATATTTATTATTTAGCATGCATGTCAACTATTTACCGATGAAATAAATATAAAAGCATGATTATGTCCATTTCATCTGATCATTAAATCGATAAGAGTAATAATTCATAACGTTTACAATTTTATTTGTCTTTTCACCTTTACTTCCCGTAAACAGTCCCGTCCGTCATTACTTTTACTAATTTTTAATAAAATAAAAACAGGACCATCCAGCTACGTATCAAAGTGTGAATTAAAATAATAATTAATTTTTTTTACAATTTTCAGTAATCCAAATGAACCACAGGACCAGGACATGTTGCACAAACAAGAACACGGCCGGTTCAAAAACATCGAATGGACTGCGTACGAGACGGTGCATAAAAAGTATTTGAGCTTAGGTATGCGCAAAAAATATTTACTATATATATTATAATGTCATAATATTGTACAGCAACGATTGGGTTTATAAAAAACATTGTAATGCCGTATACGTATGACTAGGAGTATTGCGTGAAATCATTATTGTAAATCAATAATTACAATACAATAACGCAATGTTATGACCAAATAACATCGAATTGATTACAATTTATTTTGTATGCATCTTTTTCAGACACGAAACCCAAACTGAAAAGTCATTATAGAGCGCACAGACTGTCCTTTTGGCTGAACTTGGTCCCGGAGCTGCACAAACCCGGAGACGACGTTCCGTATACGCATCACATGTTCCAATCCGATTTGCGTGGGATGACGTTTAAACCCGTTCGTATATATATATATATATATAAACATTTATATTTACACAATTCGGATACTAATTTCAATTATACGTACGCGTAACGTGTATAAATTATGTTTAAATTAATTATTACGTATAATACGAAACGTTATAATCAGATTCTCTTTTCTTCTTCTTGCCTCTTTCAATAATTTCAAACACTTTTTTTTCTATCTCATGATAAGACCTAAATAAATAAGAGCAATAATAAATGATAAAAAATAAATCCTTCGATGTTTACTCAGCAGAACCAATCAGTCTCGTAATTGTACTTTTTCCTTTGCTATTCAATTCTTCATTTTTACTTCCCTTCCGCACTCCCGTATTGTTGTATATAAGAGAAGCCCGAGGTCACATCTCCTATAGACTGCAGCAGCCAGCTGACGTAAATGTTCTTTCTCAGCGAAACATTTCAAATTGGACACTTTAGCACCTACAGTGGGGGTTCTGGTGAGTGGCTGGCTGGAAGAGCATGTGACGTGTGACGAAAACCAGTCAATTATATGCCAATAATCGTTACACTGCGTAAGCCTGCAAGTTCGATACTTTTAGTTTTTTTTTTCCTCGTTTTTTTTTTTTTTTTTTCATTCGATATCCTTCTCATCAGGCCGTCCTTGGAACACACTCACAAAATGGAGTATTGATTAATTTTTTGGGTAGCAAATAAAAGTTACACTCCATTGGCTGATTCGGTTTTGAGATTTTATAAAAACGTATTGTATTATATAAGAATAATAATAATAATATTATAAACCCATTGATTTCTTTTACAAAAACTTAATACAGTAATATACTATTATAATATCAGTATGCATAAGTATTCACAAGGATTCATGTAGATAAATACATGTAGCACCTTACTAAATTTTCAAATTCTATATTTGCCTCTTCCACGCAATATATTAAATTATAATTGTTATTATTTAAAAAGCTTTTTGCATAGTTCAATTATTATTAATACTATTAATTATAGCTTGACGAAAATAAGTAAAATATTACAATCTTAATGGTACAATCGAGTCCTCTTTTAAATAAACTTAATACAAAATAAACATATAAATATACGATATATTATGTTGATGAAAAGTGGAATTGTAATAATGTTGACAGGTACAGCTAATTATCTATATAGGTTTTAATAGTTCGGTAGAATATAATTTGGAAAGTAGATAACTGATAAAAATTAAAAATTAAAATGATGTACACGTGTGTAAATAGAAGATTAACTAATTACCAGATCGAAGTAATTAAAAATAAATATTAATAAGGATGTTAAAAGTGATATTAATGGATTTATAATTACTTTAAATTCATCGAGAAATTTAGTATTATATGATTGTACGAATCGTTTTTCAAAAAGGCCACTTTTACTGTTCTCAGTGAAACTCAAGCCAATTGAATTCAGTCAAAACATTATAAAATTAACTAAATTACTAAACTTCATAATCACGGTAGAAAAACCTAGTAAATCCCGCTTTCCTCCCCAATGCATAAAATGTCAGCAGTACGGTCATACCAGACATTATTGCAGACACACTCCTTGCTGTGTCAAATGCGTGTCACTCCTTCCTAAAACTACATAACATTCAACACAATTATTAATAGACATTGTATTCATACTTATTCTGAACGCAATCTTGTTATTCTTATATAACTACTTACTTTTAATTGGGTCTCTAACCATTACCGCTGTTTATATTTATTTTATCGCTCTTATTATATTCTTTCTTTTCCATATTCATATGTTTTATATAATCTATTTTAATTAATGTCATATATACATTTACATGGCTGCTTTATCTTTATTATTATTTAAATATTATAATATTATAAAGTGTAATAATTCTGTAATTGTCGAACTGAATAATTTTATACTGCAGTTCTTTTTTTTTTAAAAAAAAAAATAATAAAAAAATTATTGTACGAAAATTTGACTGGTAACTGGTTGGCTGTGATATTAGTGTAAATTCGTCTGTGGGAGTGAACCTTGGGAAAAAAATAAACTGCAGTATCTATAAAGAATCGGTAGGATTCATTTTGTAGTAATTAGTTTTTAAGTGGCAGAGTCGTTTTTCTTGAAAACCGGGCATCCTTTATAGGAAGCAGCAGTGGTGGATTTACGGGGGGTCCATGGGATCTGAACCCCACAGAAGCCGATGTAATGTTATTTATATATTATATATATTTAGTTTTATTTCAATTTTATCATAATGACAATGATCGATGGACAATGGCTGTATATTATACGGATTGTATTCCATGTCTCCATGATTACTATATTGTGTATTTGACACGTGATATGCGTTAGAAATACATACAATTTTTCAAGACTCACCCCTCGCCCACCAAGAAAATGTTGAAAATACAGGGAAGCAATGTGGGGCCCAGAACGTAGGGTGCATTTATCTGGTAGAAGACAATCTTTAGTGCATTCCATAGCCAGCTGATCTTCGTTGCACTTAATACGTTAATACGCAGCTAGGCGTATGCGTAAAAAACGTAAAAAGGCATTTTATTCTTTGTGAAAATTGTTATGTATTGAACTGATAGTTCCCTAGTTTAGCTAAAAAAAACTGAAAAATTGGTTTAGTGGATCCCTAACGATGACCCTGAAAGGCCATACACAAGGTGGATAATAAGTATGATATTCAAAGTTTGTATCGTTATAAGGTACTTTAAGTAAATATTGAAATTCTCGGCCAAATTGGGTTGAATTTTTAGAGATAACTTGCAGCAAAATTCATTAATGCCCATTAGTGATTCTTTTTTTAGTACGTATATACTGAAGTTTATTCTTTTTTATGTGAATGATAGGAGATTTATCTTCTTTTTCATTTTTTTCCGATTGAGATTATTTTTGTTGAAAAACTGCAATGCTATTAGGTGAAAGACGATAGACGTCGTTCTCGGGCGTTTCATTGACTTTAGTATTGCATATTGATTAGGTGATTTTAATTGAATTTTTACCTTTTTATCATCAACCTTGGATGACAAAGACGTGGAGGATAAATGTCGTTTTGCACTGGGCTTGTTGTTTTTATTTTTTTTCATTCAGAACTATGAGTATTTTTTCTACATTCAATCCATTAACACCGACTATAACAATATATTATATTTATTGCACAACGATTGTATTCTAATGCGAATACGCAAAACAGATAACGGACGTGCGCACTTATCAACCGATCATACCCGGACTTATTATTATTATATATTTATATTAGTAGGTATGTAGTATACATAGCACCACACTTAGTAAATAGCAATAATTTATTTTCTCCACAATGGCAATGGGTTCCTTGCTAAAATTCATGAATTATAATTCTTGCGTACACTCTCTTCGAACAAAACACGTGGTGCATATTATTATAGTTATTAATGTTTTTCAGTTGTATGCGCACCTGCGGTATACCTTATACGCTTGTGATAAGCATTCGCGTTGCAACAAATAGCTTTTGATAGGAAATAATATCATTAAAGACGTCGCAAAACCAATATAGGCGAATAACTAAAGGGCTTCTATGAAATTCCCTACACGAGTCATTGGGCACGAAAGTTTTCAGAATCTTGTGACCTCTCTAATTTATTATTATACGGACCCCGGACGTTCCTAACGCCACCGCCTTTGCATCTATATATATATATATATTATGTATTTATGTGCGTTTGTTTGTGTGCGTGTACTCCTATAAATAATAAGAATTCCTACAGACGGTTTATACACTTGTCGTAAATTATGTTTGTTTAGAAATGTTTGCAACGACTGAATGCAAAAGTTAGTTTCGTAAGCTTCAATGGCAAATATACATACTCACAGGGTTAAGTGAACTTACTTTCGAATAAAGACCCAGAAGTATTTCGTGAAATACACTATATGGATAGTTAATAAACAAAATACCGTAAATAATCATTAACATTCATAAATCGTGTGGATCGTGTGATTATATTAACGAACGCGTTTCGTTTCAAACTTTGATAATTATCAACCCATTCGAACGGAAAATCATATCACCAAATATTCGACTGATATAATATAATATGTACGCATAATGTTATTATGCTATACGATTTTAGAGAAAAAATAAACAGATTTACTTCATAACGAGTGTACCACCGGTCGTATTTCACCGAGATATCTTACCAAAACATAACTTTGCGGTGGTAAAAAAATTAAAAAGTTGTAAAAATTATATGCTTACATAATAATTTATAACAGACACATTTTACAACATTTTATCTAAATTAAACCATGTGCGAATTAAACCAACATTTAATTTAATAAATACAAATAAATGCATGAATAAGTCTTCTGAAAGTAATGTTTCATCTAGTGCGTTTCCTTTATTCTTAATTTTTGTTTTAACATCGTTCATGAAATTAAATTTATTTGAACGCTTTTGATAAAAATAATTAATTTAATCGAACAATATTCAGACCATCAACATGCGAATTTAATTCTGTGAATGCTGGGTGAACGAAAAACAGGTGGCAACGAATACGAGATGTAATAAAAATCGGATTTTTCGGTTCTAATAAAACGGGAAATTCTCGAAATGCCATACCAAGAATTTTTCCAGAACGTATTATGCAAAAATAAAAATACGAGTAAATCTGGTGCATGAGTTTTGAAATTTATAAAATAATTATTTAACTATCCGATTGAATGCGTATTACGTTTGTACACTTTAGTGTTGTACTGATGCAACCTTTTATTTTTATTGTTTTTGTTATTGTATGCAATATTATATTTGTACAATTTTCAGTATTAAAACATACCTTAAATGTGCATTACCTACTTACAATTTAATTTATAATAAATAGTTTGAACAGATGGTATCACACTTTAATTCTAAATCTAGCTAATCTAAGCTTATACGTCTCCATTCCCCATTTATCTTGGTCTGAAGTCTGAATACACTAGAGATTATTCGTTACTACCAGAATTTAAAATTAAAATTTCCGTCAATTTAATAATAAAAAAAAAAAAAGTTTGATTCCTGTTCCACCAGTTTACTTGCTAGACATTTCAACTCTTTGAAAATGTATTTATCAAACAAGATACCAAAGTGTACCAACTTGCATAGTTGCATAGTTGAAGTACATGATGTTATTGATATTTTACAACCCATAATTTCTATTAAAAGCAAAACTTTTTAATGATTAACAATCTAAATTTAAATAGTGTCATTTTTTCTTACGATACTAATTTACGCTTTTTGCACAAAAGTGAAACACGTTAATAGAACCAGCCATTCCATATACTGTGCGTATTTATTTTTACAATATTTACCTTATACAAATAATCACGGGTTGTAAAAAATCAATAACGTCATGTAAACCTCACCTAGTATGCAATTTGGATTTGTTGGTAAAGTTTAGCGTCGGTCGATTAAGGCGGTTTCGAAGAGTGGAAACGTCCAACAGGTGTAAACTGGCGGAAACGGGAATGGATTTTTTTTTCTTTTTTTTTTAAATCGGACACACAGCAAACGTGGTCGATGCTGGACCCTTTGCAAAAGGCTCGATATTATCCCATTCATTATCTGCTGTACATAGTAATGATACGGTGTCATATAAACCTCGTGGCGCTGTTGTTCGCAGGGCTCGGAGAGGACGACCAGACCGTCGGCGGACGTGTACTACCGCGGTGGACAGCAGCCGGCCAACATCGTGCAACAGTCCGCGACCGGCAACAAGTCCGGCGATGGCGGTGGCGGTGGGTTGAACGGGACGAACGTGTTACAGCCGCCGCCGGTCGTGGTGGCGTCGTCGTCGTCGTCCGACCGGGGCGACGTTGACGGGATCGACGGTGGCCGGCAGCTCAAGGACGGTGATGTCAAGGACGGCGGTGGCGTCGGCGGCGGTGGTGGTGTCGGTGGCCGGTCGCCGTCATCGTCGGCCGACGGGCAGGACGACGGCAGCGTGGCGGGCGCAGGATACGCGTCCTTCCCACTGGCCCTGGCCGTGGCCATAGGCATCGGCTGTTCGTTGCTGTTCCTAAACATCATGATCTTCGCGGTCATCTACTACAACAAGTCGACCGGTTGGGGTGGCAGGCGTAGCGGCGGCAGCAGCAGACGGACTTCCGGTTCCGGTGCGGGAGACGCGGACGACTTGCAGCAGGACGACCGGACGCGAAAGATCAAGAAGCGGCCCGAGAACGGCGGTCCGATGACTAACCTGTGTTCCACCGGAGGTAAACGAAATCGGTTGTTTATTTATTTATTTATTTATTTTTTTTTTTTTTTGTACAATTTCTTTTCTAATATTCGTACATCGTTTTACCGTCCTGCCGTGGTTTGCACATTATTCTATGGTTGTCAGTTCAACTCCCGCACCCACCGCACCTACCCGTTTCATACATTTTCGATAAATTTTGCGAGCCCGTCGCAGTCATACAGCGACACAAACCGATTATCAACGATAAGAATCATAATCATGTTTCGTTATCCCCGTTCCTGTTCGATACGTCGTCGTATAATATTCTATATGGAACAGGTCATTTTCTTATAGACCATTTCCCACGAAACTCTGTTATTAAACTACGCGTTATTGATTTTACGATGTTATTTTGAAATATATTTCAACATCCGCTTGCCGGCAACTTGAAATACCGGGGTAAACGACGTTATATTAACGCTGTTCCTCCGAAAGTGATGTCGTCGTCGTCGGAAAGGCCATTATTTTGCCGAGCTGCGAGAACCCCTTCTCTACGGGCGGGTCGGAAGGTTCTGCAAATAAAAGCGAACACAATAATTAAAATGCACACCACTACTACACAACTATGCCTGCAATACCTTACATTCTAAATAATTTATTATTATATCATTATAAATTATATTAAGTTATTACGCGCTTCGATTTTCGCCAACGTCACGCTCGAATTAAAAGATGTTTTGAAAATCGGCTCTCACATAAAAGTGATCAAATTACATACAACAAAAATAATATACCATCGTTCAATTTATCTAAATTAGTTCAAAGCATACAAATAAAGTAAAACTTAATAATACAACTTATAATACACTTCGATATTACAGTCGGATATTGTAACACGGAAAAACACGTGTATCCAAAGAGATAGAAATCTATTACCGGGAAAAAAGTGATGGTAAAAGAGTACAACAACGGTAACGATAATATGCAAACAGGACGATAACATATTATAATAATATAACGTTCGTTTATGTCCGTAACCCGACAATCATTCTCCGACTACATATTTTACACTATTCGTAGGTTCGAATGAAATTTCACGTTGTATCATGTTCCGTTCCGTCGTACAACGATAAATAATAATATATTGACGTGTGCATAATTTTATTCACCGCAGCTGGAATTAGATTACTCAACTGTGTTTAACTATATATAATATATTAATATGTATACATGTGTACATGGGCCACGACCGATAAATCATAAATTCCCACAAAATAGACACCCCCCGGATTGGACGGTTCCCAAAAAATAGTAATAAACATTTAAAGAAAATAACATAAAAAAATAGACAACGTTTAGAATTTGAAGTTTGTACTAAAATGGAAATAAAAACGTCATGTGTTTTTTTTTCTGAACAATAGATAAAGAGACCATTACTTTTATGACTTCTTAGTACTGCAGGACAAAATAGAGATATCTGAAATGAAAACGTGAAAGTAGGAGATAATAAAAGCTTTTAATAAGTATACACACAATTTTATTACAAGTTTAAAAATAAGTTTCTAAAGCTGTACGAATGCACACTAAAAAAACATGATATATGAGTATATACAAATATATTATATATGTGTACCTCTGCGGTACAGTACTGGTAAAGGAAATAAAACTGAAAAAAATCAAATCGATTGACCCACTGAGTTGAATAGTAATATTAGCTGTATAGATTATTTTTTTATAATTTATGTAATCGATACATCTTGACGATGACTTCCGAGTCGATTATGGAGCACAAAATAGTGTATAGTTCTTATGGGCGTATGATAATATTACGTTAAACCATCGCGTCAATAGGTAAAATATTTATTTTTCAAGGCACCAAGTGTGAACTTACCGGTTAAGGTTTCTCCTCGAGGTATTATATAATATCATGATAGAATACGATGATATTCGATATAGAATTATAATTCTAGAATTGAGATTCTGCGCACCATACAAAAGTAATTGGTTTCGCGGTTATTATTTTGCCGGTATTTCTTATCCGATCCATTTTAGATATCATAAATCACACAACATTTCATACCTGTGAAACGCTATAGTAATATTTATCTTTCGTTAGTTGTTATCTCAACATTTTAATTCAGTTTTCCAAAACTCCCAACTATTTGTGGAACGATACTCACACTAAAATCTGTAAAAATAAAATAAAAACAATATAAAGCATCAGTCCTATAATATAACTTAATAAATTATCATTTGTATACTAATAGTAGAACTCGAGAGATAATCATCCGCAAAACGCATATCTGTTCATTGCGATGATATATTATTATGTCATTTAATATATTATTTAGATTTTACTATTCAAGCATATTCGTTTTCGCGATAATTTAAATAGATTCAAAGTATATTATATCAATTATTCTTAATCAGTATAAAATCGTTCAATCTAAAAATGTAAATCATTTAGACAAAAATAAAATATACACATCGGAACATGTTCGACATTTTTCTGTTTTACAGATTCATCTAAAAATGATAAACCTATCATATTTTATTTAAATGAAACTTGAATAAATTTGTTGGGCAAATCCCGTAAAACTTTTTTTCATTTAATTAAAAGAATGATATATTTTGCCAACTATCCGCCAAAACCAACAAATGATAAATAAAATGAAAAAAAGCAAACAATATACATCTTTAAAACGAAAAATTTAAATAATTTCAAAATTAATTTCAAAGAATATAATATAACATTAGTACTGTCATCGACTTAAGTTATTTTTATAATTTATGCAACAAATAATCCCAGTTGTCTTTTTACTGTTTTTCTACCAACAATTATAAAGGTTCGAATAATGAGAGTTATTACACACTAATTATTACACGACCAATCTCAGTGGGTAGATAATTATTATTTTTTGAAGTAGCTCTCACAGGTATTCTATGACTGTATCGTGCAATAATTAACATAAATAAGAAGTATAAAAAGTGTTGTAGCATCCCGTGCGCACCGAAATCACAATAACGAGCACTTAATATGCAAAAACAAATTTTTACGTTGCATAGAACGATTTATATATAATTGTATTTATTACGCACTATCTAGTACACAAAAAGTAATGTATGTGTGTGTGTATGTGTGTGTGTGTGTGTGTGTGTGTGTATGTGTGTGTGTGTGTGTGTGTGTTTGTGTGTGTGTATGATTGTGTACATGACTGTGTGTGCATGATTGTACGTTTTGTTTAGTAGTCTCTGTGATGTGTGCAGTTAACAGAACACTGTATTATTTTCTTTACTTTTTATACGACCTAATAAATTAGCGGAGTTAGAAGGTAGAAACAGCTAGCTAGCAGTAAAAAGAAACAAAAAAAGGAAAAAATGAACTTTTGTCAAGATTTATAGTTGAGAATTTCCGTTTGTGAAACGTGCGTGGGGGTCGGTATGAACGGGGTATGTCGGGGTAGTCGGTAGGAAACGCTAGAATCTCGAACAGTGCCTTAGTGAAAACAATTGGCGCATTATCTCTTCATGGGGCGTGGGGATGTGTTCCAGGAGAATAAGGCACGAGGTTAAGATAGAGAAAGAGATTCAAAGAGAGACTGAGAGAGAGAAATAGAGAGGGGTAGAGAGGGATAGTAAGACAAAGAGACAGAGAGTGAGTGGGCTGCACGCGCGTTAAAGTTTACGCGCGATCGTTTGACTGCGCTGCGAGACTTGTATAATGTACGCCGCGATGCCATTAAACGCGTAATGTTTGCAAATTTCATTCAAACGCTCACGTAAGGATATATATTGGTCGGGATCTATTCGTGGATATATCTGAGGATATATATGCGTTTCGCCGTATTATAATATTATTATACCATGTGATTCCGGCCTCCGGGGATTGTCCGATAAATATAACGTACACGCGTGTGCAATGCACACGCACGTCGAAACAGCTCATCGCCCCCTCTCCCGCACTACCAACGACCGTTTCGTATAATTTTAGACTATTTTGGGCACAGTTATCGATACCACAATAGTCGATCGTAAACAATATTATTATTATTCTTATACACCAGAGATCGAATCAATTTCGTTTCGTTCGGTCGCGCGATCAAGACTATTTTCATTTCCGTTGTATTTATACGCACTATGGTGTCTACACAACCCACAAGTACGGCCGTACAATTTGTATACAATACTTTGCACATTTTCAGTCATTACGGTATCGGTGTATATTTAAACATTACATAGCAAAATGTTGAGGAAATCACCCGTTGCTAGTAGCCCCAAACGTCAGTTACATAATATCAATATATACTGTAAATAATCATTTTAGCCTGCGACAACGGTTATCAGGTACATATGCTGCAGTTGTCATGTCTTAGAGTATTTGTTAGAATTTTGTACTGTATGAGTTCTGTAGTAATTTGAAAAAAATTTAACCAATTTCGTACGCCTAAAAAGTTGCATAAAAGGAGTACCAAGGAATGTTGAATCAAGTGTTCATTCTACCAATGTATCGATATGCGTTGAATGCGTTTATTTTTTTCATTACGATTTTTAACATAACTTGACGTTTCCATATTAGTAAGAAAAGTAAATTATAAGCTCATATATATGCGTCCAAATAAGCGTAATATTATTAGCTATTAGGATTCGATATTGTTAGCCGACGACGCCTAGCTTTTATTGTATCTATACATTATTTTCAAGCGAGTCACTGTTTTCATTTCTATAATCGTATGGTTTACCTTGCCGTAACTATATTATATCTGCATCAGGCATATACTATTTAAACTTGATAGATATTGCATTGAGAACTGTACTGTTAACAACAGGTGCATAGCATTATAATCAAATTTGCTGTATGCGTTATGATATTTTAGCTTTGAGGTATCGCAAATACCGCCCTCGGTAGTTCATGTAGTCTCGTCTTGACGTTTTCCATCGCATAATGTATTTAATATCGAACAGAACACAGCAGCTGTTGTATTCAAATGCATCATAAATATTTTAGTACGATTTCAAAATGTTTGTTTTCTTCGAAATTACAACAGTACGACAACCGACGAGCGTCAGGGAATATACAGTCAAGTCCCCTTGTCGTTAAGTTTTGTGCATTGTGAAATCCACATTCGCTTGCGTTTTTCGACAAATTTAAAAGTCTTCTCGGTGCACCACGTGTACTACGTATCGTAACAACGATGTGTTCATTTTCCCAACACAGTTTTACCGCAGTAACGCGTGACTGATCGCGAACATGGAATAGATATTTTATTATTACACTAAAGTCCAAACGGGTTACGGCGCGAATACGGGTCTCAACAAATATTCCTTACAACTCGATAGGATAAATATTTATAACAATATATTATTATTATTTATTATGATATATTTTATGTACGTGTACGTATAACATTATGTAATACCATATGAATGTCATAAATATATAATGCATACGCAATGTGTAATGTACAACGCAAAGTCGACACGTCGTGACGGTGGGCTGTCGTCGTCAGGCACTTGGCAAATACGTGCGAAAACTTTTCGATTCCCCCAACTGATGATAATATGTGCCCAAGGTGAATCCGCTCCCATCTCGTTCATAAACAAAGGTGCGCCGCCGTCGACCAATCACGTGGTGCGTCTCGCAAAGACCTACTGTACACACGTCATACATCGTTTCAAACTTAAAAGTCTTTACGAACGAGCCCACCGTTGCTTCGTTGTAGTACACCGTTAGTTTTAATATATTGCGCACATATACGTTATAGTGTGATTAAAATTGATAGCATTCACTGTATAGGTTCACCTGCAGCTACTTAACATGCAATCTGTGGCTCTTTGGAAAATGCATCGATGTATATTATACAGTGTAATAATCCGTAATACTAATGAATTAGTGAAATAAAAAAATTTCTATATTTTCTAAATTTATGACGTATTATTAAGTTTTTAATGCTTAAAAATATCTCAATGAAATAATAATACCACTAAAACAACGGCTAAAAAAAATACTGTGTGTACGGCTCTATACATCATCAATTATGTTTTTTGTAAATTTTTAAAAAATATTGACCCTTTCTCCTACAAAAAGATTTCTGACCCCTGATATAGGTGGCCGCAGCCAATACAGACGTCGATGTAATTCTTCAAGTTGATAAAAAAAAACCGGGTTTTCGATACTACTACTAAAATCTGTTGTTTTTATCGTGGAAAACCTCTTTTTATCGAGTCAAACGATCACCACGATGCGGTACATGTCTAGCAGCTGTACCCACGTAGATGCTCCCAATTTTAACAATACGATGAATGGCGCATCTGCAGAATAAAATCAATGCTGTTACAATACATGAAAACCCGTACACGGTCGGAAGCTGTGTACCTTCTATCTCGGCTGCTGCATTTTCGTAATCACCATTGAAATTTTCCACGATAATTTCTTGTCGTTGCCAAGTGAAATTTACAATAATATCCAAACAAGGTCGTTTCGATTTGAATTGGTTTACAATAACCAACGGTAATAATTACTATTGCAAATCAGTAGGCTGAACGTTCAAATAGTTTCAGATCGCACTGCGGGTAGTTTAACGATGAAAAAATAGTTTTTGAACGCGCATCGTTATTGAATAACAAAGAGATTATCAATACGTACCGACTGTCTAGAAAAAACCGTTTGCAAAACAAAAAAATCGAACAGTCACGTTGTCCACAAAGAAATAATCGAAAAAGTGACAATTTATTGGTATGTCGCATTACATACCTACTTTAATGTAATAAGATAATTTTTTTTTCATTTTGCAAATGGTTTCTTCGGGCAGTCGATTTGCACCAAGGATCTCTTTGGCGCGAGACACTATTCAAATATACTCGTATTCTACAAATTCAACATGATTATTAGAGTATATTAATTATAATATTTGTCCATCGTTTTGTAACATTCATAATCAAAGTGGTTATTGTAGTACAATAATATTATGTGCGATGTACATTATACGTATTATCTTAATACCGACGTCGTCGTACTCCGCAACATTTATGTACCACATTTGCCTACCCATTACGCCGTCTTGGTAATTTCCAAATTTCCAACAAAAACAATTTACGAATGTCAAAAACGCCATAATGGGGTAATAATGTGTACACTGAAATAGTACATTAGTGCAAACGGAGACGCCATAATAATCGTAACGGTTCGGAATGAAGCGAGAAATGCATTATGGCTTTACAGTAAGTTTATATAGATGGTTTTATTTATTCTTTTGTTCTTTAAACACTTTGCCGGGCAGTTTCAGGCGCTACCATTTTAGATAAAAGTTTTATTTTATACAGATGATACTTTGATTATTTTTGATTCAAACAGTTTTATTTTCCATATCGACGAGAAACATAACCAAAAATAAATAATGTTAAAATGATAGTCTGGAAAAAGTTTTATTTCTTTTGAAAACCATTGGGTTATTCGTGTTTTATAGTACTTATGTAATTCGTAAGACTAATCACAAGCTGAAAATCCTACTGCGCTATTACATCAAACAAATGTTTAAATTGCTTACCTAACCACCTTTTATCGGTAGTAAATTTTTATTTTAGATAAATATTTTCATCAGTCAGATTGGACTGGAATAATTAGTATAATACACTTATGAGAGATGATAATCACAATATTATAATGTTTTATCATTTTAGTGCTTATATTTTTACATCGTTATACGTAGAGATTTTTTTCTAAAAACTTGAACAGCGCTCAAAAAATTTTAAAATAATTGACGTGGTTAAGTTTGAACTCAAAATCTCAATTTGCCATTTAACGGATAGTATTGAATTATTGAAATTTCTAATCACTTTTGGTTCCGTATAATGTCGCTGCAGTCAAAGAAGTAGTATAGCTTTCTAAAATCTATGATTTGTCAAAACAACAATTGGTTTGTAAATTGTATTAAAGCGCACGATCTTGGACATTTCCCAGTTTACAGACGAAATTATAGTCACTACTGCGCTCGGATTACACTCCCATCTAATGGCATTACTTCGGGTGACCGCGAACAACAGATATCGAGACTACGTGACGGATGCACCATGTATAGTATTATATAATCTGGTGGCCGAAAAAAAAACCTTTTGTATAACGTTGTCGAGGAAGGGACGCGGCGGCAAAGGTCCCCGGGTTTGGGCAGGCCGGAATACACGCCGTGTTGAATACCAAGCGGACCCATTCGAAAACTTACGATAGTATCGAACGATTTTCGTGTAATGAGATACGAGATTTCTCCGACCAAACGTTTTTCCAAATGCTTGTCCATCGGTTGCAATCGTTTAACCGTTTATTTTTATCCACCGTGGCCGTGCTACCGTGTTATAATTTGCAGCATTTCCAAGGAAACTCGTGCACACCGTGAACACGCACGAATTAACACCGTATGTCAGCGTTGGGTCCGACATCTGTTTACGTTACGGCCAACGATCATCGGGTTTATCGGACATCTATATTGTATTCGTGGTTCCGGTGCACCATGGTCATAACATTATAGTGGTGGCGTGTAAATTCGCTTATAACAATACAATATTATATTCATATTGCGCGTTGGATTCCGGAGAATTCGGCAATTTAAATTATTGTTTTTTGGCCTCGCATCTTGGATTTCGCTGAAATGTATATTTATATATTATTATTATTATTATTATTATTATTATATGCGTGTACCGGATTTCTCGGAATACCAATTCTACTGTAAACGAAGAAGAATTCGGGAATAGGACACGGGGACCAAAAAAAAAAAATAAATAAAACCACTCAACGATATTACTTATGTGTAACCTAGTTCGCGTTCGATGCAGCCTACAGCATTTGCAGTAAATATATACTCACGAACCGCCGAAATGCGATATTATTATAAATTGGTGGGCGATGCGACACGTCTGGATTCCGGATCCCAGACTGCCGACATGATTTCGCAATCGCCCGCCCACAGACGGTCAGAGATTATTATCGATCCGGTCAACAATTTCGAATAGCGTTCCCAAAAGCTTGTGTGAAATCAGTCGCCTTATTTTCGTAAATCCATCTAGAATCCTATATTATATTATTATGTGTTGGAACAGTAATAAAATTCACGATTGCTTCTTACGACCGGGCTCGATAAAAATGAAAAATAAAAAGCCTCATATAATTATAGATGGACAATCGTATTTTATACATGGTTACTGGTTATATAATATCCTATATCAAGTGGTATTGGTAAAAGAAAACCTTATTTGCCGGAAACGTACAAACTTGTGAATAATACTGTAATATAAAGTCACTGTTTCCACAGTGTTAAACTGTTTTATTTCAATTGATTTGGTTATAAAACCACATTTATTGTGAGAGAATTTTGTTTTCATGTAAAGACGTACAAACAATATAGCACTAACCAAAAATCGATGACGGTTGCATGAAAGTCAAATGAAAAACACGCAATTTTTCTAAAAGAATTTCAGGAATTTCATAAATATCAACACGAAACAAACAATTTTATTCCTAAAGTTTTTCATTTTAAACTTAGTAAGAATTTATTATACGATGACTACACGTTGAAGCAGAAATTCTTAACCAGGGTGCTGTAATTACTTAAATTGGGGATGCCGTGAAATTACTAATTTCTTATTACTTTATAGTATACACCAATCATATTTTCCACAATTCAAAAAAAAAAGAAAAAAGATTTTATAAAACATATAGAGCAGAGGTTCCCATCCATGGTGCTATGAACTTAAATTTAGGGTGCTGCGAAACTATTTGAATTTTTTTTTTTTGAACGACTCCATGAAAAATATAGCACCGTGAGTAATAAAACAGACTATACTTTAGGTTTACTTATACTATTTTTGTTTATAATAAGGCACTTAGCTAAATAAAACCAAAGTTTCATAAGATAAATTTAAATACACGATATATTACTATTGCTTATTCAGTATAGAGTATAAGGTATAGGGTGTAAGGCCATAAGGTGCCTCCGAATTTTTAGAAAATAATAAAGGTGTGTCAAAAAATGTTGGGAACCTCTGATTATAAAGTGTGTCTTTTTAATGATTATTCAACTTTAATGTTAATCATGTTAATCATGGTAACACTGTTATAATCAATCTATTTTAATTTTCATACCGGTTTTAGACGCGATTTTTTTACGTTTTCTTATGCGTGCATTGAAACGGCTTTTATGTACAGTAAATAAATTTAATTCAATTTAAAATCATCATTATGCCTATAAGTACTTAATAAACTTTTTTATTGTTTGTTATAACCGTTATGCCAATTAAGGGGAGGGATTTATTTTGGATAATGGACGCAAGCCTTCCCCTCCTCAAATTGCACATGTGTCGAGCGCGCAATCTGTTCATACATCTGTCGCCCCCATCACGCGTCGTGTCCACCGCTGATTACTGACCGATTGTCTTTTCCAGGTGCCACCGGGCTGCTGCAGATGATGGAGGCGCGCACCGTTTCCCTCGGCGTGCCGCCGCAGCACCAACACCAGCATCAGCCGCAGCACCAGCACCAGTCGCAGCACCAGCACCAGCCGCACTCGATACTGAAAAAGCCTACGCCGCCGGTGGCCGCTGCTCAAATCGGGCCACAATCGCCACCGCCGTCGGTGGATCTGACCGTGGTCGGCGCCAGCCCCAGGGCGGCACAGCCACCGCCCGCGGAATTCGCCGACGTTGCGGCCCAGTGTTACCATCCGGGTGGCAGCATTGTGGGCATCGGCGGGTCGTCGGCCACGCTCCCGCGGCCACCGCCGCCGCCCAAGTGTCCGCGTTCCGATCACCACCATCACCACCACGGCGGCCACCATCACCAGCAGCACCAGCACGTGCACGGCACCATCAGGAGGCACGCTTCGTCCACGTTGCCCGCGTGCACGTGTTCTGGTCCGGGGCCCGCCGCGCCTCAGACGCCACCGCTGCCGCAGCACCACGCGTCGTCCGCGAACCTGGCCGTGGACGCGGCGGCGGCGGCGGCGGTGGCCACTGTCCAGGCGGCCGGGGTGGAGGAGCTTCACGTTTGACACTCGAACCGCGGCCACCGGCGGTCGTCCGACACGGAAATCGATCGGTTGGCCAACGATCTGACCAGGATATGCGACCAACTGCGCGAGTCGTCCGGTGAAGGCGGCGGCGGCGGCGGCGGCGGCGGCGGCGAATTGTTTTACTTATGACATTTTTTAACATTTGACGTGTCGTGTTCGATGTAAAGAGTATAAATATAGGACACGCACTCATGCACACATGATTTACATACATTAAAGTTAAACGCAACTCACTTATACACCCCGACTGTACATAAGATTATAATATTATTGATAAGATAAAAAAAAAAAAAAAAAACAAAAAATGTTTTTCTCTCTCTTTTTAACCTCTCGCACTTTATGTGCCCTATCGCCCCAGTCCGTTGTAACGAAATGTTAACTCAATGCGTACAATGATAATTAGGTATCGTATAATTATTATTATAACGTTATTTGAGAGCAATAATTTTGACGGTTGTTACAAAATGATATCCTTGTTGATTGTTGGTTTTGTGTATATTGTTATTTTTTTTTTTTTATATATATATATATATATATATATATATATATATTTATTTATTTATTTACGTTTATATAATATTATATACGTGTGCCATTGTTCGTTATAATACGTCTTCTAGTTACCAGAAAAAAAAAAAACAATTTTTATTTTTTTTTTATATATATTTTTTGATCCAAATGTATAGAACTTAAATATTGCGTACCTTTTCACGTATTGAATTTTCGAGACCTGAGATTTCTGTATTGCTCCAACCGACAACAATAATGCCAATAGATGTTTTTCATCACGTAGATCAGTGCTTCTAAGACTCTTTTGTAATATGGCCTTTTCGAATATGGCTCTCCTAAGATCTGCCTAATATATAGAAAATTTTTACCATTAAAATTATCGTTAAAGTATTGGCGCATTGTTTTCCTCAGTTATTCACTAAAACTAAATATATATACACAAATATTTTACGCCCTCTCATCCCCCGTATATACTAATCTGGAGAGCCATGAACCATAGTTTAAGAGTCACTGGCATAAATGATTGACACCGTGGAAAGGTTTCTCGGGAAATGTGTGTGTATGGTGTTGTTAATATAATCTTTGATTATACCGCGTTTTTGTACGACTATATACGTATCTGAAGCACTTTCGGTGTCACCGATTTTAAAACGTTAATGCTTTTGGTTTTTTTTTTTTTTTTTCATTGGTATTTTCTCTCGACGTTGAGATTTTTGTGTATTTTCAGCTAAACGTGTAAACACTATTTGAATAACATTCCACTTTATAAAATGTCGATAAAACGTCGTGATTAAAACTGTAAAAACGAAGCGTACCGCTGGATCGTATTCAAAATCATTGCGTTTGGTGTACTCTATTTATGTTCATATATGCTTCTACTATGTTGTTTCGATTTGTCGTGTACACGGCGTCGTGGACAAAATTGCGTTATACTGATCGGGACGGAAAACATACCGTATTCCTGAACGGTTACCGAACATCCTGCAGAATGATAACTGTAATTTATTTTTTATCAAATTCTTTCGACATTTTTTTAAAACCAATTCTACGATTGTTGGACT
Source organism: Chaitophorus viminalis (assembly GCA_025469195.1). NCBI lineage: Eukaryota > Metazoa > Arthropoda > Insecta > Hemiptera > Aphididae > Chaitophorus > Chaitophorus viminalis. The sequence goes on along the minus strand of JAIPRK010000023.1, from coordinate 441,714 downwards.
AAACGATTTTGATGAAAAAAAAAAAAACGTTCGTGAAGCGGGAATGACGAAGAGGGGAAAAATGGTGCGCCGGAATAAAGTTTGTGAATTCGTGCGGTTCTCGGACGTTATACGAAATCGACTTTTCGTTAAAAGTTTTGCTTGAATAATTAAGTAAACAAACAAATAAATTATCCCTCGGATCTTAGTATGCATGTATCGAATAATTTGGGTGGAAAAAAACGTTTTGTTTCGACCCTATTCGAAATCGGAATTAGTATTGAGATTTTTTTTGTTTGGAAAAGATACGTATCGCGTTGAGATAGGAAGGAAAGGGAGTGGATATACGTCATCGAAAAAATAAATATAATTGGCGGCAAACGGAAAACGCAACTGAGGCACTGATGGTGGTGGAATAAAATCGTCCGATCCGAGAACCTACGCCAAATCGACTGAGTTCAAAATTGAATAGGAAATACATACCTTAGAAATGTATACGAGATATTGTATCATTATAAGAATATAATATTATCATTATTAAATATACAATATATACTCTTTTTGGGTAAATCGATCCGACGTTTTCAACCGTATTAAAGTATACTGCGCGAGCTTCGTTATAATATTATTTTAATTTGTTATATCGCGCTGCGGAGAAAAAATTCCCGTAAGACCGACAGATTTCGAACTTTTTTTGTAAACTTATTGAACACCACACTCACGACCGTAAAATATGGTGTATTTTGGGAATGACGTACACGTGCGTGTCCTGTTCGACGGCGTTCATCAGCCGTTGGCCTGTAAATGATTTTACGAGCTGTTTTAATTAATAATAATAAATTACGTTCCCACATAATAATAATCATGATAATAATAATAATAATAATAATAATAATAATAATAATAATAATAATAATAATAATAATAAAATATTGATCGATTGTGAATGAAATAACATGACCAAAGGAGTGCCGTATAGTATCGCGCGTGGCCGTATCATGTTATACTGTGTGATGTCGATAGACTACCGTAAATGCGTTATCCTTTGTACCGGTGTACATAATATTATGTATATGTACCACGTGCACCGATTCCTTTTTCACGTTGTACGTGACACATCATCCTTCATAAGGAATATTACAGTTTAATAATGGGAGGGAAAGAAATAAAATCAAACGCCCAGAAACTAAGCTCGAATCGTATAGGTGGTACCTAGGCGAATTTCTTCGAGTGCTTTTCTCCTCTTCGAAACTTCACTACGCATTATTCGTATGCTATTTCAAAAACAACTGCAAAAACATTTTTTCAGCAATGAACCGCACGCAATCATGGCGTTTTCGACCAACAATGTTCCGCGTGTGTGCCGGCTGTTACGGAATCTTTGCCGTGCAAAACAATCTGTACCGACGTATGGGATTTTCAAGTATAACATATTACATACAAGCGAATCATACTTTGTTATGGGTATACCGACAATGTTCGATCAATGCAGCGTATATAAAATGATAAAATAATAAGGCGTACAATGATAATATATCCGCTCGCACTGATTATCGTTCAGAAATTCCGAATGCGTGAATACGCACGCGCGTACGTACGTATAATGTATAGGGGGGTAGGAAATATCGAACCGGACGGATGTAATATGACTGAATTATAGTAAACCGTCGGAAAAAAAAACGCGTATACGTGCAGTATGTGTATATTATAATAATATAAAGCGCTCACGATGGATCGTACTTGACGTTTTATAATAGTATACGTATTTAGGTGGCAATATAATAATATAATAACCGGTCATTTGTTCTACACCGAAACGACTACGTGTTTGAAATATTTTTTAACGCCCTGTAATATTTACGTGTGCGTCGTAATATCCATCACAATGGGTGACGTGATCTCGATAAAATATAATGCACTTATCCGTACATTAAAGTAATATTATAGTCGGAACGGGGCGAGGACCACCTGTCTACATTGTTATAAAATGTACATCGTGTACTACGACGATACGCTTATAGGTATATAAACATCGAACAATACTAATAATTCACGACTATAATGGTGGGTATTTACAATATTGGCTATACCGGATGATCGACGTGACATCATCGTTATGTCGCAGTACTTTCGAATACCAAACTGTCGGAAACGCGAGAGCGACCGCGCTATTCCAACACCGCGGTCATCGGCGGGTCACGACAATATCATACTATTTGCCTGTTTAAAACATATTGTTACGCATTGTTATCATTATTAATTATTATTTTGAATATTTGTAAATTATCTCGTGTTGATGTTCAACCATTGTTTTATAACGGTTATATAAATGTAAATATATATTATAAATACGATTATTAATATTATTATTATTATCATAATTATTAGCTATTAATGTCCAGAATAATATTTTTAGTCTATTGTTATCGTTATGATATTATACTGTTGTACAGGTACGAATTCTTTTGTATAAACATTATTTTTTATTATTGCGTTTTAATGAATACGATCATTGTGTATAAGAAATGAAATTATTACGTTTCATTAATAAACTGAATTATTACTTGATGCCAGTGGTTATAGTAAAGTTATATGTTATTCCTGCGTTAAATCGGTTTGAAATTAATGAAGCTCCGAGCTGCAAGTGAACAATAATGCCATCGGTCGTAACGATAAAAATACGTTATTGGAATGATATTTTGCAAACGGATGTTCATCTTTCCTCCTACACACACACACACACACACACTTTCATTATGAATTTATTAAAATGGTTTCAAAAATATAAAAATAGTTAAATCAAAATATTCAAAATAAACCCTTAAGCTCAACGTCTATTATGACACGCAAATACTGTGAAGTAACAGCTGTGATCGACATGTAAAAACAATCGAAATTCGTCAGTGTCATATAGCGCTCGAAATAGTTATCGTTAACACAGTTAACGTGATCATTTCATTAAGTTTGATTTAATCTTGACGGTGAAGATTAAGCGCTCAACATAATACGTTTACGTCAGATTAAGTGGAAACGTCAAAAATCGTAAATTGACGTGTCTAAATGTGACGCGATAAACCGTGACTGAAAAAAAAGAAAAAAAAAACACGGAAATAGGTTATAGCGATAGTTTACGATTCGTTAAATTCAAAATTTAAAATATAATGATCAGCGATAAAGCTTGTATTATACAAGTGTACATATTATGAAAAAGAGAAAAAGAGATAATAATAAAACGAAACTGGGTGTGTAATAAATAACAATAATATAGTCGTAATGAAACTTCGGGTAGTGTATTGAAATGTATTTCATAATAGATTGTTCCAATTTTATTAACAAAGTGAAGTACAAATACTGTTTTATAAACAAGGCAAGTGTGCTTTTAACTATATACGTACGCTCTACTACATGATAATAAATTATGTATTTATACGAGTATATTATGCGTGCTTATAAAATAATATACGTAAGTACCCGTATTTTAAATGTCTATGCAATCTGTACCTCGCATTTTCCTAGTTTCGAAGTTTACCGTGTAAACTAAACGGTAAAATATGGAATAAAATCCTAAGAGAGTATATTATTGTGTATATTATGTGTATTTAAAAAAAAAACCAGATGAACCTCGCTCTGCTTATGTGAAACTTGTCAAAACTGAAGAAAATTGGAAATCGTTCCACACAAATTTTTTTTATAAGCCCATAAAGTTTAAATTTCTATAAAATGTGTCAAAGTCGTGATAATTTGCAAGTTATTTCGTAGTTAGAAATGCATAATATTTATTCTATTCATACTTAAGGTTCAAAATGTTAACACTAGATTATCCATAAGTTACTCTTCAAAAAACTATAAAATAATTTCTACCAGATTTTAAGAAAAAATTTTTATGACCATTTGAAATTTTCATTTTTACGAAATTGAATAAAATATTTATTTACTCTCAAACGATGTTAAATATTTGTAATTATTCATAAAGTATAAGACACAAAAAACTCGAAATTTTTACTTATTATTAAGGTTGGCATTTCCTTTACGTCATATTTTTTTTTTTCATAATATTTTATTGATTTTTAAGCAACTTATAGGTATTTGAAATATTTGATTTTTTTACATTAGCAACCTAAAATAATAGCAAGTTCACCATATCGTTTTAACGATGAAGGTAGTAGATGAGAATACTTTTAACCATACACAAGACACAACTCGATGTACGAACTTTGCAAACCTTGAACTCCTATGCACATCGTGTCTGCAAGACAACGTAATATATGTTATGATCGGAGTACTTTATGCTTTATGTACGGTAAATAGATGAAAGAAATCGGGTTTGATATAAATTTTTTTTTGTGATATCTAGATTTCAAAATTAAACACTTTTATCATATATAATTTTATTTTTTGGTATTTTAGATTCTGAACGGAGTGATGGTATTTTTACCATCACTCCGTTCAGAATCTAAATTTTTTTTTTTTTTTTTTGTGTTTATCATCACGTTTTGGAGCAATAGAAATACTTTGATTTCTTAATACAGTACTTTTTCTAAAAGGAAAATAGATGTGATGGTACTTGGGCTAGTCAAAAATTAAACATATTCAAAAATGTTTAAAAGCGTCGAGAAAAATCACAAAAAAATTAAAGAAAAACTGGAATTTTCTATACTTATGTTAGTCTATTCTAGACTAACGTTTTATCTCCGTTCAGAATCATTTTTCGTATTCAATGATACCTAGCATTGCATTCAGATTTAACAAATCCATTATAATGATTAATGACCCATCTTATGAACTAGGTGCACTCCCACCCATTACTGTACAATAAAGCGAGTGTCCGTCCGGTTCTTTTTTTTTATAAACGCATATCCTTAAGATTAATATCAGGTTTATATTGCATAATTGATCATTTTCGCGAATATTTTCAAAAATTGTTGAGAAAAATTAACAAATGTATAACAATTTTATTTCCATCGCAATAAAAACAAATTATTTTTAAATTAAATATTGAAATTAATCATTCCACGTTCATTTAAATTAGATTTTATCATAATACTTTACAGTGATAATCTGTAGCTACGATTACTATACTGGTATAGCCCGTAAGGTGTCAGTACAATTAACTCTAGAGATGATTAATATTATTAATTTTGTACTTAATATATTTATACAACGTACTTTATTTAATATTATTTTATTAATCGTAAATCATTAGTCTGTGATCGTTGACGACTTGCCGTATAATTGTAAGTGTTTGTGTACGTATTCGTGTTCGAATGCATAATAGACGATATTAATCGTATATTTTCAACATTCAGACTAATTAGGTTCAGAATTATGTTGTTTTAATGATCGAACAAGAACATAATTGGTCATTGTTTCTAATATAATTTATATTATTATAGTTTTTAAAAAATATTAGTGGCACAAAAAAAAAAAAAATGTTAAATGGATATTGTTATACAATATTTAATATTAACTCTGACTTTGACTTTCTATAACAATAATACAATTGTTATTTGTGAAAATATATACTTCAGAAATTTATAAGTAACTAACTTTAAGTAAACAAAAAAAAAAACCAGTTGAAAATAAACCTTCCATATTAATTACCTATATCAAAGGTACATCTTCAAAATATATAGTTCCAAAACATTTGAACTATCAGACATATATTACACATTCATGAAAATTATTTCTCAATATAAATTATAACTATCCTTTTAAATGTAAATATTAAAATTCCTTATATTCATTTTCTTTTTTTTTTCTAATTGAAAAACTAAATTCCAAAACAAGTGTTATTAAAGTTTAAATTATAGCCATCGCACTAAACTTGAATAACACTGCTCATTTCCAGTTGTATATTTTATATAAAATGTGTCGACTGGCTCTCCCTGCAAATCGAGAGTTTCTTTTCATATTACGACTTGCTAAATGTATATTATCATATATTATCATCATCAGTTTGTTTAGAAAAATATATATCGAACACATAAACGTTGATCTTGATGATGTTTGTTGATATATTCGCACAAACGGAACGGCGAGCGTATTCTCCTAGAATAATAATAACATTACTGTTTTCAACAATATAATAGGAGATAAAATCCCAAAATCTACCAAATAAAAAGAAATGGGTCTTTGGTACCTATGGATGATAAAATTGTAATTAAATGCAGCTAGTTTTATTTTTTCCCCCAATACAAACGTAAATGCAACATTAATAGGTATTAACTATATTTTTAATCTTATGATAATATATTAATATCTAGGTTACTATAATCAAGGGCACAAGTAAACAAAATAGTATGCTTAATAACATCTCGAACAATTAACTGGATGGAAGTTGACGGATGCAAGAGAATAACATCGACTTATCAGCACTTATAGAGCAGACTTATAGCATAGTAACTATAGTACATAATATAGTAGGTAACTGTACTATAAAATATGTCCTATCGCAAACGATAGAGAATTGTGACTAGGTCTTGTTGCACTAAGTCTGATGTATGTGGCCCAGTTATTATTGATGTTTGAAACGTCAAGCTAAATCTGCAACAATATGCAAATGAAACTATGAAACAATATATTTAAATTAAATTAAATTAATTGTGGCTTAGCCAAAGCACATAAGTTTTTTCTATATTAATAAAATTGATATATTTAAGATATCAATAAAAAACCAAATTTAAGTTTCAATTAGATTTGACATAAAAATGTATTGTGTTTTATTTAATTTAAAAATTTTAAATTATATTCAAGACGGTTGATTTAAGTAAATTCAGATTGTTATTTAGATGACAAAAATTATTGTGAAATAAAATGCGAAAGTTTTTGCTGGTGCCCGCAGATTTAATTTTGGTTTCTTTAAAATAGGTAGTTATATTTTATATAGAAAAAGAAACTTTATTTCATTTGTAATAATAGTAACCAAAATTTAATATAATAATGTGATTTTAGAAATAATAGCTAATATTTAAATTATAATATTTTAAAAAATTAACAAAATATTATGAGAAGGTAATTAAAGAAGTAATTAATATGAAAATGAAAAATAATTTAATTTGAATTCAGAAATGAATATTATCATTTAAATTTAGAGTTTTATATACTTATTTAAATAAAAATAAATAAAAATGTTATAATCGAATAAAAATATATAAATTGAAGTTATTTTAAACTAGTATTTATATTAGATAGTAGGTACAGAGATTCATTGACTATTACCAGTTTTAATAAATGAAAATTTAGTATGTATTTATAAAATATAAATAGTACCAGTAACATTTTTATTGTGGTATCTCTATTTTAACACAAGAGATTATTTAAAATGAGTTTTTATTAGACATAGATATGTTAAGATGTATAAATTCTATGGTTTTTATTTATTAAAATTGGTACCCATGAAAGATTTAAAATATTATTAAAATTAATTTCTTTATTTTATTGTGTATGTGTTAAACTGAATTGGTGTAAATGTTATTTAGAGTATTGATATAAAAATTTAAATTATAGTTATTTTCTAATAAAACATTTATAGCAACATTTGAATTAGAGGTAGTATTTTTTAATTTTATTTCATAAACATATATTCTTTATTACTTATTATAAAATTTGTAAAGTCTTACCAATATTACTTTTATATATATAAGTAAGTAGGTAATAGGTACCAAAATTTTGAAAACAAGGACTATTTTTATGATAATAATAAGCTAATTTTAATTATTTACTTTGTACTGTCACATTGTGCACAAATTAATTTCTATACATATTTTTTAGTTTTATAAACCTTTTTAAGTTATTTGAATCGCATAACTGGTAATTAAATAAAAAACCATTTGCATACATGTAAGATGAATTAACATATAGATTAATTGATTATATAAATAATTAATAGAATTATTTTTAAAATACAAGTTTATAGTTTATCGACTTAGTGAAATAATGCCGAATCAAATGGTTATTATTTTTAATAAATTCCTTTCTATGGGTTTGAAGTGTTTACTCCAAGTATTTCTTGTTTTGGAGTAAATATTTTGTTTATCAGGTAAACTGGAAGTAAAATTTTCAAATACAAGTTCCAGTTCTAGAAAAATGCACACATCAATGAACCTTTGAACATGTTACAGTTAGAGAACATATACACTACACGGGTAATGTATGTATATGTGTATACTTATCCATATGAAAAGTATAATGTATATTATATTATGTTTAATGTTTATGTATTATCCATTACAATATGGATAAGGTATGAAGTAGAAAAATTCATTAACCAAAAATTATTTATTAAGTAAATTAAGTAGGTACTACCATAAGTTATCATTATATGTAGGAAAAAAATTCAAAAATCAATTAGGTACAGTTGTTTATTGGAACAGTCCAAATTTGAGTAACATTTGGAGCTGCGTAGTATCCCAACCCCAATTTATAGTTGCATTAAGGCATTTTTACTCAGACATTTTTTAAAATCTTAACCACTAGAAAAAGATTGTGCATTTATACCTACTTAATGCAAAAAAAATTTTTATTATTTCTCTTGTTGAAAACATATTTTAACAAATCATATTATAACAAAACTTTAATTACCAATGTGTGATTACGAAAACCGATATCACTGTCCGTACTAAAGTTTAAAATTATTGAATTTCAGTGCATATGTTACAAATCTATAAAGTACAATTGATATTTTATCATATTTTATTTTATCAAAATACTTTTTCTACTAAGAGGTATAAAATACGAATGATCTAGTCGATTTACAAAATTAATGTTTTATAAATACTATGTTTACTTTATCAAATTGGAATGAATAGTGTTCATATTACCCAGATGGCCAGATGGTAAAAAAGTTTGCATTACTTGATTATCATAAGCACATAACATATACATTATACAGATTATGAATGTAATAAGTACAAACAATTTAAGTATTATAACTGATTGCATTTTAAAAGTAAATTAAATACAATTGATTGGAAACAGAAGGATTATTGTTTGATAGAATCATTTAAATTTTACATTATAGTCATATTCTGTAGAACTGGGCAAATAATTTTCTATAATCTCAATGATCGCTATTAATCCATTTTGTAATACATATTGACACTACATATTTAAATTATGCAATATAATTTCCCATTAGATTGTTTAGCAAAATGCATATCCTTAATCATAAAGTTCATATCTCAATAGTAATTAATAACCGTAAAATTCATTGCATACAATTTCCAAAAAGAATACTAAAAAAAAATATGGATATTGAATAATAGAATCAACTTTCAACACCTGTACCTCGGTAAGTGACATTTAACAATTTATGAGTTTAATTAAAATAGATTGTTTACATTTTTTTTTCAAAAATGAAAACATTAACATTAGAGAATAAACAATTTAGTTGGCTTATTTTATTGATATATTTGTGTTCTTTATGATAAAATCACTTATAACAATTTCAACAAAGTTATGTAAACTACTATCATTGGACACGTTATGGTTCATAAAATTATCAAAGAATAAAATATCTTATATATTATTTATTTAGATTTGTTTGACACGGTACAAATACTTTGTCAAATATAATCGATTATAATGGACATTCAGTATTAATCTACTCGTTTCAAATTTTTCAATAGTATCGGAGAGAAATCATGATAATCAGTAACACTGATTTTATCGACCATGAAAATATAAAACTGGCAATTATTTTCCACTATTTAATTACATTTTTTTATTTTTCATTTTTAATCGTTTACATTTTATTTATATACTATATAAACAGATTGAAAACAACAGATAACATGAGCGTTCTTAATCATTTATGTACAAAATATAAAATCATACCTACTTTAAAAAAAAAAAAAAAACAAAAGGGAAAAATATTCAGTATAATAACAACTTTAAAATTTTCAATTTGGCTAAATAATAAAATAAAAATAAAACAAAAATAAATATTAGGCAATAATATTAATATTTGAATAAAAAATAATAATTTCACATTGATATGAGTACCTAGCTATATTTTTATTTTTTTAAATATCCTTTAGTAGGTATCATAACACTTTGTAACCTAAACACGTGACAATTTACAGTGTCCGATTGACATAAATACATTGTAAACCATGGTACTAGTTACCAATGGTTTTATGGTAATTAATAATGTTTAAGACTAACATGAATTTTACCATATCGCTCGTTCGATTTAGGCCATATTATATTATACAATATAATACAAAACAAAATTGTAAATGTTATTTACATAGAAAAAAAACTTAATGTTTTAACATAATAAAAAAAAAAGAAAAAGAAAACGATTCAAACGTTAAAAAATAGTAGTTCATTTTAACAATATAATATGATTACGTTATGTTATTATGTGCACAAAACAGCATTGGGATTGTCGCGAGAGACATTGCTTACATTTACAGGAGCAAGTTTATTGCTTAAATACGACATTCTTATTTACATTTATTATTCAATTATATTATTGAAAAAAAAAAAAAGTATACACAATAATAAATATATATGTGTATATATGTATGTAATATAATATATTATAGTAGTATATTAAATATATTTTATATGATCATATTTTTTTTTCTTATAGGTAAATAAAAATATTCACAAGCATTATAATATGAGATACTCGTAGTCACAGGGATTTACATACATAATAATATTACAGTTTTAAATTTAATAATAATAATAATAATAATATAATTACATTAATAATTAATAATAATAATTATAATAATAATAATAATAATAATAATAATAATAATAATAATAATAATAAATATTATTATTATTATAATAATAATCGTATAATACACGGGACTGGCAGCGGTCTTCGGTGTCTTTTCCTTCTAAATACTCTGCTGAAGACGATGACGAAAAAATAAAGTTCGTTGCTTGGGACGTTTATAGCTTGATATTGACGGCCATGCTACGAGTTTAGCTAGTGATTACCGTACTCCTGTAAAAATACAAACTACGTGTTAATCGCAAAAACACTTCCGACAATATTTTTCAATGCTTGGGGAGACATTCAGACATGTATTTCTGACAATAATTACATAATATGTGAACATGTGCATGATATTATTATTTTGTTTTTTGGGTCCACGGGAAAATTGCTGTGTGTACGCACACGGGAACCAACTTAACAACCGAGGACTTTAGTCTCCCCCCCTTTTCTTTCGAGTTAAATTGTCCATTTACTGCGTGATGTCCGTGTAAAAATTACCCAAAAATGCTGCGTCTAAATGCATCCCCGGGTATGGGAACGGGTATGATTCAGGGAATTAAGAAATTTTTCGATCGTTTTTTCTCGACGTGCTTTCCCCGTCAATTCGGTACGAAACTAAAGACAGTGTTGGCGTTCAATAGCCTGCCACAGGATACAGGATTCAACGGAGGGCTAAATTAGGTTCACGCTTACTTGTAGTATTGGTGTCAACGCTCGTAATCGTCTTGTCACTCGGCGGCATTCGATACGACCACGTCGTCGCCGTCGTTACACACGTGCCGTTGCACGCGTCGACCGGCTGCTTCTGAGCTGGTGTCTGCAAGACACCGGCTAATGGCTGTTTTGCGTGGGGTTGAAACACCATGGCCACTAAAAAAAAATTAACAAAAAACATGAATACACTTTGTAAAATATACGTACATGTAATGATATTAAAATGTCATGTAAACCGGTAGAAAACGAAGGAGATAAAAAACGAAGATTTAAATGTGATTGCAGCGGGTCAAAAGGATAATATGGCACTATACTGATTTCAGCCGCGTCTGCATGTGCAGGTTCCTATGCGAGTACGAAGTATCACCATACGACCGGATGGAAATCACGTTATTATGATCACTTTATTATCGTTGTGTATAGGTCACTACACTGCGATCTACGGCTGTTTACCGTGCAGTCTACACGGGACGGACGGAAGTTTTGACGCCAACGACAGATTTAATGTTTGCGCACCCATAGTGCGAGTCTCCGGGAACACAGTGACGGTTAAACAGTCTATATATAATGCGTTGACGTATCTGGCACGTACGTATATAGAGTACTGGTTTGTTTTATCTATTTGTCCTATACGGGTAAATCGGATTCAACCGCGGTGAAAAATGCGCGCTGAAAATCAATTCGAAGTACAATCGTTGTACACGACAATAAATACATATTAATATATACATATACGTATAAATGTGTATAAGTAATAGATTTTACAAGCGCTGCAGACACTCCATATGCGGCGGATATCGAGTGCCCTTTAAATTGAAAACAAAATTTGTGTACATAATTACGTTCGTATTGATTTTGTTCGACAACAAACAAACGGGAATTCAATTACTACTACCCGTTACCCTTCTTATGTTGTAGTACTGCTGCAAACATCTGCATATAGATCAATACAACATGACGACCGTCTCCTGCGCGGACCCAGCACAAAAACCACGTATATATTCTAATGTATATCTGTATTAATGATAAAATGCATAACTATCCATAACAACGAGAACTTTAAACGCGTCTACAGAATTCGGCGGCTTTTTACGACGAAATGGTGTTTCTCAAACACAATATATGCACGCTTATACTTATAGGTACTGCTTTTATTTTTTCAGTGTCCTGATTGATTTACGATTTTTTCCTTCTCGCGAATAACCTATAGTAATCATCATCCGACACGAGACAACACTATAGGTTCTTTAAGCTCAGCCAACTTTCCCTTTCCCATCCTCACACCCCTTGGAACATTTTCCATCATTCATCATTTTTCGCGATAAAGCGTATTATGTATTCGTTACGCGATGTCGTCGTAAACTGTAATGCATATTATTATAATAATACTATTTTTACTATCATCAACATAATCGAGAGGGGCACGGTTTAGCGAGACGATTATAATATTATGGTGCGCAGATAAGGCGAGACGAAGCATTCAAGTGGAAGACTTGGTGAAATACTGAAATCCCAAGTAGACCTGCAGTGCCGCCTGTGATTGAAACGATCAAAATTGCTTTTCGTAGGATCGTGAAAAAAAAATTATAAAAAAAACCACTAGTCCTCTATTTAAATAAAATATATAGTACCACCAATTAAAGTAGATATATATATATATATATATATATATATATATATATGAGTCATTTAACATACTATAGCCAGTAGCCGGAAGATATCGGATTTGACATGATATTATTACTGTAGTCTGACTGTAACTTCCATAGCTAATACAAGGATTGTCGTCAGAAATAACGAAATAATTTCTTCTGTCTATGGCTACATATACACATATACATTATCCAATGGTAGATTTCTCGCAGGATTTTTATGCCACATAAAATAAGTCTAGCCGTCTTTACGCAATACTTATATTTGCACACAAGTTCGACAAGACAATATCCGCACCACGATCTGCCCTCGTCGAGACGCCGATTGATCATTATCAATCATTTGCGATGTTATGACATCGTAATGTACGAGCCAGCCCGCCGACGATGAAAGAACAAAGTATTGAATACACGTGGGATTTTAAGATGCCTGATGAACGGGACCAAAATAACATACTGCAGAGCACTCGAGATCGGGTCGCTGGCACAGAGACGACAATAATATAAAATGATCTTTGGTTTTCATTTTTCTCAAACTGAGCTACCACACTATATTGACCAAAATATTATTATAAAGAAATATAGTTCAGTTTCGGTTAATTGACTTGTTGATGTACGAGCACTTATGTCCAAAAAGGCAATGCCAGCGGCCACACGCACTTCACGCCTCATGGTCGTTTGTCGAAGACCCAGAGTATAGATCTCATTGTACGATAATAATTACGTCGCAGAGGCCCGTTTACCTCTGGCAAATGAATGATTGGATTTATCAAAAAAGCTGCCATACGGTCTCTGTCAAAGGTCATTGGCCGTTTCCCGTTTCGCGATCAAAGCCATAAAATAGATCGAACAGGAGTAGGCTGTAGAAACCGTCATCCGAAGTTAGGGTGATCACCCCTATCGTATACTCGACCCTTCGTCGAACATACGACCCTGTGCACCGAGGGAAGCACAATTAATTTGAGTCATCAAGGGCATTGCGTTATCGAACGATTCAAAGGGGATTGTATCGCGCGCGACTGTTCGGCGTTTTTTATTTTATTTTGTTTTATACCCGCGTTACCATTGTCACAAGCCGTTGGTCTTAAATCACGCGAATATGCCGTTGTATTGCCAGTAGAAAAAAAAGCTGTAAATTCTGTTAAGTTTTGCCGGCTTCTTATTTCCACCCACCTGATCGCGATATCAGGCGATATAGGTACGTATCTTAACAGTGATAACAGTGTATACACCGAAGCGATGTGTGATAAGATCCCGCCGTCGTTGGTGCCTACTAAGTACTATTCGACTGTACTACTAGAACGAGACCGTGATCGGACATCGTTACCCCTTTAATACGTGAAGACGGTAAGGGCACGTATAGGTTAAGACTATACTCACGTATGACGAAACGTTGGCCGGTGGCGTCGGGGGTTGCGACTGTTGCGGTGACGGGGGTAGTCCGCCTTGAGGATGCTGCGACAAATGGTTCAGCACGGGCGCTCCTTGATTGTGGCTGCCGATCAGGCCGGATGTCTGTTGCTGCGTGAAAGAAAAGAAAGAATTAAAAACATTATAGAAGTTCCGACGCGGTACAAATAAACTGTAAAATACTGCAGTAAGCGCTTTGCAAACCGAGACCGACCCTCGATAAGGTGGTAGCGGTGCGGTGCACTCGCGGCCGCACAGTGTTACCCACGGCCGCCACGTAACATTTCCCTCCGCAGCGCCCTTGCCGTAATTTTTCCACCCCGCGTTCGCGATCCGTAGCCCCGACAACGCCAACAACCGCCAAAACCGGCACGCACACTACGTTTATGAAGAGTGTTTGTTTTCAATTTTATTTCAATTTTTTTTTTTTTTTTTCATAAGATCTGAGTTCTAGCACCGGCAACAAAGTAACACATCTGCTATGCGTGATCAGGTTTCGTGCAATATTTTTTTGTTTCATTTTTTACCGCAAATAATTTTAGGTGAAAACCGCGGAGATTTCAACCGCAAGCGCGTGCCGTCGATATAAATTATGTTTTGCGTACCGGTGGCGTATAATCCTCAGACGAAAATATTACCACCGTTACCCCAGAAAAAATATCACACTATCACAGTCGAAGTAGGCGACAGTGCCTTTGTCTTATTATTATTATCATAGGCGCAATTTGCATTCAATTTATTAATAACTGACAAATCTGTGAATTAGTATCAGTTTGATGAACTATAACATATTTTTCTATAATTTCAATGTTAGTGTCATTAACTCATTAACAACCTCAAGATTCAACAAAGTAAAATTCATATTAAAATAACTAACAATAGTGGTTTTTCCTTATTTTTTAGAGCTCACAACTTACTTCTAAGTGTTTATCATTATTATCATTATTTGAGTTTTTTTAAAATTAAAAATACTATTAAACCTTTTTAGGATTTTCCATAGTAAATTTGAAAAGTGAACAACTTCAGTAAAAAAAATTAAAAATGTATTTAGTAAAAAGTTACAACAAATAAAAATTCGACTATACTATAACAAAATTAAAGAAGCTAAGCACCTCCAAGCACCCCCCAAATTGGGCCTATGATTATGATTATGATTATAATATTATTTACGCTTTACAATGAAAACATTTGAAATGTCAAAGCAGTTTAATAATGTACTGTGTTCGTAAAGCTTGGGTATTCTATGGTTATGGAACAGAAAGAAATAAGACCAATGACAGTAATTACAAGCAATAATCACACAAATTGAAAAAAAACAGTATTCGCTGTATTATATTTAACTCGTTCGAGTATGGCGTCTAATTATCGAATTACAGTTGGTTGTAGTTTTTTCATTTTATTGTGAAGCGCATTAAAAGGGTTTTCAATTCTTAGAATTTATTTATACAATACTCAGAATATATTGATATTTTCTGGCGGAACAATAGAAAATCCATTATAACATTGAATTTTTTTTCTTTTTCTTTTTAAATACTACTGTTGTTTTTTTTAATCGTATTAAAAACGCAATATATAAGTATATATAACATAATATTATTGTATTTCAGTAAATTCGCTGTTCATGCGTGGGATTTTTTCCGAATGATTTTTCATTGTATATACAATATATACATATAGTATGTATATACCTAAGTTACATTCTTATATTTATATATTTTTACCAACTGAAGCCGATCAGGTTGGTCTGTTCTATTATTTACGGTAAAAACCATAACCACGCGCGCTTATAGCCGACATTACAGTACAATAACTATTTCGTTTGCCGTTTAATATCAATGTTACTACAACATAGTGGTACACAGCATAGGACCAATATACGCGAGCATAATAAAATCGTTTCATACGTAATAGTAGGCAATGAGCCGAAATCGTTTATTTATTAATAGCAAACATCTCATTAGACGAATCTGCGCACTAGGGGTGCCATAAAATCGAAATCATCATAAAAGATATTTTAATAACGTATATGTAATTATATGCGCATATATAATGCAAATATACATGTAATGCAGTGATCAACAAATGTACTTTAAGGCGCCGTTGTCTAGAATAAACTTGGAGAGGTCTTTGAAGTTATCAATATAGTCCCGTAGAGTTTTTCAACTCATTAAAAAATATTAAATTTGGATAGTGACCAATGTAACATCTGTTTAAAGTTTATAATATTCGTACAGGTTCAAAGTTATTTTCAGAAAAGACCGCTCTTATATATGATTATTTATACTGACGTTTAAATATTCTCGCGGGCCAACGGTGTATAATATAATTGTTGTAATATTGATGTATTTCTCCTCCCAACTGCATCGAATGAATTTATTACGTTATTATAAATAACATGCATCCCAGCACGCGTATCTACTCGTATGACAATATTCGAATGTAATAATAACGTACATCTATTTTTTTAATTTTTTATTTATTTTTTTTTATTTTGAATAATAAACTAAATCTAACTATATAATATGATTCTATATCTACACAACACGCATAGAATGCACTACTATTACACCATCACAAATCTTTTTTTACATATTATATAATACACCTATATGTAAATGTTCCACTGCCCCCTTTAAAATTGATTTTCTTGTGTTCGGTAAAAAAAATGATCCTAATCATCCCAGCTTGAACCTATACCTATTACAGTCGATACTGCGGGTATTCGACCCGATGATTTCACCATTATGTGACGTCCATGATTCAAAAACGCGAATTGGGCCGCACAATAATACGGTCGTAGTGGGTTATGATTTACTTACCGACTGGTTGTGATTTTGCGGGTGACTGTTCATGACCGGGACCCGGTTGTCCATCATCATGGCGGACTTCTTGACTTGACCGTGCACTTGCGAATGCGGCGACGGCACGGACATGGGTGGCGACGGTAGGCCGGCCGGGGGTGAATACCCGTTGTACACGCCACCGTAACTGCCCACGTAACCACCGGTGTACATACTGGAATCCGGTTCGCCACCCTAGAGACGGTAAGGAAAATGTCAAAATTAAAAATGTCTCATAAACGTTCAACAGTTATATAATACATAATAGAACGAAGTTTTAGTAATTAAATTATTATCATTATATGTTATATCATTGGTCGGCCGTGTGCCCTTCGACTGACTTCTACTGCATTCAGTCCCCATCGTTATAATCCTCTTATCTAATCCGTTCACGTATATGCCCTCTCATCGTAATACACTATACTGGTATACAGGAATAAAGTTCTTTGCTCGCTGAAAACGTTTTCGGATGGGGTGAAGCTATCATGATAGGGCGATGGTAAGGGGTTCGCAAAGTTTTTCGCTTATCCACAAACCAACACCATTACAATCTGAAGCCACTAGCTGGTCGATAAAACGTAAAAGTCACTACTATACTTGACTATTAATAGTTTTTGAATACCATTCCAAAGGAAGTTTTCGTTGGAAAAAAAAATTGTAAAATGTAGGTATCGAAAGTTTACAGTAGTCTTAAAAAGTAATATAACATACTATAATGGTGCGTAACGCGTAAGTGAAACAAATCCATAACACATGATACGGTGGTACGCGAAAAAAAATATATAAATAGCAAAAATATTAAATAATAATATTATGAAATACGTGATTTTACACATACCTTAGACACAAGACTCGCTCTATATGCTGCCAATGCCTTCAAATAGTCCTTTTTGGCAGCTTCAGTTTTCTTCTTGTACACCTGAAATCATAAACGCAACAATTCATAACAGCAGTAATGTTGAAGATAAATTATTATTTGCGGAGAAGCAGTCAAGTTATAATCTCCGCACGAATCCAAACAGCCCCGGGGCTACGAAACAGTTTTATAGCAAACTTGTATACAGTTGTATCGCAATAGTGATCATTAAAAATTTTCAAAATGAACATACCATTATTATTATTTAATTTTTTTGATTGTAGAAATTAATTGTCGTTATTATTGGTGTTTCTCGGACACGCCATTCACATTCTTTTCTGCACGGTTAATTTTTTAATTATCATCTTGAAATTGGAAAGTTATCGAAAAGGAGAACGAGAGAGAGAGAGAGAGAGAGAATGAGAGAAAGATACGGTAAAGGTCATTTATTTTTATACTAGAAATGTTTCAATAAAACGTCGACAAAGACGGAGAAAAATAATTATGTAAGCCGTAGCAAACGCGTTTAGTGTTTGACAATCAGACGCTGACATATAATAATGTATTGTTGCCGAGGAAATATACACTAGTAAAAACGTTAATTGTGCGTAGGATAATGAAGTAACGGATTGACAGTCGGAAATAGTAATACGCTATGGCGAAAACAAAACGTAACGTTATTATATTTCAAAAGCTAAGATTGATTAAAGGGTGAATTGATATAAAGTATATTATCAATAACGTTAAAGTTGTCGAATCCTTCAAAGATTGATCGGAATTATTTTTTTTTGTTTTATTTTTATTTTTATTATTTTTTTTTTTTTTTTTGCAGCCCGTGTCAAATGTTAACGTAATCACGCGTCCGTGTATCATAGAAACTAAACCGTATAAAATTCAGTGGTTCGACGTCACCTCGCCGTCGTCGTATTTCCGGACCCTTTTACTCGCTTATAATAACCACCTTGATCGTACAATAGGAGGACAATTCGAACAAAGTCCAATCCCGTGATGACGGGAGAGGTGTGCTCCAGATGATGCCCTTATAATGAACGCGATCGTGATGGTGCGCACAACAGTATGGGCGGGAACCCAACAGACGAGAATATTATTATAAAGTATACATATGTGCAGTTTACGGCGAGTGAGACGAAAGAGGGCTGCGGTGTGTGTGTTGAACAAAGTTTCTAATTTAAACATTATTGATTTAAATCGCTCATAAACGAGGCAACCCCTTTTCTTCGCGTGCGCGCGCACAAGCATGCGTTGTGTGTGTGTGTGTGTGTCCTATTCATCGAGTTCACCTCTTTTATTTCTATTGTCATAGCAAAAGCAAACTTTGCATTTTGTTACTATACGAATTCGTGTCCCATGGGGATCGGCATTAAAAATAACCGAATTAGTGCGGCTCGGGTCCCGGCGAAATCGAATTGCAAACTTTTCCCGCATGCCCGCTCCCTCGAAAACACGGTTAATTTTCTATTAAATACGATTTTTTTTTATTTATTGATTTTTATTAGAAACGCTATTGTGCTCCCCGATGCGGCTCACCAAGGATCATTGTACACAGGACGTGTCTCTATATACGGCGGTCGAAGTTCGGAGACGTGGTTTTATCCGTTTCCATCGGAGATCACTACTCTTGTCGCGGTCAAAGGTCGGATCGTTATCGCATAAACGCGCTGCAAGTGCTCCCTGCCACACGCGTGTCGATTCGTTTTACTGTTTTCCCCACACGAATCCCATCATCCCACGATTCACCTTTACGTATTATCAACGATCACAAAGCAGTTGAAACAACACCCCACCAGAGCCGTCTACGAATATATATATATATATATAATATGTTCTATAAATGCAAGGATAAAGTTAGGAGGATTAAAAGGGGATTCTGCAGTCCCCGGACCTCTCATAACACTTCTAAAGAGTTCCATATAAGTTCTTCTAGGCGATTTGAAGCCCGGCGCACTATACGGATTAACCGGGAGTGAAGTGGGGGAGAAGAAGTGCACCGGGATCTCAAGTCCGAAGTTTTATCTAACCGGTTTCAGATGTAGGTTCTAGACTGTTACTATGGCCTAATATAGTACATCAAAAACATTTTATATAATCAACTATTGATTAATTTGATGCAACAAATTTTAGGAATGTTGCATACAATTGTATACAGAATTATTTGTTGGACGGATATTGATTTAATTTTTAATTCTAATTTTATTCATATTATTATTATTTCATTTTAACGTACCTATGTATCGAAAAATAGATAATATTTATGGCGATTTTTTTTTCGTTTATTCGAATAGGGCGTCCAACTAGTAATAATAGTTGTGTACCTTGGCCTCCTGAGACTTAAATTCCTCACCACGCACGTACGACGTAAAACCGCGGAAGATCGACTATAGCATTATTACACATGAACATTAACCAGCCCCACCCGGATCGTAGCTTGTTGATCTTGTAGACTATCTGCGTGTCTGTTTTTTGTATCCTAACAGTTTATCAAATCGTCTATAATACATAAACGTAAACGCCACCGCCGCGAGTTCGATGATGATAACCGTGGTTCCCCGACAATGTAAAACCAACGTTATTTAACGGGTGTATAACCATTATGTGTTGTTGGATTTTTGTTTTAATTTAAATCTTTCCCATTTTTATTTACTTTATAGGTACGAGTGCGTTTCAAAACTTATTAATATATAATATGTAAAGACAAGGAACCATATTATAAATTGATATATCCCGGAAGTGTCTCGTAAGATTTCTCTCGATCCATTTAGAACACACACACACACATTAACCTATAATATACGAATCATGAGAATCGGGTCAGCAGATTTGTGAAAGTATACATAATATATAAGTACACCGAGCACTTAGTATTTTACTGTTATTAGTTATTAACATTTTGTTTTGTCCGTATCTCGACAACTCATTTATATACAAATACGTAAACATTTTATTATATTAAAATTATCATTATTAGGTATCATTCGAACGCTATGTGCTTAATTTACTAACTCACCGTAACGACCATCTACATATTATTATTACCTATTATAAATGTTCTAGAACACTTTTCCTATTGAACGTATGATAACCGTTATTTTTACATACTTCAATACCGTACAAAAAAAACAACAATATATTATGGTATAATACGCGGGTCGGTATTATATTACTACCCCCCCCCCATCATTACTCATATTATCGTGAATTTCCGACAAATTTACACTTTTCAATCGAACTTAAATTTTCGCGATATTGCACTCACTTTTATTACCTATATTATTCTATATAAATATTTTTTTTTGTCTCACGCATCATTAAATCAAAGCTCGGCAGAGCACACAACATAAAAACAAATTTAACGAGTTCATTCCACTCCACTCCCCGGGCATACGCGTATGTGTGAATAGGTTTTTAAATATTTGCTACATCCTATTTATTTTATTGCGATATTTATAATAAATACTGATTGCGATCAAAGTGTTACATTTTTATTGGGCGCATGATAATGCACGCAGCACGTCAAGCTGAACAACACCCTCCTCCTCCCTTACATCGGTGAAATGTATTGAACAATGTACGTATACAAGGGATGCACGCTCTCAGAGTGTTGAAAATAAATCTGTGAGCCGTCAAATATATTTTTATTTTTTAAATAATGAAAAGACCCAATAAACAGTGTTAAATTGTCTATTATACATTAGCGTTTAAAATACACGTTCTTTATTAAAATATATTAAAATCCTCCAAGACAATATCTTTAAACGATGGCATAACAGTTTTGTTTTAAACTATATTATATTATCATGCGCAACATTGTATTTTTCGGGGGGAAAAAAAAATGTTGTGTGTGTACGATATGTAGGCTAATTTATCACTACACTCGAGAATTTACGTCTTAAACACGGATATTGTGCAATACGTAATTGTAAATATAATTTTTCATTAAGTCCCGTCACACACGTATAATTAATTTTTGCAATGGTATCGGTATACGATAAATTTATACGATAATCGATTAATTAATTACGTCTAGACGAGGGATTTTTATTCAACGAAATTACTTTTATTTATTTATTATCATTATTATTTGTAATTAACTATAAAGTAATGAGTTTTTCATTTCAATTCATGGCCCAAAAAACTACCTGAATTTTCCAAAATGAATTTCTCCCACCGCTACCACTAGCTAACTCCGTCTTGTTATTATTATTTACATGTGTTCAACGGCATTTCCTTTTACACACTTACACACACGCACACAAATTCACTTCTGTGTGCGAATTTACAAGTGAAAAAGCTTTAGAAATTACTTTTCCCGCCATTCTCTCTTCTTCGCCAGCCGTTCCACCTATATTTTCATAACGTCAGCTCCGGCATTATTTATTCTCTGGAAAGAAAATAACCTCCCCATCACTGTTCCGCGCTTTCCTCCCCCATTTCTCCGATCCTTCCACCCACGCAGTCCACCCGTCTTTTTCTGTTTTTCTCTTTTCAGTATTTGGTTTTATTAATGTGTTCGAACTGACTGAGGGCACTCCTAAAAATGGATTACTATTTTTCATTCGTATAGAGATTGTGTAGCTGTGAAAAATGAAACAGAACGGCGGCGGGAGAGCTTTTCTTCTCTATATAAAATGTTTCCCTTCGCCGATATAAATAATAAGAGGAAATGTTCGCAAGCAAGCAGGTTTGACAAGAGAAATAATTGATAATAAAAAGGACTTTAATCCGTCAGTCAAACAGAAATAATATTTCATTTACTTGCAATTCAACAGAACAAACGTTACGCCAAATTGACGTATTTCTATTTTGCCGTAAAATATTCTCGTTAAAATCAAATCAAATATCCCTGCCAGCGTCATCGTCGTCGCCCAGCTGATCAATGATATGTTCAACGCTATAGATAAAGGCATTATATACAATACTAACAATTGCTACATAAAAATCGTCGCTCTACAGTTACTTGGGTACGTATAAAAAAGGAGGTCTTAGAGGTTCTAAGATGTAAGTACTTAATGATCAGTGGTTGTGTCCATGTAAAATATATTAGAAAAGTAAATGTAACGACATTTGTTATATTTGTTAGGTAATAATTATTGCTATCGTAGCCGTTGAAAACTCTAACTAAAACTCTATACCTCCAATATTTATTTATTTGTGTACATGCCTGCAATAAAGTAGTGAAAATACTTACATTTTTGTGATCCGCGTCCAACGAGTCCCACATGGATGCCACGATCTTGGACACTTCGCCGAAACTTGCGTTTGGATTTTTACCTTTGATTGCCGCCTGAGTGTCCCGGAAGAACAATGCGTAAGCAGATACCGGTCTGAAAAAAATAAATATTATAATATTAATTTATTGTATTTTTAATTACAAATTACAATTATTCTTGTTCTTCAAAAAAAAAAAAAGATAAAATGTAATTCAAAATCATTGCATTCAGAAATTGCTCAAACCGCTTTTACACAAATATTTATTTTTTTTTAAGTTTTTTTCTTCAATAGCTACAGACTTACAAACACAAACAAAACAATAAAACGTGGAGTTATGTATTTATCTTCTTCCACGAAGTTCAATTAAATTATGTCTGTATGATCGTAGTATTATATATAATAAGGGATCAATTATTTTTAATTAATTTTTGCGCAAACGAACTAGAAAGGATAAAATTGCAATAAAAACAGTCGTACATTATATTATTTGATTTAATTAATTTATATTGGGTTGGACATAACCAATCATGAGCATAGATTGGTTGAAAATTGAAATACATTTTTAATTATGAGGGTTTGAAAGTTTATGACCAGAACGTCCGGGCACACTAAATCCCATTGATGTTTATATCGCATGTATTTGAACAATAAAAATGACTATATTATGCACTAAAAATACTCTCTGTAATTTATTTGTTTGTACTACTTAGATAATAAAATTAATTTAACTGTTCGATATTTTAGTTCATTAAATGAATAATGTTTATCAAAGTTGTGCCATTTCATTTTTTATTTTCATTCAAACTACCATTTTAAATAATTGTATTTATGTAACGTTTTTATATATATATATATATATATAAATTTAACGTTCATAATGAAGTCATTTCTGTTTTTGATTTTCATACTATGCATAATTTTTTTCTCGTCCGAATAATAATTAATAAATTAAATTATAAACATTTCAGAGTGGTTTTGGGTTTAAAATATATAAACATTATTATGACGACAAAACGTTATTTTTAATTTACCAAATGCACTTTACGTTGTTAATTTATTTATATTATATTTTGATAATAAGTTTTTTACTGCGCGTGCTGTAAGAATTGAGCAAACAAAATAATTAAGTTATATTTTTATTTATTATTATACTCCCTTTTTTTCATTATCGGTACGAGGAGGAATGTTTTTTTTGGGGAGTATCCAATATCGGAATAAGGGGAAGTTTTTACGATCGACTTTACATAAGATTGGCGCCACTAGTAATATTTCATGAGCTCACTTGCGCACGCGCGAGACCATAATATTCAAAGACTGTTGTGTTGTACGTTGATGCGTGGTGTACGTATAAAATATATATGCGTACACGAATTTATAATAGTATAGGTAATATGAAAATAAAGCGGTCATGCGTTCAAGAAAAAAAAAAAAAACAATTTGAACGGTTCTATAATTCACACTACACCGTCGTTCTCGAAATAATAATAATAGCAAGTACCTATACCAATATACCGTTGTTATGATAATTTATGGGAATAACGTTTTGTTTCCGTACAAAATAATCTATATTTACTAACGTTGTATGTGTGCGGTCCCGCGAATAATTATCATTCCTAGTAATATTGATTAGACTCGAGTAGAGTTTCGAGTTCAAAAGAACTTGGCCGGCGAGACGTATCTACTCAGAAGTTTACAAATTCTACAGCGCGACGTGGTGTGCTAATCAAACTCTCTTCATCGACCGCAACATATTAATATTATAATCAAATATTATAATTAAATATACTGTTATTTTTTTCCAACTCGATGGTTGCCTGCAGTTGCTGTTAGTTATACCGGTGTATTATCAAATTGGTTTCCAGATTGCTTTAAAAATTCGTCTGCGAAGTACCTAGTGCATATTAACCTTATTATTTAAGTATGGTTAAATATTATGTTTTTCAATTTTAAAATAGGTAGCATAATGTATTTATTTTTAATTTTTTTTTTTTATCACACGTCATTTATTTGTTTAATTTTTTTTTCGATGTGCCATTTTAACGACGTAAACAAAATATGTTTAACAATGGATAAAAGTTTTGCATTTTTAGTTATCGTCCTATTTCGGAATCCTCTAATTACGATTATGGGAAATAATTCACTTATTACAGTATAATAATAATTATTCGGATGCAGTCGGTGATGTACGTATATATTTGATATAATATTGTAATTTCGACGTCCATTATACGGAAGAGTTGGGCGTGAAAAAGAAAATTGTTTACTTCTGTGATGTGATAATATTATAATATATATAAACGTACATATTGTGTATACATTTTTACGGTCGTAACAGCTATACATATAATGTGTATATACAGTGCTTAACTTGTGGTACGACAAAATTAACGTTTGTCGACGGGGAAAAACACGTCGCACCGCCGATACTGCATTATTTGTTAAGCACATAATATTATATCGTATAATAACAATAATGTTATTATCATAATCGGTCGGACGTGCACAACGTTACACGCGATTCCTCCTTCTTCGATGGTGGCGTGTGCTCCGCCACCACCGTGCATCTTACCGCGAATCACATATTCAGCACGGGCGGAGAGCTATAAATATTAAGGACGCGCAAAGAGTTTTTTCATTCGGTTTCAATGAGATAATATTATACCAATTTTCTTGTGCCCCTCTCGAGTGAAATAAAAAAAAAAAAAAACAACTTCATCTCGTTTATACTATTATTGTGCTAGATCACACACATACATACATATCGTGAATCTAATTTAAAAAGGGTTAAAACATTTAACGAAAAAAATTACGCCAAACAACCATATTTATAGTCGTATTTTATGATGTACCTATAATACACGCGCCTCGCATTGCTCTCTCGCCGAGAGACCAACTTTGGCAATAACCCGACCCCTATGCACTGCGCAAAGATCAATACTCCGCCGCTGGAACACACATAAAGTATATAATAAACTTTTGTCGGTGGATAACGAATGGGAACGTAATAGGACAGCGCGACGGCGGCGGCGGTGCAGGACGATGGCGGGGGTCGCGTTGTCGTGGGGGGGAGGTGAGCGCTCGTGGGGTGACGACGACTGAAGCAGAGGGGGGAGGGGAGAAGGTGGAGTGGTGGCGGTCGGTTTTTGAAGTTTTTGACGAAAATTACCACATTCCGAAAATAAATATAATATACACGTCGCACCCGACCAGACAGGAGAAAGTTTGTGCCCGAACAATAATTCGCGCGAAACTTCGTCCGAACAATATCACATTATCAGCTGTTTCCACTTCAGGAGCATAATATTACATCTCGACGATTTCCAACGGCTGAGCGAGGGAGGTGGTGGACCGGAGCGTTAAAGAGCAAAAAACAGTAAAAAACCGAAAAAAAATAACAAAAAAAAGTTACAAAACGCAGACCGTCTACGAGTGTACGTACAACTTTGCATCACTGCTCATCTCATTCGCATTACAGATATAATAATAATATACTCCGAGGCACGCAAGGTGCGCGTGCATGCCCATTTTGTCCGAAAGACCTGCATTGTGCAGGGTTGGTTATTCGACGTCCGTTAAGTACAAACATACACTATACGGTATAATGATAGTAATACGTGTAAACGGACGGTTACTGCACAGCACCAGTCTGCAATAGTTTATTGTTTTCGTTTATTTATTTATTTCGTTTTTACGACGAGGGTTTCCGTCAATATATACACGTTATTGTAGACGTGTACAGTATTATTATCATCGTTGCTCACGAGTTGTATTTTATTGCTGTATTGTTGTCTTTTATTTCACTCGAAAACGGTAGACGGGAAAAATATAACCGTTTAATAACATTGTCAAATATTTTCACGTTGAATAATGATCGATGTACCGAAATACGTTTCGAGAAAACTTGTATTACTTAAATAATTTATCGCCAACAACCATAAATATTTCAAAACAAAACGTCTGAATGCATTAAACGTATATTATATATATATATCGTTGGAAATTGAAAAGAAAGATTATATTAGAGAATATTCCGCAGTAAATCATGAATCCGCAAACAACAATGGTTGCACGGTTTTATAGTGTTTTTGTACATAAGATAATGTTTACGGTTTTAAAATGCAGAGAAATGATTTTAACGTACGTATATGTATGTTTTGCCGCCAAATATTTGTATATATTAAGTGTGATTTATCGAAACGATGGTCGCGATTTTTCAATATTCAGACATCCATGTATAGCTTATTATTACAGTGATGGAATAGTTAACGACGGAGTTTGGTTCGCGGTGTACTCGGACGCGATTTCCAATAATTTTAATATTATCTGAAAGAAGTACCTAAACGCAGCCCGATGTTGCAAGATTGCAGATAACGAAACATACAGGTTGGAATTTTATTATGTACCGATTGTAGTTAACAGTTCATACAGCGCAGTCGTGAAAGAGGACAAAATACGAATATTACGGAAAATAAAGAACCCAAGGGGTCGACAAAAAAATTATGCTTACATAAATACGTCGTATTGCTAAAGTATGAAACTACGAAGATAGGTACCAAAAACTATTTATAGTATCATAATAATATCGTCTATATAACAACAGAAAAAAGTCGGACCTTTTTCATCGACAAATGGTCAATTTTTCTAACTTTTCATTATCCACGTGTTTATACCCGTCACAGGCCGTGCGTTCCGATTGCAGTGCGGCACCAGAAATGCGATTTTTAATTATATCGACAATTTACATTTTATAATGCTTTGGGCAAGCGAACAAAATCCATCTATACGCCACGCGTATACAACCGTACGGTCTCAAAAACGTAATTGAACTCATGAAATACTTGACGATCTACAATATTGAGTGTGACACCGGAACGGGGCTATTAGAAAAAGGGTAAAATGTACATAATTATTGGAAGATCATGGTGCGACAGTGGAAAAAATGAAATGGAAAAAACTCAAAACCGCATTCGAAGACACATTGCCATCACTATTGCTTGTAGAGCGAAAGAATTTTTTTAATTTTATTTCGACCCATCTAAGTTCTCTAGAGTTATTTTATAGTTGCTCAAATTGTATGCTCTTAATAAATGTCTAGGACACCATAAGTTATAAATGATTTATATTATACTTCCAAAACGAATACCATTACTTAAATACAATGTAGAAAAACAAAACGCATTTCTCTTTTTTTCATATGACAACCCCTAATTTATATCTCGTATAATAACGATAAAATATAATATTCTTTTGAAACTATTGATTTACGAACGCTCGATATTGCGAAAATAGTTTACGAGCTATATAATATTACTTAAAGTTTAAAATATGAGCCAGTTAAAATTCCCAAGGAGATAAAAATATGCACACCACCACTCCGTCCCGCACTCCACGTCGCTGAACTTCAGCTGATTATTGCTCATGTATAGACAAAGGGTATATTGTACTGTTTCTTCAATACTACATATTCTAACATTGAATTTTTCGGAAAAATATTTCGAGATTAAATTTTAAATAAAAAATAAGGGTACAACATTTCAGTTTTACAACAGTATATAATGTAATAAAAACTCGAGAAAAAACATTTAGAAATCACGGGAAAGTGTATAATATACTTGAACAATTCTAAATAAATAAAAAGAGCATTTTAAGATTATTCTGAAATTATAACCATCTCGAAAGAAAATGATAACATAAAAAAAAGTTTTCCATATACATCCAGGTACATTTAAAAGTAGGTAGGTACATAATACAATAGTGTACAATATTATGTTAAAATGTGGGTATCGCGTTCGTATACGGTTCCATTGGTTTTTAATGAATATGTTTAAAAAAAAGTCAATCGGACCTATACACTGCAGGTGTATGATATATGTACTTCCATCATCAGTGCGTATATATACTATACGTGTTGACTATTGACGCGTGATGTTAAACCAATATCGGTAGAATGCGAAACTGTACAAACACGTATAGTGTTATCCCAAGAAAAGGTGTGATAATAATTGTGTAAATACAATTTATTTCGGTGCGCATGTACAAATCGCCGGAGAATCATATTAAAAGCGTACATTTTTATTATTATTATTTTTATTATTTTCGTTCGGGCAACAGAGTGAACGGTCTTCAGGACTTGATCGGCAAGAGGAGGAGGAGAAGGCGCCTGTTGTGCACGTGTGCGACGTATAGTTTTGTGCGTTGGAAAAGGAAAAAGAGAAAGATAATGAACACACGACGTGGAAGAAGAGAGGGAGGAGGAGGCTCTTCAGAGACCGTTTGCTTGGCAACAATGGCGTGCAAAGAAAAACGGAACATAAATTATTCCTAATGAGAGCTCAACAAAAGATTCCCCCTCTCCCCTCGGTTCGACCCAGCCATCCTAACATACGCACATATGTCTTAAACATATAACATTAAGAAAGATCCGAGAGGACCAACGTAAACATTTTAACGCACTCGGCTAATACTCCACTCGACGTCATTATATAACAGTATATAGGTACGCACTATGTATAATATATATTATTGTATTAAAACGTCCATTTTAAAAGTCGAGTTTCTTATATACTAGTTTCAATGTTTAAAATATATTTGCGTTATAATCTCTCCCCCCCCCCCGGATTAATAAGTTTGTCATCGTATCGTTATGTTTAAGTTGGCAAATAAGACCTTTAAGTGTGTAATTTTCGTAAAGGAAGAGGAAAAGCAGGATTTCTGTTTTTTTTTTTTTTTTACTTTACCGTATAAAGAGCATAAAATAATAATAATATCACGGTAACGTTTCCGTCCAACGCCATTGCAAAGTACGTGTCTTACTATCACTTATATTAGAACGGTGAAATTCATTCACCTGGGCTTACGACGTTATGTAATATTATATATTATATTATAGTGTTTATATAGTTTAGATTTTGAATAACTATTTTATAAATACTATAAACATTATGTTTGTTTAGTTTTTCTTTTTTTATTATTACATCGGTGTACGATGTACAACATCCATCACATAATGCCGACGGATTTATTGAATACAACTAAGTATAAAATAAACATATACACGTAGTACAACGGGGAGAAAATATTATAAAAAATAAAATATATATGGACGGCTGATAACAATTAAAATAGTTATTTTCAAGATTTACCCTTGATAGGTCAAACGTATTATTTTTAAGCTGTTTAAAATTATGTACATAACAGCGTTGCAGCTGTTTAAACAACAAACTTCGTAGCATTAAAAATAAATACAATCGCACACATACGAGCGAGCTGGTGCGCGCGCACTACACACACACACACACACACACACACACACACACATATATATATATACATTATGCACCATGCGTTATGTCAGGGTTTCCTAAACGCGTGTGCACATTTTTACAGCACATCCAACTAAAATCGTATTATAGCATGTAGAGCTAATCTTATGGAGAAATTCGTAACAAAACTTTTACGCGAACGACAAGTGCCTCGTGTCACACGGAACCCTACAATTGGATGAGCAGATTGGTGCTCGGGCGAAAAGTATTATTATCTTTTGAGTTTGTCGAAGCTAATTTACCGGGGTTCGGTGACGACGACGACGACAACCAAGTAGCGTTTTAACGGAAGAACCGTCTAAAATGCCATGAATAAGTACACCGAGGGGTGCATATAAAAAGGGTGTAGGAAATTCGGTTCGGAAACTTCGGAGCGCGGAGCAAAGCAACAGACTGCACCACGTATTGATCCGAGTCATAACATTGTAAAACTCTCCCTTTTCGTAAACAGATAAAAACCCGCGCGCCCAATATAGCAGGGGTCCCGCGGCCGACGAACGTATTATAATGTATTGTGAACGTGGGCTGCCCACCGCTACAACCCGCCTACCCGGCAACTGTATCTGAAATGATAATAATACAATTATTACGCGCGTGCGATCGATGAGATCATTCGTCGTACATAGCCGTTTCCCCGCATCGTCCAACCCGATAACCTCTACTCCCACAGGTTGCGTAAAAATACTGTAAATCCGTGAGTTCAGTCACTTACTTTTGTGGTTCGTTGGGATCCCTCTTCTTTTTCTTTTTTGTCGGTTTCGGCTTCTTTTGTTGCATTTTCATAATCCCGCAACCGTCCAGCGGCTCCGGAGATAGCCTTTCTCTCTTGATTGCAAGCTGAAAAGAAACGAAAAAGCACAACGTTACAATGGACGTACAATAATAATTGTATACATTTTTAATGGTAAATCATTGTGCGTACTAATGAGTCTCGCGTGGAAAAAAGTTCTGCCGCAGGCTCGTTCGCAAGTTCGGCAGTGCGAAAGGGTGGAAAATAAAACGGTCTGTAAACTATATTTAACTCGTAAGTATATATTTATTTATTTCTTAACTTTTATCTAATGACGTTTTATAAGTACATTTTTGTTGTCAAAAGATAAAGTCTCCGAGATAAAGTCTATGCAAATTACATTCAATTATTCGATATACATATCAACTAAGAAACATATTATATTTTAATACCTGTGGCCTATGAAATATGTATAAGAACACAGTACGATAATAACATATTTTCAACCTGAAAATACCGTATGAAATATGAATGGGAAAGATATATATATATTTATTTTTTGGAGGCAATATAAACCCTACCCTTTGCATAAAATTGCATACATTATTCAAACGGAATTGCCTAGAATTTTACTCGAAAACACCTACCTATTTTTATTTCACTTTACATGACATTATTGGATTACTTTGAACACTCGAAAACATAAACAGGAAATTGAAGTTACGAAAAAAAAAAAAAAAAAAGAATAAATAAATAAATAAAAATAAAATAAAATAATAACAATGGGAAGTTAAATTATGCTATCTAGATCGTTGGGGGACCGCGGAAGCCCTTCCATTCTACCGGGAATTGTGAACCGTTTACGATCGTTATGAAATATTACAAAACCATAAAATGTATACATTGAGTGTCTGGGAGGTATGAATCATAGGATCGTTATACGGGGCGCATATGTCGTACAAAGACCGAATCGGCTTAAGTGTTCGGCAACGGTAATCATGCTTCACGTTTAAAGCTAAATCACTTTGGACCGACTATACACCGGTGCACCCAATTCTTTTGGCCGGCTTCCGAGAAATCGCGGCGTGCACTGATTAACGATTTCGACAGCGCGGTGATTTATGCAGACGGCGGATGGCACGTGATTGAAATCGGCAGCCATGCGAGCTGAAGACCAAGTCCGAGACGCGCAGCGATCGGTTTGCGTGTATTGCGCGTATGTAAAGACAATACGGGTGTGTCATTGCAGCCGAAACGTTTACACGACAGTTATGATGCCTAGCGTAATGTTCTACCACAGATTCGGGTACGAGAAGAAATCATAGTATTATTATGTGGCGATCGAAAGTCTGCAGCAGAGATCCCGGCGACGGGGATGCGACTACGAGGAGTACGCGGTACCATATACTACCCCTAGTCAACGATGCACGGTCAAGTTCGGGGGTAGGAAGGTTTCGTCGTGTAATGGATTAAACTGCACCGGAGCAGGTTGATGTGACAGCAGTGGCGTAGTTATGGGAGGGATGATGAGGATAGATCCCCCCGGAGATTTTTTTTTTTTACTGTTTAATGCATTGACATATAAAGTATAACACATTATAATTACGAATATAATCCACCATGTCCTTATCTTGGCTCTCAAATTATATCTTTCGCCCATCATATTATCATACATTCATACGATCATATGCGAAATGCAATACCATAGATCAACCAAGTGTTTTTTCTACAAATTTCTATTTATACACTTAGAATTTTTTTCCGTGTGGGAACTTATGTACCGGTATAATTTTTTTCGTGGAGTAACTTACATATTATGTACCCTCTTACCTGCTATGTTTCGTATGGGAACTTACTAAACCCCCTTTATGTTTATCCAATTAATTAAATATCCCCCCCCCCCCAGAACCAAATCATAACTACGCCACTGTGTGACAGTGTGATGATGGACGTCCAAGAGTAGGTGACCTTACCAGGAGGGTACAAGAATTATCACCTAGTAAGTGCGACGGCAGTATTAAATTTGAATTTGATTTGCTCCGATGCCGTTACTATAAGGGTACATACGTCTGCGCCGGAGGAGTGTGAAGAAAACACTATAATATTGTACTGAAATTCGTCGATCACGACTACTATGGAGACTTACCATCGTCTGATGCGGTGTGCTGTCATCGCTGTCGTCACTGGTAGTGTTTATGCCCTCCGGAGTAGGCGTGGGGTTGGAATGCCGGTGCTGCATGTCCAGCGAAGGGGTCAGTGGACTGGTCGCCGGCGGTCCCATATTGGTATAGTGATGGGCGGGTAGGTGAGTGGTTTGTGGCATGTGAGTGGGTGGGTGCTGTTGCTGCTGATGATGATGTTGTTGCTGCTGTTGCTGTTGTTGCTGTTGTTGCTGTTGTTGTTGCTGCTGCTGCTGCTGCTGCTGTTGCTGCTGTTGCTGTTGTTGCTGCTGTTGCTGCTGTTGTTGTTGCTGCTGCTGCTGTTGTTGCTGCTGTTGATTGGACGCTTGGTGATGTCGATGGTACATCATACCGTTTTGTCCACCGTTCGGAGTGTTAGTGTTGTTCAGCGGAGTGTAACTCGGTTGAGAGTAACTAGAACTGATCAGAGAAAGAAAAAAAGAAAAAAAAAACGTTATTACAACAGAGAAAAAAAAATGTTATCAGAAAGAGGCGTTTCGTCGTACGAGTGCGGGCAATAACAGTTTGGATTATTTAATCATATTTTCCCAGCCAAAATAATAGTTTTTGATCGATGCGTAAGCCATTTCAAAATATACATACATCCTGTTAGAACGTCCATAGACGTACCGCGAACTTTTATGTTTTTTTTTTTTTCACCGAAAATATCTTTGGAAATTTTTTATGAATTCTGACTTGAAACCACGGGTCAAAACATTCTTTTAGAAAACATATTCTAATCTATAGCCACAATCTGAGTCCATTCGTAATCCAAATACTCAAATTATGTACTAGAGAAAGTTTGACTTCCGCCTATCTTTAATCCTTAATCTGATGGCAATGTTATTTAATAAATCGTGTGCATTGTTCGTTTTGATTATTACTATTATTATGATTATTTAATTGAATACTGGTTTGAGATTTGTAATTCACAGTCAACAAAACAATTTGAATACTAGGTATTATTATTACTATTACTATTATTATATGTTCAATTTTAATTGCATTCGACAAATTATCTAATGGATTCGACTAAAATCTAAAATGACGTATAATGGTGAATCCAATTAACGAACGCTGCGTTGTTTGTATTTGAACGTTTTGAATTAATAATGTTTCTTGAACTCGGGGTGGTACCACAAGTTGGATAATTTGTTTACTATCATATATTATTATATATTTGCCTTCATAAACGACTATTGTTCGAACTGCGCGGGTTAAAAATAACGACTGAGTGTAAACCGTCGGACGTGGGAAATAAATTCAAACCAAATAAAATAAAATTGGGAAAACTTGTACCGCGTACAATCGTTTAACCGAACGGTACATAATATAGGTAACAATATGCGTGTGTTTATATTATTCCCGTTTAATGTGCCCTGCGGTAAGAGCACAATGAAAGTTATTCCACCGACATTGGACAGAATCGTAACGTCGCGGAAACAATTAAATTACAATGTGTACGTACGTTTCCGCTTTGAAGAATACTATATTATCCTGCAATAGTTGAAAACACGTAAAATTTTATCGGAGATGTTGCGTTTTAAATACGTGCCAGGGGGGATTCAGTGATCGCAAAATTCCCAGCACGCGGCCGACGTTATAATAGTGCATACAATGCCGACTGGTATTCCAAATAAAAATTCCGAGACACCGACAACCCCTTGATGGGCGAGGGAGTGTAAGTGCTGAAGGAAGGGGGATAGGAAAGAAATGCAGGTTAAAATTATTAACCGCCATCGTGTGACAATGATAACACGTAGGAAAACGTTCGCGGGCTGCAGGCAGCTGAAGTGTGCGCACGTGGGGATGCACGTATATACTATTCGGTTGACATTTCAAAATGTTTCAAAATCTGGACTGCGATGTAAGTTTCAAGGATATAAAAGGATATTTAACGCGCACACGGTTTCCAGATAAGTCGTTAGTGCAGGTCTTTATGGAATCGTTTTCGAGATTTTGTCCCACGTGGAAGACAGTATAGTGATTTCACAACTAAACTGCTAACTTAAAACCAAACAATTTAATACTTAATAATAATAATAATAATAATAATAATAATAATAGTAATAAATAATAATAATAACATTTAATCTTAAAAACATTGATTAAACACCCGTTTTCGATCGAAATATGATTTTGCCTAGATTATCTGTTCAGAATCCGGAATATGTTTTAATGTACACACTAGTCAGGGGACTAGTTGTTTAAAACAGAATAATTACTTTGGTCCAACGCTCTCTTATTTCCCTGCACAATTATTATAATAGGTTTTTCGTCTAACACGTGAATAAGAAATAAAAATATCGGAGAGCCCGTGAAAATTTGCCCTGCCTCGGCGATTACAACGTTAAACGGGATTACTGTCATCATGTGCATGATTTTGGTAGGCGTAAAGCTATTATCAACGACTGATGAATTAGTAAATAAACATACACTTTCTCGTCGTTATTAAGAACCATTCGAGTCTGTCGCACGGTCGGCGGACGATTAGAAATCCCATACCTAACGTTCAGTCCTAGACCGTGCTCGTGGCCCGTCAAGTAGAGCGGCTGTTGGTAAGCCGACTGATGCGAATGGTGTGAGTTGTGCGAGTTCATCCCCTGCATAACTGGGTCTTGTGGATGATGGTGGTTCATCATCTGCTAAAACAGAAAAAAAAAATTTAAAAAAATGGTCATTTCCATACAACACCTATACGTATATCGTAATAGGTGTTTATCTATAAACGCTACAAAAATGATAAAATTTCTTGCGTTTTATATAACTGCATATAATATTATGTTATTGACTAAAAAAAAAAAAACTCGTAAAAAATTTATTTATTTCTAATCTACGACGTCGTCCCGACAGGAAGAAAGAAACTAAGTTAAATAAATAAGCAAAATACATGACGTTGAATTTTTAATTTTTTTTTTTTTTTTAGTATGTATATAGTATATAATAAATAAATACAATTTAAACAATGCGATTCAAAGTGGTCCTTTTGAATGTTTAAATTATTGTAAAATAAACGATTATAATAAACTGTGCTGACGTAGATAATAAATTATTTTAGGTAAAATAAAAGTCGGAGGTAGATCTGAAAATATATTGGTATACGAATGTATTATATTATTCACATATTGGATTCCAATTATTAACTCTAGGAAAAAAAAAACAAACATTTTCAACAAACATAAACTATAATAATTAATCACTACAAGTTCGAAAGGTTCTCTTATTTTTGGATTCGATTGTATTCATCCAATTTCTACGAGGAAAAAAATAAATTTTACAATATTACCCTTTCACGATAATATTCAAAAAGATTTATCGCCATAGTTATTATTACTTTTATTTTTTTCGTAGGAAATTATGAATCTTGTGTCAAAATATTAGCCTCCGGCCATAGAACACCATAAATAAAGAAACAAAGTTGGAAAAAAAAGAATAAAACAATTTGCCTCATAAATATCGCTAGTGACATAAAAAGAAAAAATCGTATAGTATTAATATGTTAACATACATCATCGCGGTCCATTTAAGAGAAAACTAAAGATAATAAATACACATTTATCAAAGGAAATTTCGTCAGCCGAATGATTAAATTTAATAAAAAACAAACCTGTGTTCATAAATCACGATTGAATAATATTGCCGACGTATTGCAGGACAACATAGAATAATAATAATAATGATAATAATAATATATTATTATAATATAAAATGTTCTGCGGCGCTTGTAACACGGTAAAAACTATTAAGGATAATAATACTACAATAGTATGCTATAATGATTATTGGTTTTATTTTTTTCGTGTATCGCCGACCGATCGATGGAGTGTGCCGCCGTCGTACCAGTCAGTAAGTCGAGCACTTTCAATGCGAATTGGGGGGATGGGAAATATGGCGATATGAATTACATATTATTTCGGTGGCCGCGGGAATATCGTCACTTGATCACGAAACGACGAACAATTGATTAATAATACTCGTATGAGATACGACCGTATATTGTATAGACCGAGATACGGTTACCTAATACACATATTGTACACTTATAATATAACACTATAGTACACATACTTGACTGTGTTGATAAGCCAACGACGACGGTTGCGGTTGCGTGTGCGAAGTGATTATGGAGTCGGCCGAGCTGTTGGCAGGGCTTGACACGTTGTTACAACTCGAAGAGTTGTTGGAATTGTTTCCTTGGTTGCCCATCGACGGGATATCGAAACCCTCGTCGCCAAAACTAGGCGTGTGAAATGTCTGAAAAACGGAAAAACAAAACATTAAACACGCGCAAATATTGTGTATGATATATAAATGAGTAAATAAACATTAAAAACCGACCGGACGGGGGATGTTGGGTGGCGCACGAATATGTCGAGCACATTCTCGCGACATGACCAAACAATAACATGCGGAATACTATATTTAATATATTTTTTTTCATCACGGTACGGTTTACATCATTACATCATCGATTCGGGTACAATAAAACGATATTCGATTGTACGGAACGAGAAACAAACTAGTTCTAATTGTAGTCATATACAAACACTCCGGTAATTGTCATTATGGCCGTTATGACGTTCGGAATGTACATTAGAAAGTTTCGACGGACTTATATCCGACGGTTGCGTGTGTACCGTGTGTTGTGTATGTGTAAGTTTTGAATATTACAGGTGTCAGGTGCTTGCGTGTGTCAAATGACATAAGAAACGATATTCATTAATAGAGAAAAAAAAATTATGAAAAAAAAATATATATATATTATTAAACGAATAATAATGTCCATTAGTATAATATATAATGTCTAAAGTAATTAATGTAGTTTTGAGATACTCCGGCGCGACGGGGCCGTTACGGCAAGTGAAATATGAGATAATTTTTGAAGGAAAAACTGAATAAATGAATATGTTATTAAGAATAATATTTAATTAAATAACGTTATATATATTAAACTTTTCGGACTGTCGTTAAGTTATCAAATTATCGAACTGAACGAAACTAGGTAGTTCGGTAAAATCGTATTGAGATTAATTTTAAAACCAAACCGCCTGTTTATTAAACGTTTTATGAGTGCTATGAAACATTTTCTTAATTAAAAACGTAACAACCGAGCCAATAACAATTTATTTCAAACTTCTATTTGTAATTAGCGCTCCGGGGCAATATAAATTTCTATTCATGATAGCCTTTTGTTTTAAATTGCTATTTTCTTTTTCTCATTTCTGTATTTGTTTTAAATCTCTGCTGTTCTCCCCCTTCCACCCCCATGGCCAGCCATATCCCGCCCACCGCGGATACGTTTATTTTTAAAAACAATTTCCATAATTCGTTTTGCCTTCAGCTAGAAGGTCCATCCGCAATAGTATTTCATTGATTTTCAATTTTTAATCTAAAATCATAATTCAAAATACGTAAGGCTTGTTTGGGAATAAACATTTAATGGCTGAATTAATTAATTTTATATTCTGAACGTAATGAGAATTGTTATTTGTTAATTTATTATTCAAATAAACTGAAATTATTTTGCCGTGCCTATCTTATTTTGTCAGTGACGTGGCACTACATTTTTAATGACCAATTAAATACTTCAAATAGCACTTGAGCTAACTTTTATTAACCTGACAAGACTATAAATAGTTTAAACTCTTTAAAATGTGAACACTGAACCTATATTATATATATATATATATATCGTACATGTATTATGTTCTGTTGATCGTGTAAAAAGTTTCAACGATTCAATGAGGCCAATGGGAATAGGACGCATACTTTTT
The DNA here is from genome assembly GCA_025469195.1 of Chaitophorus viminalis. Classification (NCBI taxonomy): domain Eukaryota; kingdom Metazoa; phylum Arthropoda; class Insecta; order Hemiptera; family Aphididae; genus Chaitophorus; species Chaitophorus viminalis. Next base: position 402,290 of record JAIPRK010000023.1, on the reverse strand, counting down.
TTTTTTTTTCTAAATCAAAATCGATTCACGTGATCATTAGGTGTTAGGCTTTTATGTTACCTGCAGAGAAAACTACTTGTAAAAGAAAAAGTTACAATCCATGAAAGGACACCGTTTTCATTTGTAACTTTATATAAAACTTTTTAAACAAAACTTCTTACGTTTTTCGTAGAAATTGTATTCCCGCAAGAGGGAAATTTAATGTTGTTTTTAGAAGAAAAATACATAAATAATAAATACGCAATTATATTTGAATTTGTAACATAAAAGAAATGTACTAAATAGGATCTTCTTGAATATTATTTCAACCGTATCTATATTCGTATTACTTTTAAATTTTATTCACATAATAATTTATAATATTCACAAACGAATTGCGTGCATTATATTATACCGATAAAGTTAGGTACCTACTTATAACGTTTTATTATTTTTTCAGAATTTTACGGTTTCAATTATTTTTTATGCTTTTAGTTGATAAATCATACTTCAGAAATAACATTTCAACACGGCAGAAGTTTTGTATTATCTTCGTTTGAATTTTTTTTTTTTTTTCCAATTGAAAACAATACGTACGCCATACGTACGTGGTACGTCTAAATAAATATCAGGCAATTGAATTTGGAAAAAGAAAAAATAAAGTATATTATAACATCGTAACTTTTTACGAAAATGCAGACACCGCGATACCAGACGAATGTGTAACATTGTAATACGGGTCTATAGCGAGGAAAAAAATAATAAACACAATTGCGGATCGTCTCTCTTTACTCTTATACTGGACAAAATCGTAAACTGTCGTGACGCGTCAAACATCCGGACTGTCTGCTGGGCCGATTTCACGTAGGTACACATAGTATATTATGATCAAGGACGAAAACGCAACAAAATATTATTAGGATCAGTCATGCGGCGGGATACGATCGGACGCATAAATATTATTGTTTTCGGTCAAACGTAACGAAAGAAACGGATTTCCGTGGGAACGATAATGCGCCCGTGGACAGTGGCGGTACTCCTCGGATGACCCGTTATATTATTATTATTATTATTATTATTATTATCGTATTGCAGGGACACGTTACGATATAATATTACGTCATTGTAAGTTATCGCGTTATCGGCGTAGAAGAGCTGCCTGCAGGAATCAGATAAACGAACCGTTAGGCTGTGTACAGATGAATCCGAAGAAAATTCGAAGAGATCAAAACACGGAACGAATAAAACCGTAAGAAAAATCTACATTTTTGGCGCACGCGCGTACATCAATTATATAATAAACGATAAATATTATAATGTATATTGTATTATTATATAATAAGTACAGCGTACGCGTGTACATAATATGTAAATCGTGTTTGTTTATATTATTATTATTGGGTGTAAACGATACGGATAGATCACGGTCGAGCAGGAGAAGGAGATGGTGGCGGTGGCAGGCGACCCGTCGCGGTCGCATAGGTCGTTGGCCACGACCAACGCGTTCATTAACCAGATATTATTATCATCATCATCATCATCATCATCATCATTGTCGTCGTCGTTGTTTATTATTGGATATTTTTCTTTCACGAACCCGCCATATGGTCTGCGTCAACGAGTGGAGAAGCCGCAAGATCGCGTATGCGCCCGCACATGTCGCTCATTCTATAGGTTACCTATGTACTGTTCATCGCGACTTTATTCACATAACACGCGAGTATTGTACCCTCAATATAATAATAATAATTATATATTATGTATAAATGCGCAGATTGCAAACCCAAGTCGATTTCATCATACGATTACGAGTGTATCTTATATTATTATTAGTTATCATTATCATCATAGTATAGCAATTCGTTTCAAACTGTTTGAACGTGAAAATCCGTGAAAAGTCAATTAAACCCATGCACTGTGTTATATTAGAAACAAAGAATCATTACAATTATATGTATACATTATGATATGATATGTTTGAAACAAAATATGAAATAAATCCAAGTACGGTTCGTTTGCATTCAATATAATATAGTATGTTATAGACTTTTACTCGCTTTCGGGTTGATTCGTGTTTAATCGCGCGGTTTGGACGCATGCCACACATTTCCCCCGGCGATTCCGTCGTCGCTGCCCGTTTCTCGGTTCAACGTCCCGACGAAAGTTCGACCGAAAGTCGAGTAATATTTCCCCACGAATCACTTAATTAATATTCTCGCGTACACCTGTACATAAATTCATCAAACGCACGTGCCGTATAATATATTATATAATATGTATTATAAACGTTATTCGCATATCGAAAAGTTAGCACCCACTTCGGTTTTTTTTTTTTTGTTTTTTGATTTTGAATTCGACTTGGAAACATTTTAAACGTACTAGTACCGCAAGAACATTTGCCACGTGTCCTTCGCCACGATTCATGCATAATTTATTAAACCGTCATTACCAAGACAATTATAATAAATAAAGATTGAAAAAACCTTCACGCACAACTTCTAATTAAACATTGTGATTTATTTAACAGTAATTTACGTTAATAAGAAAACATGCATAATTAATAAGAATATAATAGTAACTTTTTTTTACATTTTAATTAACGCCATTAAGACTATAGTATAAACGTTAGAACTAATAATAATAAAAATTAAATTATATATATAAAAAAAAACCATGGGAATATGATACTGGATAACCTTTTGACGAACATTATTGTAAAAATAAAATATTATCTAATATTTCATCAGCTTAACATTTATTATTTCTATAAATCAAGGTTAGACATGTCAAGTTAGGTAAAATCAACAATCCATTCTGTCGACGATAAATATAAAAAATAAATATTTTATTGCCTTGTGAATTTTACGAATACTATGTTGTAAAAAAAAAAACCATCGTCATTCGAGAAAGAGGTTATAATTGTTTGTTCTAACTATTTTCAGTGCTTCTTTGTGGGGATAGAGAACGGGGGAAAAACTCTACGGCGTGTATTGCTTATATTTATATCGAATAATTTACCAAACCCGAACGCTGTTTATTTAGGTGTCTCGATTTATCGTGTTCAAGTAGGATTACGTCAGCGTATAGATAAAAATATGAGTTGTCAAATAATATAACAATTCGAAGCTTTGAGGTTTACGGCAACGCGTTCAATGATAACGTAACATATATATATAGGTACACACGCATACGTGTACACGGAATTAACTAGAATATTTTATAGCTCTCGAGAATCATAAAAAAACTTGGTACACCTCGGGGCGCCAAATGTCAATGAACGAGATAGAATAAAAAAAAAATTAAAAAAAAACTGGTTTTCATTCTCCAATATTGAATTATTAGAGATAATAACATTATGTCCCCAGTACCCACACGTATTGAAAACGCTTTTGTTGGTTCACCACTGCTGTTCTGAGCCGTATAATAAAATATATAATAGTATAAACTACTTAAAAACGTGAAGAAGAAAAAACGAATCTTGTTTAACAATCTATTTAAGAAGGGTTTGCGTGTGATAAAAATCTTGACAGCCGCTTTATTTATAAGCATAATATATTTTTCGTTGCCTTATCGTCACCAAATTATCTACCTATAAATTGTAACCACCGCAGTAGATTTAACTAAATCCCGCTGCCCCGTACGCAGAGTAGCTCTTCTAGTCCTTCCGGTGGGCACCTATCCTATCCTCCGGTGTCACATTTTGTTGCTCCGATCCGTTATGCGTGCAGACGGAAAAAAAAAGTTATAGATATACAATACACGCACGCGGGATAACACGCGAAATCCTTACGCGTATGTATATATGGAGCATCTAATCGTCATAGGATCAATGTCGCGGATCGTTCAATTGAGAACATTATTATATTGATGAGATAAGAGTAGGTATATTATGATATCATATACGAAACATGTCTAAAACGGACCCTGGATATGCTAGAAACCTGTCCATAACGGAAATGGTATCTATTATTCCAAAACAAATTATACCATGTGGCATGTGTGTATATATATTATACCGAGAAGATGAGCCCAAAACCTGCAGTTTAAAACAGAATATTTAATAAGTCCTTTTTGAAATTACGTCGTCGTAGACAGTTTTTACTGCACTTTTTATACAGCACTTTTCGAGCGACGGCAAGCGGCAAAATATTCAATGGGAATCAACCCGTAAAACGAGAGACACTAATATAATGTTATGTATAATGTACTACAATTATTATTATAAATGTCGACTGTGCTTGTCATCGCTGTTGTGCCGATAGCGATCATTTCGTATTTTTTTTTTTTTTACTTTTCAATTTACTTTGTGCCTCGACAACTCTTTGGCATTCACAGAGATAACGTTCGGCAGGATTAATGTTCCTACAAAGATAAACGAGTTGTTTATTCTTCGCAATTGAATAAATAAAATCATATTTATCTTGAACCGCGGTGCTGAGAATGAACAACGGAAAACTGTTACACATTGTATTATCTTTGTGGGTTTGTTTTAAGTGTTTTCCTTTTTTTTTCGAAGCAGTACTATAGTAGTGTATTCAAATACAACGAATTATGATGATGATGTTAGTAATAATAATAATAATAATAATAATAGTAATAGTAAAAAATAAATCGAAAAGTGTCTGTGTAGAGAAAAGGGCGGGAGGGGGTGTACCTATATAATATATAATATACATATATATTATATATATACTAAGTATTACATTCCACAGCCAGCTGTTATACGTCGGTTCGTCTGGCCTCTTTGTATCCCTAATTATGGCGTGTAGTCAAGAGCTGTTCGGAGGGGGGGGAACTATAAGGATAAGAATTTCATAAAAACCCAACGATACTCGAGATATTACTTAACCTGTAAAACATTTGCTCGGCAGCAATAATGTTCCGAAAAGAAAAACGATTAATCATTTCGCCCCAACCGTATCAGCAGGGCGTTTCAAAAACACGACTATATGCACGAAATCGAGAGAGGGGAGAGGGAGGAGATACAGAGGGAGAACAACAGAGAGAAAAGAGAGAGATAGAGAGAGAGAGAGAGAGAGAGAGAATAATAAAATATAATGGCTAATTTCAAGTTTCTGTACACTTTGTTCATTTGTTTTTTTTTTCTATCAATATCATTTATAAGAAACTGGTTCGCCAATTTATTTTACATTTTTTCATAAAACGATACAAATCGCAAAGACGCGTTGATAAATTTATGAGAAGACAGAAAAATCACCATACAATGGCTTCATATTTATTGAATAATTCAACGAGTCTCCTCCCTCTGCCCACCCCTCACCATCACGGTCTACATTCTCAAGTCACTGCGGTAACACTTTTCCCCCTCTTGCCGGGTCCGTTTTATTAGGCATTCCATTAAAATTTATGACTTTTCTTTGTAGTCCAGTCTACAAACACACATATACATAGCGAGAAATACACATATTATGTACACACACACACACACACACACACACACACACACTTAAACCGGGTAAACGTGGATCGTCTTGCGCAGCGACTCATCCCCCTCCCTCCTAATACGCAAAAAAAAAAACTCCAACACACCGTTCAGCTGCCATCACGTTACGACAACGAGCTGTGTATAATAGGTTTAAATGGCGTATTATTACGACACACCATCACCGCCGTCGATTCACCCCAAATATAATCCATCAATAGGTTAGGCTTCAGCATTTCGTATCCCATTCGAACGCGTTTAACCGATTCGACACAATTGTTAAAAAAAAAAATTGTAGAAGTATGTACTGAAATAAAATTCCACTCACGTGTTCGGCCATGCTTGAGTAGTGATTGTTGTTGTTATTGTTGTTGTTGTTATGCATGTTGTGGGCTACCGATAAAGATAGGTCCAAGTTGTCGGTTCTCTGTAAAACAAATACGATAATCGGTTATTATTAGCTGCAAGATGTGAAATAACGAATAGAAAAAATAAAGCAAAACCGTAAACGGATTTCGGTCGATGGGAGCACACAAGAGCGGAAGGCGTGCGCGGACATGATAGTACCTATTATAATTTTTACTCGACGGCAACTACTCGACTGCAATAATAATGTAAAGACGGCAGCAGTCGACTGTGCGCGCGAGCAATGGTTCCCAACGTGCGCAGATGCCTGGATAATGACTATGTATTATTATTATTATTACGTAATATGCTGTAAAATTAAATATAATAATATATTATGCTATTCGGATGCGGAATACCAGCTAAATACTGAAATTGTTTCCGCTTGTGTCTGAGAGATTATGAAATATGTTTAACAAAGTACAAATAATGTTTATTACCAGACAATCGAAACGACAACATAACATAACTATACATGTTGGAACACATGATCGTATATTTATATTTTAAATCATCATATCGTAATATTTAGTTTTCAAGCAACTATCAGATTCCAAGCACCTATTTTCTACAGTAATATAGGAATCGGCGAGGAAATAATCATTTTTTTTTTCCGGCAAGATGAAGGTATAGTAAGAATAGATGCCTACATCGCACACACTTGGATATACGTTGAAATGATTTATACCGATGATAAATCAAAACCGTTTCAGACTGAAAATAAACTATTATTATTATAGACATATGAAACAATGTCTAATTATAATGAACACAATAAATTACGTTATTGAAATAGATGTACTACAATAGTGTATTAATAATAATACGTCATTGATGCCGCTGTCTTCGTACAATATGAACAATATGGACAAGAATTCCATAATGAGTTGATTTACATCTTTTACAATACCACATTATAGGTTTGGCAGGAAAATAAAACACTTAATTTGTGTTTTTTAGTTGGGTTTTTTATCGTTGTATACAATAGATTATACATTATTGAATATGTAACACGACTGTAATATTTTCTCAAACGAAACACTTGTCTCCTATTAATTTATTATTGTCATTCGGGTGGTCCACGGATGAGTATTATAATACAGACTGCACACTCGTACAAATATTACTTAAAAACTCGTTAATATTTTTTCTGAATAGTACAAGTGGCCGAAATTATACTTCTGTATTTACTGCTTTTAATACACATGGTATAAATACATTTTCCAGTAATTTGAAAATCCTTTGAACGTAAACGTGAAAAACAATTTTTAAGATTACATAATAAATTCAGTAGAAGACTTGATACAACCGACTTGCGGAAACAATAATAATGAAAAAACTAAGTTTCCATCCACCGTAAAGTTGTAACTTGTAACTATGTTCAACAACTCGACAAATCAGTGATGATCGGGTTATGGATACTTCACCGAATATATAATGTAATTATTTGATTTCGGTCGTTATATAATAATAATTATCTGTGATGTCCTTCGGTATTACTGTGCCCGAGGAAGACCACCCGTACGACAACACCACAAAACGCTGCTAGTGACCTGCACCGGTTATGTATATATATAATATAGGGCCCCAAACAACGGGGGACAGCAGCGACGGTTGTTGAAGGCCAACGAGGGGAGGCGAGACGGTGGCGGCGCGGACGGGGTAAACGGCAACAAACACGCGCCCCGAACAAAAGCAAACACGAAAACTAGTTTTCCACGTCAAGCAAATGTCAAATAAGCTCTGCCGTTGTAAATACCACCATTTATATATATATATAATTTTTTCTTTTATTTACAATTGTCTCGTTTATTACCCGACCTTATTGTCTGGGATCAGCCACTGCCGCTTTCAATTTATTTATTTTATACCGAACAATAAAGAACCTGCAACTCAACTATATCTTTCCTCGCTCTGCCCCCCCCCCCGTAGCCCTTTTTGCCAACTACCCAGCACTTTCTCGCTATCTCTATCGCCCATTCGCCATGCACTGATCCTGTTATCTCACTCTACTCATAAGAAGTCTCGCACCACCATTAAAGATAATATATGAAACACAGAAAAATAATAGTAATAATAATTTAATGAAAGTAAAAACACAAAAAAAAAAAATCTGTCAGATATGCATGTGTAATTCTTAATAGAAAAACGCATTGTACACCTGCAACAATGTATTGGTAACTTGTAACGAACCGTCCGGTAATAATTGAGATGACAATATATACATGGGTACGTTTATTTATTATCAACCAGAGCAAATATCGCCGAGTAATGGAAAATGGTTTCGAAAAAATCTCGATGGGTACATCGCGCTATATAGTCGTTTGCCGGTCGGAAAACAGAAATCAAAAATAATTGCAATCATTGTTCATCTTTTCCTACTTTGTTAAAGGATCACAAGTGAACTTTCCGGCGAAACCGTACACCACGAATGACTTGAAGAACACCGGCGCAGCAGCAGCAGCATTTCAATATATAACTTTTTTTAAACTATTAATATTTATCATGTGCAGCGCAGAAATATGTAAATATTTCCCCGGCGCCGCCGAATGTTTTGTATAAATAATACAACCCTGCACGCCGCCGCCTCGCCACCACGCGCGCGCGCCCCCCTCAAGACAGAGGCAATTAAATTACTCTCCGGCGGGGTGCGAGGGTGACGGTGGCGTGGAATTGATGATGGTGGGCGGGTGGTGGGGAGCACTCCCAGAGCAGTATTGATTATAACGCGTATAGAAAGAGATTCGAATCGGCTTAGAGTATATATATATATATATATATATATATGTATACAGCTGTGTCGTACAAGAGCTAAGAAAGATTGAAAGGTACTGATGCGTAGGTAAACAATTTCTTCTCCCCCCCTTCCCACTTTATTCGTGGTAATGATTATTTGAAGGACGCGGGCAAGGAGGTGGAGGCGTTTAGCGGGGGAAGAGTAGGGGCTTTGGAGTCTGAAAAACCGAAGAAATGTTTCATAAAGACGCAAGTACATTAATCGGATTAATGCACATATTTGTCAAATCACGGTGGAGGCGGCGTCGTCTTCGTGTATAGTAATAAGCCTCTATTATTATAATATATTGATAAACATAATGAAATATTACAGCGGGATTTCTTCTCGACATTATAAATATATATTCAAAACGACTATACGTAAAGTAATAATGTTTTTGAGGTGCACGCGGTAATCTCTTATTCCGCCGAATGGGGTGTACACGTATTATAGTTATAATTATATAAATACAAGCGGAAGTGATGGAAAATCAGTCCTTGATAAAACCGTCTATGGGCGAAAAAAAATGATAGTACTGTCTTTGCGAGGACGGGAGAGCGGCAAAGCAATGAAAGGTGTGAGTAGTTTTTTATTTTTGTACCTTTTTTTCATAATTAACGAGCGGACGACTTAATATTTTTATTGTTGTGAAGGCACTTGTCAAGTGTTTTTTTTAAAATAATTAAAAGGAAGAGAAAATTATGTATTTTCCATAATTTGAAAAAAAAAAACTTATTAAAAATCATGGATTTATAGAGGGGTCAAAAGTCATAAAATCTTGGAACGTTAAAATTAGTTTTAATGAAAACGCTGAACGTGTTTTTTCCTCCTTTCGTCTTTGAATAGGTAATAAACTGTAGCACTTTCCAGCGGCGGTGGCGGGACCTATTGTTCGCCACTATTAAAAACCGAGTAACAAACATGCGTACACTGGGAAACTGGTCGTGGACTAAACGATTCACGTTTTAATTGCGTATGCGTTTACAATATTATATTACGTGCGTGTGAGTGTATGTGTATGTGTGTGCGAGTGTGTGTTGTTTTATATTATATTTACTTAACATTATTTTAATGCGTTTTCCCCGTACGGTTAAGACTGTTATCCCGACGCACAACAATAACAATAATGGTTGAATATTGTACAGGGGGGGGAGAGGAGGGAAGAAAAAACCATTTAAAAGCAAATACAGAAATGGTCTTCGGTTATTTGTTTATTATTTTTTTCGACCATTACAATATTTTTTAAAAAAAAAAACCTTATCGAATAAAACAAATGCACCCAGCACGACGAACTGATAATTATAAAACAGCTGCATATATTATGTTATTGTCGTAAAACGCGATAAAATTATAATACTATATTATAATGCGTTAGCTCCAAATCTCGTTTTCATTTATTTAGCTTGTTCATCTTCATAATAATTATCGTCTGCGGACTCGGCACCAAAAGGAATATGAAATTGATTCTTGAATAGTTCTCCTCTTGTAATCGATGTGTTTTGGTTCGCCGCTGGCCAAATTAAAAATTCGAATACAATTCTGATCAAAGTGTTATTCTAAAAAATCAACAATCCATCGAGTGATCTATATTATCCTGTGCTACTTTCGCCGATTGCGTCATTCGAATATAATATATAATATATCTGTACATTATATAGTTACATAGTTATATGATTTATTGTCTCGCGCACAATGAAATATTATTTATTACATGTTTTCGTAAGTAATTGGACGATAATTATTGTGGTATTTTTTTATTTTTTATTAACATTATACAACGCCCTCCTCAGCTCTCTCCGCAATCGCACGAGGTTCATGAAAAATAACCTATAGTAAATGGGTTAATGTGTCGTTTTCTCGTGTTTTTAAATGTTTGTATTCCCACGTGATTTATTGCCCTTGGCTCGGGCGCAAAAAAGGCATTTGCGCAAAATCACTGACCGATGCCAAGTTATGCATCGCGCGCCCGACAAAACAGTGGTTTATGCGCATGTTTTACATTAAGTGCCAATCAGATACATCGTTTATATTATTATTTAAATCTCCTGCCCCCCACTCCCACTCCCGGCTCGTTTTCTTCCCATCACAATAAGGTACGCCAGTACATATTATTCCAATATACGGAATACGTATTTTATTGCATATTACATTGACGTTATTTAAATATTAGAGAGGTCCAGCTGAGTTCGAAACAAAAGTATTTGGATTCGCGAGGCCAAACGACGATGTCACCGAATTCGTTGGTAATTCGTAATACTTGCGCACGCGGCAGGAGGCATATATACCATTATATAGTAATATAAATAATATAATACTATATTAATGTTACTGTGCTGTAACGTACAGTAATAATAATAATAATACGTGTGGTAGAATTCGACCGGACATCGACGGAACAGATGATCGATTTGCGGCCGCCAACACGCGTCGATCGTTTTCGCGTGCACGCGCATTCGTATGTGAGCATTGGTGGTACACGAAATGTGATGCTTAAGGTCTTTAGGATATTACTATTACATATATTTCCTGCGACAGTATGGTAAATAAAAATATGTGATGCACTCGTTCGTCCGTATAAAACCAATAATATATTAGGCATAAAGAGAGCAAAATCTGTGAGACAATATAAAAGTATAAAATATATGATAATATTAATTTATATTATACAAGATGAGACGATAGCGCACGTGTTACATGATAACATATTTCCATTATTTTTATAATTAATACACTAATATATTATAATACCTACTGCACTCAAACTATACGTTTCAGGGCTTATTTGGTGTTCCCTCCCCCCGTTTATGTTTAATGTCGTGTTTGCTTAAACCCCGCAGAATTAATAATAATATAATATAATGATGTACACTGATACAATTATAAAACATAACCGTTCAAGGTTTTATTTCTTAACGGAAAACTTATGTACAGTGACGAAATTATTCGGTAGCCCCGCATACACCGCAATACTACACTGCAGTAGCTGTAGGCCACTACCGTTCGACATAATTTTATCCCGTGAGTAATGATTTATAATTTATACAGGTACATTGTAAAAATATATGTGACACTCGTTTGCTGTACGCGAACGGATTTCCAAAAACAGAATCTCTACCCAATTATTTGGCACGTCCGGAATGATAATGCCTACTTGATAACATGTGGTTGATCGCCGTACCGCGAACAACGCGAATTCGAATGTTGTAAAAATAAATTCCGAGGTCAGCTCTTTATTTATCAGGGTCATGTTATCAATATCCTTGGGAGTTGGGAGAGCTCGCGCACTCACACATTTTGCACTTAAAATAGACATTATATGCGCGATATTTATTGTCCGACTGTTTCTTTGCTGAGCGTATTATAATATCCTGCACAACAATCACACAATTATAAAATAGTAGAATTTTTAATCAGTTTTACTCGAACCGTCTAATATACTAATACGTTATTGCTTTTTTCTATACTCGGTTGTACACGATACATGCCTATAAGTAACAATAGCTGTAGCAGCAATGTAGTTTTATAATATTACGCGAAACAACGATTTGCGGATGTCGAAGTACATAACATAAATAGTATTAAAGGTTTTACGGAAGAACAAAATCGATATTGAAATATCAGATGATCAGCAATCACAAACGCCCGTTGACCCGACTACGTGAAATACAATGATGATGATGATGATTATCATGATAATAATAATAATAATAATAATGATATATAAAGTCGTACACCGTGAGTTTTCACAATTATTTTACAAAGCTATACTTCAAAAACGGCTTGTACACAGAAGGATTTGGATAACAATGCCATCGAATTCAAAGTGGATATACTAAAGGGATTTAATAATGAGAAATAAAAAATAATTCTCGGAGAAAGGAAAACAAGTCAAAAGACATGAACAAGCCAATTGTTGAAACAAGAGTCAGTGGTTCAATGGGGCCAAGTAATTTATCGGTAATTAGATAATAATAATGAAGAAATAAAAAAGATTAAAAACCACTTGGCTCAAACCAAAAGGGATTTATGATATCGGAAGATAAGAAAGAAAAAATTAGTAATCAAATTGATACGATCCTATGTATAACCATGTTTATCTGAAGGTTTGGCAGCACAAGATGAATGATAATTTGCGTTTTGTATTATTTCCAAGTGGCAAATTAAGGGTAAAACTTTCTGGCCGCCTTATAGGTACTACTATAATATTACCACATGCTCTTGAAATTAACGTATTCATTAATTTCTAATTTTTAGAAACAATATGCATTACTGCAGATGCGATTCCGTTGCCAAACAATCCGGAAGAGACGACCTTTTTAATTATTAAAACAAAGTCAATGGCTATACTACAGTAATTAATGTTAATTGAAGTTTAATCGAATCGCATGACAGTCAGTATTTCAGTCAAGTAGGCACACGGGAGTATTGTTGTCTTCTCCAGTTATAGTTTCATTTATGTATTTTTAACTTTTATTTTTATTCAACGTTTTTGTTTCCATGTGTACTTAACAATTTGATGAAATTGCATACAGCACACATCCAGCTATGGTATGTTGCATGCAAACGTCGTTACGAGACAAAATACTTTCGAAAAGCATTTCAAGACCGTTTATGAGTGTTTTAATTTTGTTTTATTCGATCCACCGTCGCGCGTATGGTTCATCATTATATCGTGCATGTTAGCTGTTTATACATGAGCTGTTTCCAAAATATTTCGCTGAGAACGGCGCGACGGTTGTTAAACATTTTGTTTACCAGTCAAATCAATGCGGTTTATCGTGTAAAATAAAATCAGCTCTATCCGGGCTGACCCGCGCTGACATAACGACGTCATCGGTAATTGACGATTTTGATCATTCACTCCTTCCTCCATCCCCTCCTCCGATTATTCAAATTGTACGTTTGTCACTCTCTATATTATTTCTACTTAGAAACGCTCCGTAAAAATATCCAAAGAATTACAATTCGACAAAAATATTGTTTAAAACGTAATGCGGTTCTTTACTCACCTATGTATATGATAATACGTAAACCGACGACCCCCAAACTCCTAAACAGGCTAGACTTCTTTACAGCATTATACCGAGACAACTGATAGTTTTCTATGAGACGTTCCCGTCGTATTTTTTATAATATACGTACATCGTTAGTTGGTATGCATACATCATATTAATTTTTTCTTAAAAAAGGCCTAACCGGGGCACGACTGCGAAAACGTTATTCATGTGAAAAACAATCTTAGGAAGTAAGTCGTACTACATGGACCAAATCGAGGGTTACATAATTTCGTTTACTGGTTTCATCCACATATCAGCAACACGGGACGCGTTTAATCTCAACTCCTTTCCACAACGCCATCGCAATAGCAGCGTTAACGTTTAACAAACGTTCCAAACGCGCTCCATTATTTGTAACCAATATTAATTTTTCCGTTCACTAGATCATACACAGATCCGTGCATAACAAAAAACAGGTGAGCGTAGTTCTACGATTGTGTTCGTGGTTTGCCTTTTATTTTTGTTTTCGCATCTTACAAACGCAACATGCAAAAAAAAAAGCCGGTTACTCCAACATCCTGCAGGAGAAACCCGTCGCCACTCGTGATCACATATATATTGGTCCTTAGCAGTGTCCATCGCGATATTACCCCGAAACGTATTTACACGACTTATGTAAATGGTGTTTAAGTGGAGCGCGCCGTCGCTGCACGACTGAACAATTAATGTAATAATGTAATATGAATACACATTATTCAGACATAAGGTGTACCGGTTGCACAACTGTATTATATGTATATTAGACCCACTAATTTATAATACTATCTGAATTGGATTCAATCGAAAAGCAGGAAGCCATCAATCAAAAGTGTGCTGCTCGAAATGAAATTGATCGTTCGAACAAATTCATTATAAGTGCATTGTTGACTCGGATGGCCTAGAGTCCGCACACACGGTCCGTAGCCTGATGCGTACTTATACACACACACACACACACATACACACACACACACACACACACACACGATTATATCATATTATAAAAAAGTATGTTTTAAATACGCATATAATAATAACTTTGATCGAAATTAAGAAGGGGGATAAAAGAAGATGTTGCTCCTGCAGAGGGAGAGGGAGGCTGACTTCTTAAATTTTTAATTTTGTACCCCATATCCATATCACTATTAACTAATTTCCTACATTTAATATTAAAATTTATAACGTTTGGAACGATTTATCAACACAATAATGGTTCATTAATATTTTAATATAAAAATAAATTTAAATTCATTCTTTTCTTTTTTTTTTTAACTAGATATTTAAGTTTTTGGACAGCAAATTGCTAAACATGGCTCAGGCTATAACAAAATAATATATTTGGGTATAACGTCAGGCATGAGTAGTATTATCAAAGTTATTACACGTACGGATGATCCCTCATTATACTCATAACACAAGATTTCCAGTCGGATGAATAATGCTAATATTAGAGAGGAGAAAACATACTGTGGAACATAGATTGATCGGCGATCGATGCCTCACGCACGCATTCACCAAGCGTGCGCGACGACGATGACGATGTTGTTTGTTTAGAACTAACCTTCAACTACAGCGTTTCAATGGTTCATTATTCGTGGATTAAATTATACCATTATTATTATCATTATAATTTTTATTATTACTATTACGAATCCACATGGACCACATTTGAAAACATCTCATAATTAAGTACAAAATAATATAATATAGGTACGACGGACATCAATGCAACAATTATTTAAAATTAATTTTACCCCAGAACTCCTCTCTGACCGCCAATCACTCGCTCACTCTCTCTCTCTCTCTCTCTCTCTCTCTCTCTCTCTCTCTCTCTGTCTATCTCTCTCTCTCGTTCATTTTCTTTTTACATAACGTTCGACCATTACCGTGGTAATACTAAATACGTATACCGAATACAATTCAAACCGGTTTTGTATACTAAATAATAATAATACAAAACAAAATCTAATCTATCTAATTACATATTTAAATCGTACACGTATATGCACGTGAATCCGATCCCTATAATTAAATTTTTATATTTTATCGATCATATATACATATTATGTTGTATATATATTGTTATGATTACACAGTCGCGTAATAAATATCGAAACATATTATAATGGTGAAGATGATGATCCTATTAAACTGTAACTGTTATGTTATTATTCGTCCATAAACTATGTTATTATTAAACCGGGGACGATGTTTTAAAAAATCGAAAACAATAATTTTCAGCCGCATCATAATATCATAATATAGGTTCATGATGCGCGTACATAATACTATTATTATAATAAACACTCTCCGAAAACCGCAGTCGCGTAATTATTATTATTACCCAAGAGTATATAATATTATAATAATACATAAAACATACAATCAATGCGGGAAACTGTTGACAATAATACAATTATTTTAATACTACAACAATACGTTTGTCACGTGAAACGTTTTGCGACAGGTGGAATTTTCCATTTCCGTACACCCCCCGCGAGTAAATCATAATAATTGTTGCAGAATAAACGCGGCGATTTGATCATTGTTTTTCGCGTAATTCACAATATGTGGAAAACGTAATATTATTATATTACTGTTATTATTATTATTATTGTTATTAATACGTGTCGAGCACAATTGACGTTTACAAATAATAACAATTGCATACAGGAATATTTTATTCGCACGATAAACGGTGTCCGTTATCGGTTTAAAACTCGCGCATACAAAATGATACGTAGACATTATTAATGTTGAACAATCCGATGTAAAAATTGTACCACAATAATATTATTGTCCTGGAATTACGTACGGCCGTGACCTGTTACCCGGTTCAATAAATATATATGGCGAACACGGTGTGTGCAACAGAAGCGCGTATAAATTGTCGTTCCTTTACACAAAAGCGCACAAAATACCGACACGAATATGGTATTATGGAAAATGAACATTTTGTATTATATTATTCCTCGGAAAATCTTCAGCCCACTCTGTCGTCGCGATGTAACCGTTTACTATGATTTAATATAAGGTATATGTATATGTTTATAATATTAATTTTTCTCGGAAAAAACGCACGAAAAGCAATCAATGCACATTGCGCAACAAATTCGTCTGCACGTCAAAACGGTGTAGCTACGTGTAGGCACCTGTATGATATACTTATTTTTATATATATGGAACACAATGGAGAAACAAAATATTTCATTATTGTAGGTATACACAGCAACGACCAAACAACAACAATAACAATAATAAATAATAATTAATGACCGAATAATTTCAATATGGCAGACCACATATTTATATATATCTATATATTATCTCAGACGATTTTTTTTTTTTATTTTTTTTTTTTAATGACTAAAATATTTTCTATACACGTATATACCTACATTATATATATATAGTAATACTTATTACACTATTATTATTATTATTATTATTATTTATAACAAGCAACAATAATTAATTTCATTCGGCTCCGTAAACATCATTAATATACTACAAAGTCTATGACGAGGACGACGGCGGCGATAATATTACGGTTTAATAATAAAAGATTTTCGTGTTCATTAGAGTTCATTCGTTTTGTGGGCATGTCCCAATAGCGCGTACACATAATGACTAAGGATATTTCATCTTTTCTTTGTACGCCTATTATGTTATTATATACATCACCGCGGCCACCGCGACGTGTGTGTTATATATGTATATAATATAAATGTGTTATGGATATAAAAACGCATATACACGTATAAATAACGTATCTATACGTTTTTTGTTTTATTATTGTTGTTATTCTTTTATACCACGAATGCACGTTGTACCAGAAAGGTATTCAGCGGTTAAACGACACATACGTACGTACGGACACAAAAATCGGCTGTAAAGTGATCCGTTACAATTACGACAAATGTGCATATTATAAGTACCTACCTCCTACTCACTGCTCGCACGTGTTTACGCTATTACGCGAATACAACAAACGTACATTATTATAACAATATCGGTGTACTGTTTGCAGATTAGTGTTGGACGTGTGGGTGTGAGAATACACGGCTATGTGGAGGGGAAAAAAATTCACTTAACTCGACGGCCACGCATCGTCAACGGTCGAGTCGTAATCCTATAGTGGCTTGAGTTTTGAAGCTAATTGAGAGGCTTTGCGTCAGAGACCGAGTTGACCTTTAGCGGTGGCAATAAAAACTCGATTTTACATTATGACCTTTTCGCTTCTACGCTGACATTTTGATTTGTGCCCTCTCATTTATTAGATTTTCACTACATTTCTCTTTATCCCTCTCTACACGACTCTTTCTTCCCAGTCCACTTGTGATTTCATATTATATACAATATAAAGGTACCGTATAACATGTTTGTATAAAAGTTTTATCGTCGAATAAAATCTAATTAAGTTTTTAATATTTTTATTTTTGGAGTTAAACGGTCGAGGTTAACGGACAAAACATGGAAAAATAAATTACGATCAAACACTGTAGTAGATAATAATGATACTACGGGCACCCGAGTCGTAATTCAACTCTGATTCGTATTTTTAATGATAGTAATTATAGCCTAGGATTATATTTAAAACTCGACTAATGATCTGATAATGCGATGCGACGTGACTACGAGTGTACGCACACACAACGTGTACCGGAATGATTTGGAAGGATTTCGTGACGGCCACGGGGCTCATATATTATATGATAAAGTTGGGAATTTTTTATAACCCAGCAATTTTTTAGGGATTACAGTTAAATTATATATATATATATATATATATATATACGTAGACTCGTGGAACTCGCACGCTGCAAAACTAAAAAAAATAATTACATTCGTTATCATCAGTTATGATTTTCAATCCAATAAACCGTAATTCGGACGAACCTGAATATTATAATAAAATACTTGGCAACTCGTTTCACAATAAGTCCGAAAATAAACGTTAGTTTTTAAAATTAATAATTAAATACTATTAAGAATAATAATTAATTAATGACGGAGCGCAAAAGTAATTATTAGCAAAATAGTGGTCACGTATATATATATATATATATGTGTGTGTGTGTGTGTGTGTGTGTGTGTGTGTGTGTGTGTGTACGCACACAGTAAGTTTTATTCTCATACGAGTTTTGAAACATTGCCAGCACAATATTATTAATCAAAACGAAAGAGAAAAAAAACATAAAATAACTGATCATTTGAAAATGTTCTGTGTTCTAAAGTTAGACCGATGCGTCATATTATCGTCGTGAAAACGAGCAGCCGCGAACGATTATAATAAATGATCGTATACTGTACTACAATATACGATGTTAGACGTCTCTGAAAATAATTACGATATTATTGTATTATCCAGGCCGAGTACAATATATTAAATACTATCGACGATCGAACGGGATTAACACCTAGGCGCGAAATACGGTGTTTTAATAATAAAGGCGGTGTTTAGTCCATAGCGTTTATTATTATAATTTATAATATTTGTTGTCGTTACAAGACACGTCGACTGCACCATCGTCGATCGCAATGTAATCGGGCCAATCATTGAGTAAGTGTGCGCGAGGAGTAGAAAATCGATTAGGACGATCGGGAGGGGGAGGGGGAAATTATCAACGTTTCCTCCGACAAACAACAAAAGCAGTCAACCGATCCTGACATCGCGATCACGTATAGAAATCGATATAATAAGGCTGAAAAATTAGTGCAAGTGCAAGCGAATTGTATATTATATGCCAATAGGTACATCGAGAGGTATAACAATATATTACTTATCAGGTTGCCAGCAGTCGATTTTCCGCTGAAGGTCGATCGTATGCCTGTTGCATTATACAATTGTGTGTGTGTGTGTGTGTGTGTGTGTGTGTGTGTGTGTGTGTGTGTAGATTCTTGCAAGCACGGACAAACTTAAGACTTGCAAATCGATTCGAGTTCGACACTTGAGGGACAGACTTATCAGTAAGGAACGACATACATATATGTAACACGGTTTGTACACTATAATAATGTGAACGCAGGACATTGGAAAATATCATTTCCACCATTTTCTCCGCCGACGGTCTGGTGTATCGTAGTTGCGTTACGTACGTATAACGATGCGTACCGATCCAGTAAGAAAAATACCTGTCGTACGAGCGCACCTACAAATATTCGTCCCCCGGACAAAATTATCGGTTATAGACGAAAAAACAGACCTAGGAAAACGGATAATACGTGTATTATAATCATCGGGGCACCGCAACTGTATACCATACAACAGCGAACGCTCGACGAGAGCGGCAAGCGGGGTAATAACACTATGCCGCGGCCGCCGTCATTGCCCCCCGAGATTACACATTTGGTCCTCTGTAATTTCCACGAAACATAACCAGTTTCCCTGACCCCTTTTGTCTCCTGTCGTCCGACGATGGCCGCCCGATCGCTTTTTCTGTTTTTTTTTTTTTCATTATTATTATTCTTTTCACGATTCCTGTACATGTGTTCCGTAGTAAACTCTACACGTGTACGTATATATGACGCACGTAAACACTGATTTCCAAAAACTTTAATCATGACCGAGGAAAATAAAAATACGAAAAACGGGTTCAACCAATATTTTTTCACTTTCAATTCGTTATTAGTATTATTATTTGGTATAATTTGACGCGTTATCGTGCACATTATTAAAGCTATGATATTATACCATACATTATAATATGTAATACAAAACCACTTTATTACGTTCGCTGCACGTACCATTATTGAGCATATTATAATATATGGTAGCGATAGAAAGTTATTACACTAATGATAATAATAATAATATTTCGGTTACGAAATGATAAGTCGCTGCAGATGATTAATGGTGAATTTAAGCTTCTGCTTGAACACGTGACCATTCAATCAATCCACCATTTCCACGTAGATCTACCGACACAAGGAGCGTATAATACTTATCTGAACGCAGGGTGAGGAAGAGCTCTGGATGTCTTTTATTACTATTGTGCGTGATTCAGTCTTTCCAATAAGTCAATCAGATATTTTATTATTTTTCACTCCTTATTTCCTATTTCTCAGAAATGTGTTCCTCTTATATTTCACAATATTCTTTTTTACCGTCCCTTCATCGATCCGATGATGCTGATATGATATTAATAATTCGTCAAAATGTTTATTTATTATTTTTTTTTTTTAAAAAAAATTAGGCCTGCACTGAGAGCGAAAAAAGTTGATTTTGTGCTCTTGGAGAGAAACACTAGCCACGATCGATCGGAATTTCAATTGGAAAACAGATAATATGTGCGATCAATGATCATGTAAATTGTATATAATGTGCAGATCCACAGGGTCAACCACGAAGCGATAGTAACAATTTATTATATATTTCACCACGGATTTTATTAATAATTTATTAGCGACCGCCACGGTGACAACATTCACCTCTGGTAATAATGACTAATCTGTATATTATACAAAAACCGATCAGTACATCATCTCATCGTGTACTAATACAGTAATATGTGAATAAATGTGCACACAGTTGGAATGCAATGTGATTTAATATTAACAGTAAAGAAAAAACAACAAATCGCCGAAGTTGGTCGTAACAAGACCAATACTTTTGGGGATGCATATACAAAACACGAATTACGCACAACTCACAATACTTATCTCTTATATTGTATGACGTGATTAGAGACGTAATAGTTTCTTTTAAAAAAACTACGGAGTGTCGTCTCGGATTGCCTATTAGAACACATTATATTATTGGACCGACCAATATTAACTACGTGCGCGAGACTTAATCGACATAAGACGTTGCCGCTCAAGGTTTATCGCATGCGCACGCGTGATAATAATATACGAATTGAATATTTTGTTCCCCGTTTGTTCCACGCGCGTACGATATGATTGATGATTAGAAGTGCAAATTGATTTTTCGTATTTTCGCCCGAATAAGAAAACGGCGCATACCATCAATATATATTTTATTATTATTACTTCTTTTTTTTCCCCTTCTGTATAGTGCTTCGTAGTGCTCTTTTGAAAAAATGCGTATTATTTTTCATCATAACAGCATATAGGCGGCATCATTTTGCTGTCGCTTTTCAAATAATATATACTTTACATACTTGAGTTTCATAAATAAAATCCGAGCAGACATTAAATATTTCCTTGTCAAATATACTTTATCAAAACTGAACCGCAGCAAATATCATAAAAATTGGATGAATATAATAAATATACCGGAAAACTAAAAATAAAACCCTCACGCACATCGTATGATGCTTAATATTATTTATTTTAAAATGAGAATTTTAAATTTCAAAAACTTTGTATTTGGACACGTAATAAATTACAACCATACGGGACACACACGCACATACACACACACACACGCACGCACGCACACACACACACACACACACACACATACATGTATTATCTCTTTTGCGCGATCTCTTTTGTACATTCTGTTAGTACCAAACTATATCGTCCCCGTGAATTCCATAAGTGAGGTTAATTATTAAATAATTTATTCCGCAATAATAACTATATGTACACCGCTGCTACTATGTCCATGTCAAACGATGTGATCGCGTGGAATAGAAATTTACATACACGAATAATGAATGAGCTTACGATGAGATTTCAAAACGTATTAATGTTCGAGATTAGCTATTAAACGCGCATTTTATTTTACAACTAATATTATATACGCCTCAGTGGTACAAATTATAATACGTTTTCGCAAAATTAATGCTAAAACGATGACGAGTTTTGATGGGGATGCATGGATCGCTGACTTGGTGAACTTAGATAACGTAATACATTATTACAGTGTATATGATGATGTATTGAAGATTTTCGGAGACGACAACGGACTAAGTTTGATGTGATGCGAATATCATAATATTTTGTTCATTCGACTTGTGTTCCGTCTACTATTATAGCTAGAGCTGTTATATGCTACACGGAATCTCCTTTCCGTATCTAATGATGATGTCTGCGGGGTGACTTATGTGAAAATTGAACTATACGCTAAATGCCATATTTCAAGCGTACCGAATATCATTTTGAAACAACTATATAACGGGTTGGGCTCGAGTGCAAACGACAACAAGGGTAGAGGAAAAGTTATTATTGTGTTTTTCGAGCCATGAATTATATTATAAAGTCGTTATTATTTTTCTAAAACACAAAATTCATATTACACATACCCCGCACCGTCCAGCTAGTGGGTGATCAGAGTGTAGTGGTAGAAACGTAGGGGGGACGGTGGGCATGGAAAAGAACATAAATCTGTTTTATGGGCACTGTTTTAGCCACCCCTTACCGCGCTCGTTTTTTAACAACTCCTGTCCGTGTACTGTATGTATATATATAAGGCTGTATTACTCGTGGTAGCCTGTTATAGTGGGTATAACGACGGGGAGGAGAAGAGAAAGAGAGCTTTTTCCATTATTTTTATTGTCGTTATTTTATTATCGTTTTTCGGTTCGCAACGTCACATAATGTAAACGAACCTTTTCGATTAATAATCACCACTTTAGTGTTTTATTATTAAACATTAAATTAAGTTCGAACAAACGTGGTTGCCAATATTTGTTTTTTTGTTTTTGGGAATAGCTATAAATTAGCCTCGACAATATTCGTATAGTATCGCAAAAATGACTACGAAATCGTCACTATAATATATACAATGGACATATTATTTTCGTCATTATCTGCGCGCAAAAAGGAGTCCACGGTTAATTACGTTGAATCATGTGTTCATCGCGAAAAGAACTCATTTATATAATAGCAAATTAATTTCGCTTAAAATAGGTCAATGAAAAACGCGTGAGCACACACACACATACGTATACTTGCATTTTTCTTTTTTAAATTTATAAACAATGACAGTGAGTCACAGAATGTTAACTGAAAATTAGTCTAAAAATACAACGTTAAACTTTACATGTAGGTATGCATTGGCATCATTCAGTCCAGTTTACAGTTAAATTATATTTTTCGAATTTATACTATGATGATAATAAAATGTCAAGATGATTTTTGCACTTTAGAGGTTTTTATTGTTTTATCAAAAAATTAATACAAAATCTTACAAATTTGCATATGGCCCTGAGTGTGTATAGTTTCAGTCAATTAGTACAAGGCCAAATGTATTTGACGTTATTCTTTTTTATTCTTCTTCAGTATTGACAAAATAAAATAAGCATTTATTTGTTTAAGGGAAATCCGCAAAGTTATAATACAAATATTAGTATTACATGGAAGGTGTGCTCGAGAAGAACAAAATGGGTTATGGTTTTAAATCACGTTCTATGACGTTACAAACGACACTCGAAACTAATATAAAGTAGATGAAGATACTAAACTCGCATAGTTTCAATGACTTATTATACCTATTATAAAAACTGTATCGATTGGTTTTGGCTGAAAATGTGATTCTCGTTATTCGTTTTTTTTCTTCTTCTTCTTCTTTTTTCATCAGGAATTATGTTACACCTCAAAGCGCATTTTGGAAGTGACCGGATACAAAGAAAAAAACAATAATATCAAGAACATTTAACTTTAAAATTTTTGTGTTTTTTCATCGACAATATCGATCGGTATGATATTATGGAAAACCACGTAATAGTATCTCGTTCTCATCCGAGTCGGATTCGGTTACACGGTTTAGTCACAGTTTTGTTTTGGTGGAAAAAAGAAGAAATCTTCTTGTAGGGGAAAAATATATTATCGTCCATTATATTGATATACACCAATGGTATTTTTATTCTTGTCTTTTCTTCTTCACGTTTCCAGCATAGTCCCATTACGTTACTATGTATAGCAATTGTGACTAATTTAAATTTCAATCATGGATGAGAAAATAATAATTATGTAACCGAAGAATTCATAACCAATCGTGAGAGAATCAGAGGGAGAGAACGAAATAATGATAATATAATATAATATATATATAACGGGAAATCAAACATTTTTCGCACCAATATCCTAAAAAGATTACGTCATTTGAAGTTATAATAATTATATATCCAAGTTGTATTTAAAACGTTTCATAACTTTGATAAATCGTGTCCTTGGAAAAGAATATAAATGTTTATACATTGTGTATGTATCAAAAGCAAATGTCTGTGTACAAACACGTTACATAAAATATACGTTATTTTTAATGGAAATAAAAAAGTAATACAACGGACACTATATAGGAGAAAATAATATGTCAGATTCGTAAATCATGATATTGTAGAAAGCTATTAGTAAATTAAATATATTTCATGTGGCTGATTGGATAAAAGAAAAAATAAAAACGTCCATCAAAGCCCATTTGAAAGTAAATAAATATCCTTTTCTATTTTGTACTCTACAGGGGGAAAAAAACCAAATCGAAAAGACATTTTTATTGAATTTCAAAGTGAAATTATTATCTCATCCACGCACGTTTAAAATGCATTTGCCATGCACAGGTAACTTGTTTAATGTTCAATTTCCTTTAACAGAGTATTTACAGAGCAAATTCCATTTTCCGCGAAAACCATTATGTCCGTAATGGCAGCAATATTCTTTTTATTGTACATATATAATACACTATATACAACAGTCGTCCTGCAATGCTTATTTATGTATTCGATCCCAACAACAGTCTTATTTATATATTAGGTAGGTAGGTATATCGGTATATGTACCTATACATCTCGTATAAAATATAAATTTCGTTATTGTATTGCATCCAATGTACGACGTTTATCGTTTATAATATACACACAGTAACGTCACATCAGTCGTTTGCGGTGGACAAAAATCAAAAAGAAATATAAATATAAGAACTTGGACAACAAATAAGTCGCGGGTTCTGGTTTTATTTCACATGATATTGGCTCGTGGATCATCCGTTATTATGGGATTTCTCGGTAACCGATATACCACGAGGAGCGCGCATGATGATAACATACATACCTATGCGAGAAATTCATTATACTATATCAACGGTTCTTAACCTTATGTAGATCACGGACCCCTTTACCAATTTTTTTTCGAGTACCTTTTTTTCATTACAATAAAACATTTCATGTTACCATAACCAAAATTATAATAATTACAATAGTACACTGTACACATAACAAAATATACACATTCATAATTATTTTTATTAAACTTATTTTTTCATAACAATGTAAAATGAAGTATTTTTAATATTCACAAAATTGAATTTTTGTTTACTTAATGTGATGGTTGGTGTTGTATTTGAAACACAAGTTTTTGAACATCAGGCTCAAAACTGGCCACGGGCCACTGGTTAAGAACCGCTGTACCAAGTATTTCATCATCACCAAGCCATATTGTTAAAGTGTCTCGCGGACGTATGCACCAGATTCAATATTTATACTGGTGCTGCGGCGTCCGCGGTATTAAGTATAACTGCACTATAATATAATTACGAAATGTACATATTATTGTACGTACGTATATTATAATATTATGATGTGCCCGATTATAAAATATATAATATTATACGTTTTGGTAAACTTTCTCTAACCGGTTACCGCCTACGTGTCACGACAAGTCCTTGACTCGATGTGTGTTCCATTTCTTTTTATTATATCATATTGTACACATAGGTATACGTACCGCGGTATACTTATTTTCACCGACTACACTGCACCGCGTGTGCATAATATAATACGTACAAGCTAATAATATTATATTAACGTATAGTATATATTATATGATGTCTATAAATATACCGACGATTATCCAGACGTCTAGTCGGCGGAAGCTTTCAGTACATTTTTCGTGTACGGCTTAACTGGACAGCACATAATATGGAACATTATGACGTGGGGTACAGTGTCGTGTAACATTGACGTAAACATTTTATGCTAGAAATTGTATTAGCTAGGAGAATTGTATTACCGGATGCGGAAACATTTCCGAGCACCCGAAAGTGTATTACTGATGTTTTCTTATAACCCATCATATAATATACCTATTCTTATAACCTTTTTTATAATCGGTATAAACGGACCGCACAAATACAATACTTGGGTTCCTATACGTTGTTTCACGGTGCGTAATTTTTGCAATGCGCGTGTACCAACCAAGTATCTAAAACTAAATCCGAACTTTCTGCAGTTATCTTTCCAAAAGCCAGCGAGAGAGCTTAACGGGATTAAAACACATGGTTATGTGTGTTTGTTTGCCTGCAGTTGTGCTCGCGCCATCCGTACACATTGTCTAATACACGTATACATTTTATATTATATACACACGGACGTGTATTATATTTAAATGTATATTTATATTATGCGAACGTGAAACAAGCATAAATAAAGTAAACATTTATTATGAGATAAACCGAGCGTAACAAAACTTTGGGCCGTTTTACAACAGAAGAACGCAATTACTATTTATTAGTATTTATTATGATGCAATTAATGTTGGTCGTTATTATATTGTTTATACGCCTAAAAACGTCACGAAGTGATTACATCACGTCGTGGTACACACTGTCATCGTTGCCGTAGTAATATAGTAACAAAAATAATAACAACAGAAAAAAAAAAAATGTTATTAGGTATCCGTTTGGACCGCCTGCAAACCTCGGCTACAGCGACATTTCTATAATGTTCATCATTCGTAGTGCATATAATAAATATTTTAATCGTATGCACCATGATCTAGTATGTATCTAGTATCTAGTAGTTAAGTTGTTCCGTGATTATAACACAGTATGCGTACATTGTTGTTTTGATGTAGATGCACCCGTGGAGCCGGCGACATGAGCGACAAAAACGTTGCGGCCATTCCGTCGAACAAATTTCCTCAATTCTTTTATTCGATTATGGGTACGTGCACCGTCGATAACCGTAATAATATAATAATACTGTTACACTTTACCAACTGACAACTGTGATATCGATTTGATATTATTGTAGTCACCACGTTATCGTTATAATGTAACTCTCGTCAATGCGTAGGACATTACATTATATTATGTTGTTCAAGTTCAACGTCTAGTCGAGTGTCAATATTATATCGATTATCGTCATTATTATTATAATTGTTGGTAATTGATTATTGTGCCGTGTCACTTTAATATAATACGTCATAATTTTATGTAAATAAACTAGCTACGATAAACGTAACACTGACTTATTCGAACCACGTGCAGTCACTCGCGGTATACATTTATACTCCGTTTTGCGTACAACACTGTGGCGGTAAACCGCACTCGTTCAGGATGGGGGTGAAAGGATCTTTATTGTATATTTACATTCCTATTAATTTTTTTGATCCAGGAGACAGATATTATTATATTCTCTTCTCCTCGCATGATCCCGATACCTCCAATCGCGTTAGAGGTCAGAGAATGCTAGTTATTCACATGTTGGCCGTACGACGTTTAAGTAGGTATATTATAACACTTGGAAATACGCAGCTTGTCCCCTAAGCTAATAGTATATACCACTGCAATAGAAAAGAAAACAACTGGTGCTCTTAGACCGCGATTAATGTGTATACTGAATGAATTTAAAATATCTTGACTCAATCATAACGATGAGGAGCGCGCCCCGAAGAAGTTCAGAAGCCTCTCACATAATTATCGAATAGAACACGCTATCTTATCGCTGTTAATCAATCATTTTTCTGCACTCGACAAGATTTTATTTTAACTTTTTCACATTTATGTGTTATCATAAACAAGGTTGTTATCGATATAATACGCTATATATGTATTATGGTGTATGTCAAATCATGTGGTTCTTCTCCTCGATATTCTTTACAATTATCATCACCACTACCATTATCAATAACTTCTCATTTCGCGGTACCTATTTCACTTTTTCGATCTCCTTACGTATACTGGTCCGATTGCCTCAATAGTTACTTTATATACGTTGTACCCATACGCCAGTTTTGTCGTATCACAATTCAGAACTATCACTTTAGGATGATATTATCACTAGTAGTTACTGTCTCGCAGCTCAACTAATAATCTTTCCGCATATAATACATACTGCTTTACTCTTATCGCGTGTGTGCGTAGGTTATTTTCGTGTGGTACGAGTAAAACGTTGAAACAAAAATCAATATTTCGAGTGCTTTAACGACTGTACTCTAGTCTAGAATGTTGTTCCAAGTTCCACTATATAGTACTGGAGACATAATCTTTTTTGTCGTACGTGTACAAAACATTATGATAACACCGTTTCGCGGTATTTTCGACTCGTTACAGCCGGCCTGAGCGGCGTGGTGATCGGTTCGGCAATCGGATGGAGCTCGCCCGCGACCCAGCTGATTATCAAGGGTAACCTCGACCACAACCAAAGCATCAGTGACAACGGTGACGCTATCAACTCGGACCATGGTATTCGTGATCAGATTATGTGGAACACCGTGGGCGGCTTCTGTCTAGGGTCGGTAGCGGGCAGTCTGGTGCAGGGCACGCTCGCCAACGCGATCGGCTGCCAACTGTCGATGGTCGCATACGACGCGGTCGTGCTAGTCGGCTGGTCGACCATGCTGCTGATCGACGCGTGTCCCGCCTCATCCCGGGCCGTTTGGATCGGCCGACTCGTGCAGGGTTTCGGCGTCGGCGGCCTCAGCTTGTCCACCGCCACGTACATTACGCACATCAGCGACTTCAATATCCGAGGTAGGCAACAATTGATAGGTTATGAAAGGTCTAACAACAATAACCTACCCTAAACCATCTAAACTCTATATGTACAATCTATTCCTGACTTACCGAGCACCCGGAACGCACTGTTGCATTATAGTAAAAACGAATAGTGTTATATAATACGTTATAGTTTTTACTAATTATGTGATATTGTTGAATCTATAGACAACTGTGAGTAGACGAAATGATATACATGTTATCGCTATCGTCGTTTACGACAACATACTGATTTGCATAATATTTGCAGGTCGGATGCACATGTTCCATCAGGTGTACGTGTGTTTCGGCGTATCATACACGTACATTCTCGGTTCCGTGTTCAGCTACTCCAAGTTCGTTATCGCGTGTTTGGTTTGGCCGATGTTTCACCTGTTCATCGCGTTATTTCTGCCCGAGTCACCGTGCTATCTGTTCAAACGAAAAAGTTGTCCTAGAGAAGTGAAGTTGATCATGCGCAAGATCAAAGGCGACGACTTCGACACGGACTCCGGTTACTTCGCCCTCCGAGTAAATGACATGAAATAATTATTTACCATATTAAAATACATATTATTGTATGCGCGTTGATAAAGGAAAACGTACGAGATGTACGTACCTATTATCGTTTTGTTCGTTTGTTTCTATCGGTCCGCAGAAGTATATGGAAAGCTTGAACATCCAAAGAAGTAGCAGCGGTTTTTACACGGAGGCGGACGCGACGCTGAAGAAACGCATCAGGAGAATCGTCTTGGCCAGCGCAGGGCTCGTGGTGCTCCAACAGTTGTGCGGAGCCAACGCGTTGATATTCCACGCGGAAGAAGTGTTCAACCGTTTAAATCCGGTCGACGACGCGCCCGTGAGAGCGCCGATTTACGCGATCGTCTTGTCCGTGACACAAGTGAATATAATTTTCATGTATTATACGATTTTCCTCCCACAGGTAATAACGGGCCCCATCCCGTTATTACAGGAAAGGATCTATAATATATTCTCACATAACTTTCCATATTTCCAAAGCCATCACTAATTACCAACAGTACGAACCACTTAGGCGTCTAATGACCAACGCCAATAATGACCCTACCTTCTTAGATTCTTACTCGGAACTGCTTTTTTCTTTACTCACAGTTTTATTTTCAACAGTCATAGTTATATGTTACCTATTAACTGTTTACTTGCTACTTGCTGTTTTACGTTTATTCACCTATTTCTCGTCTCATATCATATTTTTAAGTTTTCTTTGTCATATACTTTACTGGCCTACTACTATTATGAATTATGTCATTAACAAAAGGAGTTTCCCGTACATAATTAAAATAAAATATGCACACGCGTCAGTCGTACGGACAGGGGGAATATACATCGAATTATTATCGATTCATTCCATGCAGGTCCTGTTGTGCTCGGTCTTGATCGAACTGGTCGAAATACTGGGTCGCAAGTTCTTGTTGATCGTGTCCGCTCTGGGCATGGCCGTTTGTCTATGTGCTTTGATCGGCTACCGAGCCGTACACACCAAGGACTGCATCGACATTTCCGAATCCGAATGGAATAAATACATACCGGTCATCCTCGTCGCCGTATACTCGTGTTCGTATTCCATCGGATGGGGTTCAATCGTTATGCTGGTCTACACGGAAATCATTTATTTTGACGTGAGTGTTCGCTTTTGCGCGTTCAATCTTGACTACAATATCATGCCATTGTATTCGACCGAAAAAATATTATAATATTATTACTGTATAAAGGGGTCCGTATGTTCTTTTCTATCGACTTGGTTTCATTTTGCTATTGCAATCTGAACACGAATCAATATAAATATAAGATATTATAATACTACGTGTGAAGTATACTTATCGTGTGAGTTTTATCGAATCGTTTAAACATGGGCGTATTTAAATTAGCTTTCAGAGAGAGAGAGAGAGAGAGAGAGAGGGATATAAAGACTTATCAATAGTACACACGTACACCACTCATTTATAACAACACATATCGATCACAAATGATAGGAAAAAAAAATTACACACAATTATTCAAAGACGTTTCTCTTTTTTTGTTTTTCATTTTTTGTTTAATCCACGCACCAGAACATTTTATAATATTTTATTGCATATGTATTATAGAAATGGTTTTCGAGTTTGATCTACGCCTGCGGACAGTTTTTCATGTTCTTGCTGGTGTATGCATTCTTCAATGCAAACACCTTGAGGGGCAACACGTACGCGCTATGGATGTACACCGCGTCGTGCATTGTTAGTGTACCGTTTGTCTGCTACTGCGTGCCGGAGACCCGAGCCCTGCGTCTGAATAGGATACAAGCCACGTTCGACAATGCACGTAAACGATACGACAAAAGTTCTCGTCGAGCGGCCGAAGTCGGAGACTGAGAAAAGTTGTCGTTTATATATATACATACATGTGTATACATATTTATTTCCCCTCCTGTAACCCCTATCCACCAAAAAACGTCGACGACAAACAGCAGCAGTATATTATTATTATTATTATTATTATTATTATTATAACATGATATACATATCTGTGCGTACGTAATAAATGAACGTTTAATTTTCAGTTGGTGCGGTCGACGCGTGGAGTATGTGCGCGTGTGTTTTCAGTTTTGTCATGTACAATTGGCTTATTATTTCCGGAATAGCACAAAGATGAGGGTGGCAGCGTACGAGAAGTATGCAACGGTTGCATGAGCGAGCCGAATCTCCGTAAATTTTCTCTCATTCTGTCATCGGCTGGACGGATCTCATTTATCATGTAATATCCTCTCCCTCCTGGCCCCACCCACGTCCCGAACGCCACCGCACAGCCATAACTATCTTGACAACCCATTTTCCATCTTGCTGATGAGAAATAGTTTATGCGCGTACGCAACAAAAACGGACGGATATAAATGGCATCGTGTCAATCAAAAATTGTTTTCCAGCGGGGAGAAATTAAAATACCTGTACGAGACAAGCGAAATAACAATAACAATAATAATAATGAATATCACGTATTATTGCCGTTGCACATCATAATATATTATACCATACTATTTACTACCTTACTGTTATATATCTATGAACGATAAAATAAAATACAATAAATTATAACAATATATATATATATATATATATATATATATATATATATATATATATCAATATGACCGGCAATACATAGTAATAAGTTGTGGCCCACGAGGTACCGCGTTTTGATTAAATGCACGCCGCCGCTACCCATAGTGTCAAGTACACGCATTGCAGCGTAATGCATCACATTAGATGTGTATATTAGAGCGCGTATAAGTGCGTCGCTCAAATACGTTACGCGCAGTACCTATATGTATTATGTAATATAAATATGTAAAATTGAAATAAAACAATATAAAACCGTACTCACGGATGAAAACGGGGTGACTTTTGTGCATTCACAACGATATTATGCACATATCAGTGCATATGGTGTATAACTTACCTGCAACAAAACGAAAAACAAAAATTGACATTAGTACATTAGTATATTGTATATTAAATACATATTATAACGTACGGGGTATAGGTACACCGCTGACACACTGCACGATGATGGGTATAACTAATTTAAACTACTTTTGTCTCATATATACAGTACGTTGCGCGTGTGTATCATTAGAACGTATTCATGTGCATTAGTAACGGCTTGTTAAGCCTGTTCCGTACATTGTATGTTAAATAACAGGCAACAAGTCTTGACGTCTTCCACTCGGATACGCAAAGCTAATTATTATACGACGAGGGAACGGATGATGGCCGTTTATTCGATTCGTACATAATATATTTATATACATTGCGCTCCATCTCCACCGTTTCCGGACTTAAGAGATAATAATCCAATTCCTATTACTTTGGTATCCACCCCCTATACACTGCCCGTCACTAGCACTTTATATATATTATATAATGTATACGTATATATATGGTAACCCCGACTCGACGACGGTGGCGCATGAAGGAACCGATAATATAATAATATGCGTGTGTAGCATATCAATACTATGTTGAATATAATAATAATATAAAACATTGATACACAATTCTGAAAAACGTATCGGCTAGACGTACGTATGTATATATTATATATGTTATAATGTCTTATTGATTGACCTCTGCGTGTTACTACTGTATGTCTGTATATACACAATAGTAAAAGACTCCGCGGTGGAGGTCGCACGCACAAATACGTTATCCTAACTTCCTAACCGTCAAGAACAATACACGGATCTGTTGTTGAACGTTAGCGATCAATTTGGTATACAATACGAATAATATGATGTATGATAAAAACATGATAAATATTCTGGTATTGTTCGTTATCAGTCATCATCGATGGTACGTAATAATATGGTTCGTGCAAACAATGCGAAAATAATATTATATTACAAGGGATATTGGTCGGGTCGTAGTCTTATAATAGTTATTGTTCAAATAAAGTAAACACAAAATAACAACAATAATAATGATAATAATAAAAAAACAATTTCACGCTTATTTCCTTCGCATTCGCATGTGAGATATCGACGGCATCCCGGGATTATGGAAATCGTAGTCCCGTCGATTTCCAAATAAGAACGTGGATAAAGCACTGCAGACACGATGACGTAAGTACGTGTATCACATGTACGATATAAATACACTATATGTTACATATCTATATTACAATATTACATATACATAACCGCGGGTAGTGGTCGGGAAAACACTGAAAGTTAGTTTTGCATATAATGTATATTATCGAGAGAATCATCTATATATATATATTATTACGATCAAATGAAAAGTTTTTTTTTTTTTTTTGAAGAACACATCAGACAAATCTTCCCGACCGGTGGGACATTGCAGTTATACACGAGGTGTGCGAGACGTGAGGTGATGTGCCGCGGAAACGGAACGAGCGCATTAAGATGAATAAATTCAAAATTCCATAAATAAAATCCACTCGGAAATAAGTAAATAATTCATCGAGGTAATTTTTGAATAATATCCGAAATGGTAACTTCACGGAGGGGTGGGAAATTTGAATTGAATTGCAAATTTGACAGTCCTCCGCTATAATACAATAATAATAACACGACGGTGGCAGGGGGGACATTGGCTTTTGGCGTAGTGGTCTATAATACTATGGGAGTACAGAAAAACTACCTGTATTATAATACCGAAAGATAAAAATATAATATAATGTGTATTCAAAACCACCTGCAACAGATAGTATAATATAGGGTACCGCGTGTATACGACCGAAATAATAACAATAATATCGTTTAAAAAGCGGAAACGATTGAATGTATAGGTGCACGGATTGCATGTATTTATCATTACCAGATCTTTGCTAGTGAAATTGTTACTGACAATATTGTCCGCGGTCTGCGCGGTGGCGACGGACGGCGCATTGGTGTATTACAAAGTCCGTTCGAATCCGTCAATACTTGCGCGCATTACGCGTGGAATATCATATGCGTAGTGAATACACCATGTACACATAATATATAATATAGACGATCGAGTCGTCGTACGTGTGTAGACATTGTAATTCACGTGCGGTAATAGGTAGCTGTTCGGTACACGAATATTACAATTAAATAAAATCCACTGTACGACCACGTGTACGAGAGTGCGCGGTGAGTGTGTGCACGCTATTAACGCGGTAAACAATATCACATCGGCCGTGACATAGGTCGAAATATCGTCATGATATCGTATAATACGCAATAATGTATGTGTGCACCTATTACAACCTGTTTGTCCGTACTTTTTTTTTTGCCCGCGGGAAGGAAGATGAAAAGTCATGCGATTCAATAGACATGCGTGCATATGTACGGGACACTCGACCATCGGGCAGGTATAAAATAAAATTATTAAAGTCCATTTGATGCAGTTTATGTGTGTTGTAAATGTTGTAATGCACGCGTTGATGGTATAATAAATGAATAAATAAATGTAGATCTTCATCATGACGAAGACATTACTAATATAATAATAATATATTAGGTACCTTCCTAATTGGATCACCAGAGAAAGTCGTCCTCGCGTGACATAACCGTTCTGATAAGAGACATTATATCACTATACTCTTTAACATCATCTGCGTAGTACAATATTAGCTGTATTATACCACTTGGTAAATTATATTATTCTTTGACGATCGTTCCGTGAGATGGGAATGTGTCGATTTACGCGTTTAGCGCATAATTACATTACACGATTGCGGGACATGACGTGTATAATTTCAATTAATATGCAACGGCAGCTGAGAAGATGCAGGAAATGACACTATATTGTATATTAATATTATAATATAATACCGACGGGTACGGGCGGGCTGAGAAGTACATAATATCAAACGAGAGTGTATTATATAGTAGTTATTTGGGTCATTCGCACAATATGATTTATCTATTATGTTTAAATTCAATTCCACCTTTCACAACCGACCTAGTTTTTTTATCAGACCATTATCCAATTGTATTAGACGTTTTATTTTTTTTATTTTTTTATCTACTCTCCCCCTTTTTGTCTTACTTATTTACTTTTTTCCCATCGTAATTATTATACTTTATCTATATACTATATATGTGCATAAGCCGACGATAACACATATACGGTACATCGATGACCACGCGGCATCCATCGGATATAGTTCTATATGATTTTACCGATTTCACAAATCAACGCACAAGTAAACGGATTTTTTGCGTAATTAAACGACAACTAGTCCGATGCAATACAATATGACGTTATGGTCTGTGTCGGTCCAACGATAATTTGCGACCAACCCGAACAGGTTGTCATGTAACAGATTCCAATAAGTCCAACTTTTAATTCCGAGAGAAAAAAAACGGCACTATTCTGATACTCTTTTCTTATAAAATAATCGGATAATGATAATAATAATATGTTAATATCGATAGTATGTTTGTATTCTAATTGAATAATATATGTTGATTTCGATAAAATGAATGGTTTCCTTCCGCGTGGCATATAAAGCTGCGCGCACGCGTGGATCACACTATAACTCCACCCATTCACGATGGAGGAAGTCCACGTATTACTAACAGCCAGCTCTCCCGGTAGCCGTTAAGCGCGTAATATTGACAGTTTGACTTGACGGTTAAAAAACACTTAATACGCACGATATCGTGACGTAACAGCAAAACGAACATTACTTGTTTCGGTTGTCCCCGTCACATATAATTACAGAGGAATGCCATCAGTGAGTTAATTTACAGAACACATACACACACACATACACACACACACACACACACACACACACACACACACACACATACATATATGGTTAGATTAAATTCTCGTATCGTGTTTCAGTATATTATAATAGAAAGTTCCATGATGACGACCTATTTTCTATAAAGTGTATATAAAAAGGAAAAAAAATTAAAAAATATTATACATTCAACAAAACACAATAATAATTATTTATCGCGGTAAAAAGTAATAGAAGGGACAAAACAAAATTGCCATCCGTAAAATTATCATAAAATATTGTAATATTATACAACACGATAATAATATTTTCCTAGATTATTGAGTATCGGTTTTTACATACGTTCGATTAAATTGATCGGCGCGTGCTGTGTTCCCGAAGTTCCTTCGCGATGCCGCGGTAACCGCAGCTTAAATTGATTTTATGACCACCGAAGAAGAATATATTCGTTCGAATTATTCGTATTATGCACGGCCGTATCAATATCCGCATTCAAATAAGCTGTTGAGCAACAGTATAATATGTCAGTGATTTGTGAAAAGTCGATAAAAAAGCATAATATAAGAAACAAAATTCGATCGTAGGTAATATAATATTAATTAGTTATGTGTTCCGCAGAGTACGGTCGTCGCCATTGATCGTCTAGGTATTTAAATAATACTATTATTGAACAATTTATTATAACATGAGTAATTAATAACAATGTGCAGTGGTTGTTCGAAAATTAATAAAGATTTTCAGGTTGAAATCATTTTATTTTTATTGGGACATTACACTGTAGTTATTTGCTATAATATTGTTTGAATGGTTTTTATTCATATTTTTATCTTCCAAAAATCCTCTAACGATTTACAGTTATAACTGCGTACTTCCTATACGGCTATACACACACACACACACACACACACACACACACACATATATATATATATATATATAATATAAATGCAAATGTCTTATACGAGTATATAAATTAAGAAAATAAATAAACACGTTACACGTTCATTATTTATTATGATTGATACCTATACCACTTGACCACGTAGAGTTATTATCGCTAGTACCTATCTATATATATATATATATATATAAAATATACTGTATAGCCTGTATAATACTGCTTGTACCTATTTCTCTGCGTTTATAACCAGTTTCTATGGCAAACCAAATTTCCGCAATACATTTTATAACAACGGAAAGTAGCACGTGAACGACGTTAATTCCAATTATTATATTTCATTATAATATTGGCATAATTTTGTTTACGAGGTTTCGAACGCAACGCCATATTACTGCTGCAACCGGTCGGCGTACATACTATACAATATGCTGTGGCATGCGCGTATTCATCGTAGAGGCGCGTGGAAATAATAATGGAAAATAAAATAAAATAAAAACTGGGTATTGTAAATGGATTTTTTCGTCGAACGTTTTACCGCGGTAAATTTAAAATGTAAATTAATTCGTAAAGTTATAATTTCCAATGTTTTCCGCCCATAATCTCGTTCGGTTCTATTACAGGATTATACGAGAATATTGTTCTTCTTATACATTCTTGTATTATTCTTCATGAAGTTTTCAAATGAATATAAATATAAAAAACAGACAAATATGTTCAGCTCAAGGAAAATAATATAGGTATTATAATATAATATCCATACGCTTATTTACGAGCGTTACGAGACATGAATACTGCTCTGTAGTAGTAAAATTAGATATTTAATTGTAATTAAAAATGAATTGCCAACATAGTGCGGTGAATAGTGACTAAATGACGTTTCTAGGTCGCCATAGGATTTCCATGAAACTACGGTTAACGAACACAATGAACGTCAAACAACGACGAAACGGAAGTCGTCGAATATATATTTTAATTAAAACAATTTATTATTATATTGTTGTTTGTCTTATCGAAAAGATTCTTGAAAGAATCTCATTAAAATTTGTATAGACACGCCGCGTCTTTAAAAGTTTAATGTTATTATTTTTCCCGGGCCCCACTGCAGCGCCCGCAACCCGGAAACACATAGCGACGTCACCGAACAATAAACAACAAGGTGTAAACAGTAAAACCACTTCCACTTCCCCCAACGGTCGTACTCACCTAATTTCACGACTTACCCCGAAAACGAAATCTGACCAACTCCTGGTGCGGTGCACATGATATTATAATATATACATAGTGTACTTTATATACATGCGCAGTGCACGCCGGTCGTCACAACACCATTCTAATTGGGTTTGAATTTCCTTCGAAAACCTCCGTTTGTACGATGATATAATGTATGTATATAAACCATACCTATTACACCAGACGATCATTAATTATTAAATGTATACGATGGAAAATTAAAACAAGAAAGAAGCTCTTGCGGCGGGAGTACAGCTGCGGATCCGTGTCTGAAGAGGAATGCATATATGTAATATTATGCATAGCACTTCAATCATCGCATAAAAGGACACAGTGATGTGTACGAGGGGGATGAGAAAAAAATCAATAATGCTCCGAACCCTCGTCGTCTCGTTGTCGTCGTGTAAATGTTTATTTGTGTGTTTTTCGCCCGATTAATTTATTGTTATTAAAAACGAAACGCAATACAAGACGGAGGGGGAAAAATGCGAGGAAAAATGAATTCCAGACCCGACCCGGCCGACGAAGCGATCGAATTTTCCGTCAAAAATCCAGCATTGCTGCAAAATATTTTAAAATGTTTAAACGCTCAGAAGAACAACAACGACAAGTAGTTTATATACAAAAAAAGTTTATTAATTATTATACGGTCTTTACCACGACGGCTAGATAGCGTTGTCCGTTTGCTCGTTTTCTCTTATTGATCGTTCTTTAATTATAAGCACTTAGGAATATGTGTATGTGTGTGTGCGTGTGTGTGTGTATTTTCAACCCAATTACTTTAAAAATTATCTCGTCGAATGCAAATCACATTATTAGTGTGTAACATGGAACGAATTTTAATTAGAACAACGTAGACAGTAGTATGTATATATGACCTCGATCGACACACACGGGTTAATGTATATTATGCAAAAGAATTAGTCGAAATGGCGGAGGAGAAACAGTGGCAATACACAAGATTTTGTCAAATTACTGTATGCTTGGAGTGATGACATTTTTTCGTCTGGTGAAAAATTACGATTTCGAATACGTCCGTGAACCGAATTGCAAATAAATAATGGACTTTGATCGACGCGTTCGACCAAACACCGAGTTCCAAATGTAATTGTTGTACCCTTAAAAACGTCTTTGACCTATCATTTGTACTGTTATACTCGTTTAGGAACCATTATGGTGACGTACATGGTATCCGCGGTTGTCGAGAGTTCGCACGCGAACGCATCCTGCAGTCGGATCTTGTCGGGTGACCAAATCATCTGACTACCTTATACAAACTACTACACTAGGGTAAAATAAAATTCAACTGACTAATACGGTTCAATGATGATGGTTGGATAAACACTCGGATAAATATCTTTATTATGGTTCCCTAAAGTGTTGGACGCGTTGCACAAACATTTTAAAGATTAATCATATAACCGAAGTTTTGGTACCGCATGACTACATCGAAAGTCGATGATAATTCATTAACTTATTGATTGTTATCAGTTTAATTATTGTCAATTATCATCAAAAAATAATTTGATCATATCAGAACATAATAAATTCATAGGACTCTATATTATTTATTATTTAATATAATACAACTACGTTTTTTGGATTGGTAAAACTTAAATGTCCTCTGTGTTAATTTTTCATCGATCCCATAACTCAACAATTGGTTCGATAACTTTAGCCATTGGCCGTTATAATGCAACCAATCATAAGGTAATGATGCGTTTAGACAATTGTCCGGACAATAACTTTATTCCTAATGTATTAATAAACCGAAGCGCCTGCAACGCCAAATTTAAGAAAAAAATGAAAATTCTGTTTTTGTTCTACTGATCATTAGTAAAATTGTCGCTTAGTCCCTTTTGCCTCTTACCAATCGATATTGTGTGTCCTTTTTGCACGTTGCTGCGGGAAATTTTCGTGTTTTCGTGAACGTGTACCGCGTGAAAAAAAAAATGATAATATTATACTATACGTCATTATGTTATCGACGACGACCGCCGCCGAGGAACCCGGCTTTACATTATTGCACAGGACCGGCGGAACTTTTGATGTGCCGCGTAAAGTATATGTATTTATTATTGAGTTAGAAAAAATTCGCATTGGCAAAAGTAATTACGGTGTACAAAACTTTAATATAAAAGCTACAACTTGAAGAATTTATTCGTTATTAAACATTAAAACTTTGCTACTAACATTAATCTAAAAGGAAACTTTTCGTTTGCCCGGGGAGGAGCAGAAGGGACAACAGCGCAGGGCGGAGATGGATTGAGCGGGGGCGGGTGGGTAGGTGGGAGAGGAGTGGGAGAACGCTACGAGGGGCGGAGGGAGCTTTTGGCTCCGGACGTAAAGTTTAAACTTAAACTATCAAAACTTGCACCGTAAATTTCGTCCTTACCGTCGTGGCAGCTTTTAATAGAATGAGATTTGGAAAAGACGTGCAATACGATTTTCTCAGAAATAACGCTTGGTCGCGGCGGCGGCGTGCTCCATCACCCCCCTCCCCCCTATCACCCTTCGCCAGAGACTCTTTGATTTGGCGCGCGCCGTGGCCATGACATCCTGCACATGTCGGTGGCAACGGTTTACCCGCGATCCACATATTGGTACTTCATGCAAGTATATTGACGAGGTGAAAACGGAAATCTTCGTCTTTCGGCAGATCCGTAGTGATTTTAGCATATACTCAACTGCGAGGGGTCACTAATATACGCGGTTCCGGATGAAATAGTACGCGCATGTCGTCCAAATAGTCTCAACTCGACCCTTTTATATATAGGTACTGTTAAACACGATATGGACATAATAATTGGACTATATTATTGTACTTATATCGATGAGAGAACTTCGAACCGAGAATCAATCGACTCGGTAATTATTTTTACTTTCTTCCCCCGTTCGTGTGCGTCGGTTGACGCGTCCAAAAAACGTGCATACGTCGCGATCGGCGTCGACTGCGCGCAGTACAATAATATCAACATGCCTGAAACCGTGCATAAGTCGACGGATAGCGTAAAAAAGTACTTATTACAACTTGACGTAGTCGTGATATTATATTATGTTTCTCGTCACGTGCGTACATCTATATATATATAGGTACATCAATACGTGTGGATGCAGTTATTGTGATGACATATTATATGCGCGGGGAAATGTCAATGTTTAATTAAAATGTTTCTGTTTGTTGTCGGGTGTGCGTGTGTGTGCTGTGTGAGTTTCCAAAAACGTGAAAGGCTTTCGGGGACAAGAGACATGTAGCGGAGCATTCGCCCGGACTAAAAGTTTGAAACAACTTTCCATTGTTTTACTAAACGTCGGGCCCGTGGTCGGAGGAGAGGGGACAGGGGACAAGAATCGGAAGAACAACACGCGACGAGGGGCCGGGGTCGGGTCGAGAGAGAAGAGAGATAAAAAGAGCCGATGAAGATGAGAAGAGCGTAAGGTGTGCCGTGCGGAGAAGTCGACGCGGGAACAACGACTCTACCGTGGCATGTTAATGGTTCTTAATTAAACTGGCACAGCAACCAGCCACCCGTTCTTTAAAACTCGGGTGAATTTTAACGACGTGCTTTCCGATTCGGATCAGACATGTCAAAATATGGTTTAATTTTAATCGCATTATATCAGGTTCCGGGCGTAAACTTTCTGCTGCGAGAAACATGCGCACGCGAGACGCCTGACAACTTCAATGCTTATTACCACCACGCACCATGTAATATGGAGACATACCATGGAGTAATAATATAAAAGAGATGAGCGAACATATACTGTACTTTGCATTACACAAAGTGAAGCATTTAGAAGGTCAAAAGGCAGTATGGACAGTATAAAAGAAAATTAATTAGGCAAGTAACAATGATTATTGTCTAAAATCTAAACGCATCAATATCATTTTTCGTAATTGTAATTTTTAAACAGTTACCAATATAGAGTTAATAAAAAAAGGTACCAAAAACGACGGTAATCTACATGGTATTATTTTTATTTTATTTTATTTTTTTTTTGATTCTATTCAGACACGCTGAAGTTGGTTCTTCTTTTTGCTTCACTTTTAATCAACTATGGCTATCCCCTAGGACACACATATACACACACCGAAGATGCGTATTATTATTATATGTGTGTAATAACTGATAGTATAATATATTATGTTATAATAATGTACTGTCCGTAAAGATTATAACAACGTACAAACTTTTGTAGTCGTGACATTACGATTTCAAACAATATTAGCGCACACGTATTAAGGAGAAACCAAGAAAACAGTCAAAACCACCAACGATACACAACTATGGCGACGACGATTGCATAAAGATTTCGATCTATAGCTGCACAGTCCGATGAGTTCCAGTCGAGGAAACAGAAAATTCACGTGCAGCAAAAGTTAGTAGTTCTACGTTGCTTATATTTTGATGTATTACTGTGCATTTGGTTTTGTAGTCTGATTCGCCAAAACTAAAAAACTTCATTCAAAAATTCTCGCACAAAACATTGTTTTTAGAAACTGGGACCAATATTCCAAAATAAACGGTTGCTTTGATTTATTGTTGGCGCACTTGTATAATATAGGTACATGCATAGCTATTTTATCGTACTTTCAAGTACAATTATTATTGTTATTTGTATTATTA
Source organism: Chaitophorus viminalis (assembly GCA_025469195.1). Lineage (NCBI taxonomy): Eukaryota > Metazoa > Arthropoda > Insecta > Hemiptera > Aphididae > Chaitophorus > Chaitophorus viminalis. Next base: position 358,971 of record JAIPRK010000023.1, on the reverse strand, counting down.
CGGTGTACATTACGACCCGGATTCGGGGATTCCGGAAGACATTGCCGAATGTATGACCTCAATTTTGATGCGCTCAGTTTTATTCGAAAATATCACCACGCGTTTACCCAAGAGAAAATTATTACAAATAAGACTTGTGGCATTGAAAAAAAACCCGCATCTTCACATGAACGGGAACGGTGATTTTGGAGGATTTCGGAATGTATGCATGAAAGTCCAGGAGTGTGGTTATCGACTGGATACATCAGTTTCGTTGGCAATTTAACGTTTTATCTGTCGGTAACAATGATAGAAAACTAAGAGCCAAGTAATCGAAAAATGTGTATTAATTGGAAAATCATAGATACGGCTGATGATAATATAAAAAAATATTAATGAAAAAAAAATATAATAGTAATAATAATTTTAAATGTCACGACTGATTTGAAACTGGTTTCGTAATAACAGTAACTGAATTCTTTCCAACGATAGAAATGCCCTGTGTAATAATATCATTTGTTAAACCTGTTTCTGTCTCTCTATATATATGTATCAATCTTCCTATCTCCCGCTCTCTCATTCTTCTCACCAACCCTCTTTTTCCTTCGTACAAATATCCATTCAACGCACCACACCTGGAGGAGAAAGAATTCAAGCAAAATAATATAAAATTTACAGCCAATTAGTAGTTGTTTTTTGTTGTTGTTCCAAATGCTATTTAATATTTATGGAACATGGAACAAGTAAAAAACATTCCGATAACGTTCGTATATTATGAACGTTTAGATCTACAAGATATTAATCAATTTTATTTTAATCGCCTTCACGTGGAGATTTAACACTTTCTATGGACATAAAATAAATACGTAAAATATTTATATTTTATAACCTAATCGGCTTGTCATATTATACACAGACGCCTAATATTATTCGGACACTGTATGATTAAAAACACAAACACGTTTTTTCTATGTTAACGAATAGGTACTGTCAAAACTATTTTTTAAGATATTTAATCGATATAAAAGATATTATACAGAAGAACGAGAAAATAACGAATAATAATATGTTTATCTGAACTCACGACACCGAAATGTGGCATAAACACGCGGACCCGTCCAGAGGAAAAATTTACGTTACTTCGTTTTAATTATGACGTATACTAAAACCAAATCTTTTCGGATTAATTATCACTTATGAGATACGGCAATAGACATAAATGCAAAGACAACAACGGTTAGTGACGCCTGTCTGTAATTACACTTGTTTAATGTTTTAAAAAGATACCTCGAAATAAAATAATCGAAAAAAATCACTTATAATAATATGAAAATCGTATCGGACCAATTCCAAATAAAATATTTCTAATAAATCTATACGTCGTACATCGTTGTTGGGATAAAAATATACATTTAATGTTTCGAAAACGTTCAGAAGCAAAGTTTCAATAAATTATATATTTTATGGAACAACGAGAATAATATATTATATTATGTAATACCTTCGGATAAATAATAATACGTTTCTAAATGTCATGGTAAAATCATAAATTAATTTAAGTACTTTTCGCATATTTTATGAAATGATTGAGAGGTTATAAAACAAACTTAAAAATAAAAATTGTATTCCACTAGCATTTTTATATTTTAAAAATATTTTAGATGAGGTATAATAATTGCCATTTTCTTCATCACACGAATCTAATTAACATCTCTGTACAGTAGAATGTTACCCATTATTTTGTATTTACTAAAATAATAATTTGTTTTTTAAATAATAATAAAAAAAATAACAGAAGATAAATTTAATAATTTAAACAAACATTAAGCTTTTTTGTTCTGTTTAGTAGATATATAGCATATTATTATTGAATTTAAGTAAAAATACATACAAATGTTTGCTTTATCGATTTATTATAATGGAATTATTTTATGTTGCTGTATATATTATATTAAACAAGGAAAACCGTTTATAAATATTTAATTTATTTTGTATCAAAGAGCATCATAATATACAATGTATAAAAATATATACGAATGTAAATAATTTGGTGTTTGTCTAATTAATTATTTATCAATAATTATAATAGTTATAAAATAGATAGCTATATCTTTTTTTTTTTTTTTCGTTAAAACGGCTTACATTTTTAACATCGAGAAAAATATGTTGAAGCACTCGCATGCAGTACACTGTCATCATGCAATCGATATAATTAATAATAATAATAATAGCTTGTTCATGGGGTTTAACAATAAGTCATTTAAAATGCAAAACGAAGTGGCAGGCGTGTTTACATAACGATATCATATTAATTAATATTAACACATTTTTATACTATGACTTATTATTACATATTAAATTATAATGTAATATATTAATATTGCATTAAATCTAAATTAAATTATTACATAAATTACAATAAACAGTTTGCAAAAGAAGTGTAAACGAATATATTATATAGTGGGCAATGGGTATACCTATATAAACATGTGTATATATACATTATACTAGTTCTTAAGTATAGGTACGTTATTATAATATATTAAAGTTGGTTACATATTGTCGTAAGCGCGTACAATTTGTAATTATTTATCCTACGGTACACGTAAGATTAAACGCAAAATTATTAATTAATAAATTATTTAATACAATATCCAAACACACACACACTTCCATACGAGCTCGTATGAATAAATATGTATAAAATTACTATAAAAATATTGAAAAACAATGCGAACGAACATGGTGGTATTACTACCTACTATTACGTACAGCAGTATAATAGCGTTCAACAATATACGTCATGCGAACTTAATAATATCATATCATATACGCGATATTATTACATCGAAAAGCAGAGTTTTGTTTCACACAACAGATCGTTGTTTAAATTAATTTAAAAATAATCGAATTAAAAACGACCAGACACTATGCGCGCGTGACAGGTACTCAATATTATAGTCTCGAAAAACGGTGTATAGAACCATCGATTTTATAATATATTCCAATAATGAAAAAAAGACAGAAAGAAAGAAAAAACGATCAGCAGCTCCGGGATGATGATGTAATATGACGTGTATAATATTATTATTGTTGTACGTGCAAACTATATTATGCACCAATTTTTCACTCGAATTTCTGAAAAAACAGGTGACGTAATTTTATCGAAGAGGTAGGGTATTTTTTCTGTTCATATATACACACACTAGGCTGTTGATGAATATTACAACTTATAAGAACAATAGAAATATTTGGAAAAAAAAAATAATAATAATAGTGTTTTGCTTACGACTACGATCATTGTGATTTACTAGAAATCAGAGCGCTAACCATTTACTCGAGGAAACGTTTGGTTTTTATATTTTTCTCTTCGGTTTGAACAAACAACCGGTTTGCATTAGAATATGTTAAATTCTCTGAATACGAAGTAGTATAATACAATAGTTTTACGTGAATAAAAAATGATGTTTTATATACACGTAATTGTTGTTGTATATATTATATATAATATATAAATGTAAATTATAATGCATATTATGTGTTTTGACTATTTTAATTAAACACGTTTAATGATTACTTACTAATAATATTGTATTGTATGCCATAGTACAAATTCATCGAAAAAACAAATAAAACGAATACTATGTGCGTGAACTCCATCGTTGTTAAACGTATAAACATTAAAAAACAATATACGATTTAAATAATATAATATAAATATTATTCGAACAATAACACCTAAATGTGTTGAATGTACGCAGATTTTTTATGTATAATTCTAAACTATTTAAAACCTCAACCAATTCGTATAAAAATCTAGAATTTTTATTAATGTATAGTCACTCGTGGAAAGAGTTGTAATATCCCATAGTTTACTGATTATTGGAAGCCGATGGAATTCGGTACGATGTACGGTTCGTATATTAGAACATCAAAAATGGTATATGGACATAGGCATCCGATGTACGAATAGCATTATATCTAATAGTTTTGCGAGAAATACGGAAGTATATAATATTATGGTCTTGCAGTGCTACGACAATATAATGAAAATCGCTCATATACCATCAAATATAGATACAAACGATTCATAAACACTCCTATCCCTACGATTATCTTCGGTATTTAATAAACATTATCATGCAAAGTGTGACCGTATTGAATCTTGTATTATGAAATATTTAGGAATTCATAACACGTACGCATATATTGGCGGTGGTGTGAGTAAATAAAATGTCGAAATCTGAACGCATAAATAGTGTGCATGCCCGTCAACTTATCGTCATTCCATGGCGCAGTTTAAATAACTGCAGCTTAAACTATTAACTGTACACCGTACGCATGTACATAATATATGTACAATTATAATGAGTTTGTAAAATAGCTGTAGAATATTGTGTTTTCCTCCCAACATCGGGTCGTTCTTGAATCGTGTTCGTTATCCCTGTAAATGAGATTTAATTTGTGTCACTGTACGCGGAGCATCGAACACGGCGCATACAACGATAATAATAATTGCTCAAAACTGCACGGTCGCTTTTGTCGTTGGCCAACGCCAAGGATGTTATCACGCTGCGCGGTGAGTTCGGTTCGTTAAAATCTCCGAAACGTACCAACACGAACCGTGTGATTGTACCCTAACTAGTTGTGATATTTCCATGCCGTTCTAAGCGAACGATATTATGATGTGCATCAATGTCACTCGTAAAACCAATCGATCTGGGAACCGCATCACGAATGCCACAATGATGCGGGTAAACATTATATTTTACATTATTAGGTGTTCCGGAGAAGAACCTCGAAATTTAAACTGATCGCAAAATGTCAGCTTGGACGATTTAAGCCAACCACTAGAGCATTATAATATCTGTTTAACAACTATACATTACACGTGTGAAAAAAATAATTAAACGATGCAGTTAATAGTGACTGAAATCGAATACAACACACCGTTTTGATCGAATACACTAATCGCATGGCATTTTCACGAGGTGGTTAATAATAATATTGTTATCATAGACATAATATTATGTTTATGTATTATAATATTTCAGCGTTTTTAAAACTAATTATGTTCAACATGTATATACTTTTATTTGCGTACTGAAATCACGGAAAACAAATATTTTCCGTTAAAATCGTACACGGATATTATTGTTTCCATCCGATAGACGCACATGAAGTTTGACAACAATTAATTGACATTCGAGTTTCGCAGGGATTTGCAAGATGTACGCCATCCTCAACAATAGTCCTGATTTCGGGATTATCCAGCACAAACACAAACACAAACACACGTGCATACTTATATACCGCAGATGCTCGGGAAATAATATCGCTATGTGTATAAAGTATATGTACGTACGGTGTTTGATTGAAAATCATCGTGAAGGTCTAATCGAAACCGACGGCATACCGTTACTCAGTACAAAGGTGACAACATTCACGACGACGAAAACGTTGAAATCATTTGTACATACACGTAAAATTATTTAAGGAGGGTGAGAAGGAGAACACATCACCGCTGCCTTCGACGGGGGTCGATTCTTTTGTCTGCAGTCTCCTTGCAGCAACGGTCGTATACGTAGCAGAATACGAGAACGAAGCCAAAAGGGCTACACGATAGTGCTGCTGCTGCTGCTGTTGCAGCGAGTGACGGTGTATTATATTATAATACATGGACTTTGGACGTGTTTATGTTGTCATTATCGCTGTAATACATTAGTTTCGTTGGATTCTGATCATCGCCAGGGGAAGAATGTTTTAAGAGTCACGTGAGGTCTCCCTGACCGGCCGGCTGGCCGCCGTATACGCACGGTCGACTCAAGTGGTTATAACTGTTATAAGTCTGAATAAGTAATATATCGGTTCGACGCACGACGTTCCATACACTTATAATACATATGAATACGGGACGATGATGATGTGGTACAAGAAGTTATACATGTTGCTAAAAATTGATCGTGCCGGGGTACATATTATACATGCATCCGGTGCGTACGCGCTCACGTTGCCTGCGTCGTTTTATTTGCTTTTAGTCTCCGAATTATACATAAAGCAGTATATTGGTGTACGGTCACGCGACGAGGGGGTATACGGTTGTTGGGGATGTATACACGGTAAATGTTTCGCATTGTTCTATACGGTCGTGTAATTTATTCCTCGTCCGACGCGATTTCTTATACCTCCCCGCGCACACCCACTACGCTGAATGTACACTTGCCCACGACCACCTTTTAGGAATGGACGGGAGACGAGAGAAATAAAAATCAAATGATCCATCCAAACATATATTGTTGTACCTATACATACCTACCTACGTGTAATGTCCCCTTTGGAACCGGTTTACGCAAGCTAAACTGGTCGATTGGTCTATGTGCGCGCGCGAGTTCATGACCGTACTACTACATATTACTATTATCTACAATTCGCGGTGTGGTAGCTGCAGACTGGCGATAGAATTGCGATTTTAACAGAATCGGAATACACGACCAAGCTATTACAGTATTACACTATATTGCACTATAGTAATAATATTATTATGTACGCCTATACGCGTCAATACGATCATATTTAGCGGCCGGCTGCAGTGTGATGTGACGTGAGTTCGTTTTCAACGACACATTATAATTATTGAAAACGGATTTGAAAACTGTCAACATTTCTCCATCACGATGGCACAGCTCTCATTTCTCATCAGCGTATTTATATTTATTTTCCGTTGCACAGCTATAATGCCATAAGGAGATAATCTGACGCGTATATTAGATGCATATACACCGTAAGAGAAAACACTGACACAGTGTTATTGAAAGGAACTTATAATTACAACTAATCAAACGCACCATATCGATGCGAATAAACATATAATATATAAAATAATATAATCATGTTTAATACCTACTTTGCTACGTCAAAAAAATAGTATTGACTAATTTGAGGTTTTGGAAATTTTTGGATATTTCGGTAGGGGTGGCAACGATTTTTTAATATTGTTTGACAAGAAAAAAATCTCAAACAAAAAAAGTTATCTTCCAACGGACTATACTCAAATAGCAAACATTTTCTGTAGAGGCGTGTGTAAAATCAAAACTTTGCCTTAGAGCGTCATCATTTCAGAGTACTTTTATTTCAACAGACCTGTTGTCGGCTAAATCCATTTTATATCCGATAAGATGCACCGTGAAAAAATCGGTTTGTCGGCTATAAGTGTGAATGTCACGTCGGTGGCCCAATGTACACACAATGAACCAAAAGATCCCAATTTGCGAACCCGAAATCCTCCAATATTATCATAATTATAATTATTATTAGGTATATTATTATTCCACCCCGTCCAATGCGGTTCAATCTGCTTCATTCGATTAATGAAGATTTATTAGATGAATTTATTTCTCATTTGTTTCGTTTCATGCTTTTGTAATATCAGGGGAGTATTTTTGTGGCCTTTTGCCAAACAAGACGGACGAGAATGAGCTTCAGAACATGTCGACCGGCCACCGCCATGAGGGAGGAGGCTAATGGTCGCTCCACCTCGGATCCCTTACACGTATAATATAAATCGTATATACGAGTGTGTTTGTGAGTGTTCGATGTATTACTATCTGGAACACTGTTACTTGTACGATTTTTGAAAATAATATCGTCGTACACGTACACACCGTTAAACACAGCAACAACAAATGACTATAGGTCTGAAGCGCGTGTGTGGCGACGGAGAGTTCATCTGGTCCGGTCTAGTGTGCGTGTGCGTGCGTACGTGCGGCAAACTCGTGTGTACGTGGCACGTTCGTATTTATCGTTTTGTTAAATCATTTTTGAATAAATGTAGTGTATACACAATCTCGTTTGAATACATTACAACGGCGGGCAATAAATCGACGGCAGGACACGTCAAATAATAAATTGATATTGCTCTTTAAATCGCGAGCGGGAGACTGCTCTCCGTCCGTCCATTAAATACTCCTTAATAACACGGGTAAACAATATCCCATTATAAAACGTATCGAATCATAATTCACGATTTAGGTACAACTGCTGCACAGACGTTTCGCGCACTACACCCTCGTGCATCAATTACGACCTGTTGTGCATGTACCATATACGCATCTATATAATATACGAGTATATATATATATATACCATAGTGGGCAGCTTACATGTGTGTGCTGATAACACTGGGCGATCTGTGCGAAGACAATTATTATTAATGTAACTTCAGTCTCCAGTCTCCACTCGTATATGGTGGCAATACTCGATATATTATTATACACGCGTCGCCGCAACGTTATCAGTTGAGGCGCCAGCAGCGCTTTCAAGGTCGATTTATCGTTTCGCCGGAACATAATATTTTTGATCGTTGTACAACACACCAACTTGTCGATCCTCGCCGACTTGACCGGTCAAATAGAATGAGCGTCAATGGCTCATGACGGACGACAATAATCTACCGAAAACCACGACGTGCACGCGCGCGAACATTATACTATATATATTTATGATACATTTTATCATAATTTATTTATGATAAATCATCATTTTACTGTCTTGAATATAAAAATGATTTCCATCACTAAAAATAATCATCGGCAGCGATTGACATGCGGTGGTTAGCATAAAATCGGAATTTTATCTATTATCAATATTATTACGCACTTCACCTGCACCAACAGCAACGATACAACTGCAGCTCACCCGCCACCCTACGATATTATACAGGCGTATAGCGCATGGTCACGTAAAACCTACTGAACTATAAGTGCGCTCGAAATGCGATCCTTGGTTTCCTGGAAACGAAACATAGCCGTCGAATATCCTATTAATGCGACATAATATTGTTAAATCATACCGCTGCTGGTAACATTTTTGCATTTTTATTCCCGTTAATTAGCTTTTGCGCACTCTCTGTAAAATAATACTCTAGTGTAATACAATGGCGCGTTAATAATATTATCATACGTTCTATATTCGTAACTACTATATTAATGCGGACGAAGTGGTGTTGCTGTTGGCGGTAACAGGTACATATACATGCCACTATATTATTATATATTATTATGCGCAGAAATATCGTAAACGAATATATAACAGTTTAAGTTTCTAAAGGAGAAGATGAGGGACTTTAATCTTTTAATAATTATATTATATATTGTTTATTATGCCGAGTGACGAGAAAATAAATAAAAAAAATAGCTTAAATAGCAATTTTTGTCGGTAATATGACAACAGTAAGTTGTTCTCTGGACCGAGTACGCCCTGCAATGAGTTTTAACGTTTATTAACCACGTTATAATACTATACTTATATTATTTACATAATAAAATAATGATATTACACAATGACACACAATATAGTACACACATCACTATGACTGTAGTGATTATATAATGTACGCAAACACGTGCTATATGCACACCCGATATTTAACATAATATATTATATCGGTCTCGTTGGACTTACAATACCATAACATTTTATTTAAGTTTATACGTAAGGACTGCATTGGGCACAGCGTTTATATACGAACTATTGGATAGGAAAAAAAAAACAAAACCAAACGTATAAAAAAAACCACAAATAATTTCTATTCTATCAGTTTTATACGCATAGTGAACTCGACAATACTAGAAATTCAATACACAGGTAACCAACAAAAATGTGTAAAATAAATAAAATAAAGATACACCTAACACGTATATCGTATACACAATATACATATTATATGGACTACGTGCTGTATGTAATATTATGTTTTATTTATTTGTTTTCGTATCGTGTGCAAAGTGTACGTTTTTGACGATGTAATGGAAGAGAAAACGGTTTTATCGTAAACTACATTTTAGATCTAGATTTTAAATAAAAAGGTCAGTTTGTTGAACAAAAAAAAAAAAAAAGTAATAATGTTTTTTTTTTTTGCTCTTCTTTTTCGGTATGTATGTAATAAAAGGATAAGCGATGCAATACACAATATATAAATACATACATAATGTATATGTAAGCGCAAATGTTACACATTTTAATTAGTCAGATAGTTTGCTTTTTTTCCCAGCTCGGTTTTGTACAAGATCCTTTTTCCTACCGTAGTAATTTACTTTCCGCACAATATACACTGAAAGTCCTTCACGTGTGGTCTGAATGGCAAATAGGGTAAAGTGAAGTATGGTCATGTTTTCATTCCGAATGCATTCTATGTATAACCTATAAAGACAATACTTCACTTCAATCAGACTCTCTGCGCTTCTCGTTAATCCCATATTATTGAAATGAATGAAAATGAATATAGAAGCCAGATACGCGGCGTGATGCGATGCACATTAAAAGGAAAGATTTACTGGATAAAACTTAGAACGTCAGGAGCAAACAATTATTATTTTATAGTGATTATTACAGTTTATATAATGCAGTTTTACTCTTTTGTTTCGCAGACAATATAAGAAAAAGGGCTGGAACGGACGACGACGACAACGATTTCAAACATCTTCAAAAATATTATTGTTAACAATAGGCAGGTATAAATATTGTCGTTATTTAGTAGAACTTTTGTGCTATTGATATCGAATTTTGTTCGGAATTTATTAAAACAGCTGCTTTCACCGGCAATGACGATGAAATAAAATATCAACGTTGATTTTATAAAACCACTACAGGCTAGCAATAAAAAAAAAAAAATGTCCCCGTCAGTTCTACTTTAATCCAATGATTTTTACTCGATGCATTATAATGATATAGTAGTTTTCGACAACCTGCAATGTACGAGATTTATGTGTTCATACGCGACTCGTATCAATCAACGTATAACTAATAGTCCCGGCCAGTATCAAGTAACGACGAAAAGGAAAAAAAATCAAAATGGAAACGATATATTGTTACTATCGTAATTTAAATCTAAGTTATTTATCTATGTATTTTCATTCCATACGCATTCAATGCGTATGTGACACTATATATTATATTTATATTTAAACCATTAAGATACTCACTAGTTTAGTCTGGACAGTGAACGTATACGTCATTAAGCTCAACAGTATACGCGTTTACTCGTTGCATGGCAAAAAAAAAAAAAGTATGATGGTATTCAATTCTTAGTTCTTACCTGAAAACAGAAAACAAAAATTAGATATATACCTAAAGCAATCCATCGAAATAATAATAATATGTATAATTATCTTAAAAAATTCTGATTATAATCGAAACCCGAAAAGAGGGTTTAGTACTATATTATTATATAAAATATTACGTATAATATTCCCTTCGATAATCGATAAAAATCGAGATGGCTTAAACGTTAACCCTTTACCGTTAATTTATTATTGTTAATTATTGGTAATAAATATATAATCACAGGTCATAGATACAATGGACAAGCGGTATAGTAATTATTAAAAAACACGATGGTCGGGATGAAAATTATACAACGTGATATATAAATGAAAAATTAATTTTTTTTTTTTTTTTTTGCTTATCCCTCCAAAAACTCCTCCTTTATTTAACACTAATATTATTATTTTTATTATTTTTTTTAAAATTTAATTTTGTTGTTATGGTTTCTGCAATATTGACTCGGTGAAAATATTATTTCATCTGCTTGACAAGTATAAAATAAACATGTAAGTACTTTTTACATTTACGTTGTCGTTGTAATATATTATTATTACTGTATCATTTTTATTTAGAATTCAATTTTAGACTACGTCGACCATTTCATTAAATTACACGAAGACAGTTTTTTTTCTTTCTTCAGTGCGTTTTATTAAATTTGAAGATTTTACTTGAACACACGCGTACACACACATAATAAATGTACGTATACGGTCCCAGACCGAAAGCGTGTTTTAGTTCATTTATTTATTTATTAATAAATATTTTTACACGGACGCGTAATAATTGTAATTTATTTTTCCATTAGCAGGATTGGCAAAGCATAAAAATTCGAAGATAAGAAATCGTCCTGGGCGCGCGCGTTTTCTTAAAGCTCTCTCTAATTTATATACGCCCGAAACAGTGGACACCTAAAATTTCCCTCAGCAGTCCATTAAGGTTATTGCCGGGGGAAAATCGTGGTGCGCGGGGCACATGGCTAAGGCAGGGGTACGACGATCGTGGGGAACGGGAGGGATGTCGGGACAAGATAAAAACAATAACGCATAAATCAAAACGAAAAGTTTTAGCAGTGGCGTTGCGTATTACACACAAACAGTGGGTATTGGATGAGAAAAGTAGTTTTGCCACGGATAGGGTGTTATTAAATGTTATTTGGAGAAGGCTTAGTAATTTACGAACACGCCGAACGGAGCGGTCGGGAGGGGGGCAGTGGAGAGGGTAGACGATCGGGGATTGGAGGGGGGAGCAGTGGATGCCTGATATTAATGTAATAAATATGTTAATTTCGTCCTTGTTTCTTGCTCAAATATAATGCTAAGAATAGATTGCGGGGTAAACAATACTCCACCGCGTACGAAATGTCCTTCTCACTCTCACTCACTCGATCGCTCTGTCGCACGCCCACACGCGGTTTTTCTCTTCCTCTCTCTTTCTCACTCGGTAATTATTGTAATTTATTTGAGGATTTTGAGTTACTCGGCGATAAAACCTCAGTGGATTACACTTATGTACAGTACCGAGCTTTACGTTTTTTATTCAATAGCAGCACCATGTATATATACAAATATAATTCATACATACATATTATATATTATATTATATATTATATGCACGTGAGTAGGTACATATAATAATATGGTTTTTAGGACCATTGCTTTTGAAAAATTACGACTGGTGACAGGTAGTTCATTTAATATATATATATATATATATATATATATAAAATGCAGATAATGTATTATAATATTATAATATTATAATTTATAAAGACCCGAACCATTGTACCTCTGTACTTATATTAATATAATATAATAGGTTGAAATTGATATTTTAAAAAGAAATGATTTTAAGAGCTCGAATAAATAATTACCACTTTAAATTCGAAGAATATTGATTAAACAAGTTTCGGTTTTTAATGAAATATTAATTTGAATTATAATAACTATTTTTAAAAAAAAACTTATTTTAAGTGTTTCATAATAAAAAAAAACTAGTTACTTATATTAAATATTTATAATTTCAATGACTTCATGTTCAAAGTTTTCCGGTTTATTATAATATATACAGTGAGTTGGCTAAGTCAATAATAAGTAGTCTGAACCATTTTCGACCACAATTTCAATTTGTATGGTCGTAAACAAAAGTAATGAAGCCTACTAAATTACATGTAATTATGGAACAGGTTATATATTATGTATTTTTCTTCTACAGAAATCAATTTAGCTTGAAAAAAAAAATGATTACAAAACTGTTCGAATTCGCTGACGTTTCTTTTATTCCAAAGATTAATTATATACTTATCTCCGGTTGTCGTATTCAATACGCAATCATGACTAAGGGCGATATATGGTACGTAGTGTATCATTAAAATTGTCATTCGATAATACATTATTTTATATATGATAGCAGCTGGTTGTATATATAAATATATTATGGTAGTAGAAAAAGATATTAAGGTCAAGATGTCTTCAAATGTGACGTTATAAAGGACCTTATAAACGCATATAAAATTTAAATTGAAAAAAAAAACCATTTAAAATAACACGAACATATAGGTAAAAAAAAAATAAATAAATAAAAAAAAAAGAAAAGATGAGGATAACAGGAATTGAGATGGATGGCGGTGGCGAGGGCAATGGGGGAGTTTGAATAAAAGCTACCGAAGTATTTTCATTTTCGTAGTTATAAATAATGCAAGGAACGACATCGTAAAACGCGTTTTTACAACATTTGTAATAGTCTATTCAAATCTCGCAAGGATGTTTGCCTCCATTGGCTGGTTTATGGGCAGTTTATCATACAAAACGCATTATGTTCCGGACGTAAAATATGAGAATTACCAGCGCGGGCCACTTTCGAACCCTTCACCCCGCCATCGAGGGGAACCCGATCACCAGTCTTCACCCCCCCCCTACCCCGAGCCCTGAAATGCGATCCGTTTCGTATTATATTGGAACGTTCGAGATAAAATTGCTATTATTGATACATATATTATAGTGTTTTAAACCCGCACAGATGTATTAACGTTCCTGGCGACGTGCGAAACACATTATAATATGTAAAACGCACCCACGGGTCGTAATAATTATCGTAATAATAAAACAATAATGTAGATAATATTATAATAATATGACAATGTAATAATATATTATACACGTTTATTATTATTGTACCGTTGTAGTGTAAAACTTCCGCGCATGATTGAGGCTTTTGAAAACCGCGACACACAGAACGTTGCTGCGCGTGAATATAATTGAAAAACATAATGCTCAACCACATAAAAATAATCGATAACTGCTATGAGTATATTATTTAAGTACTAGTACACGATGAGTATAGCCGGATTGCACCTTTTAACTAAATTGAAATGATCGCAGAACTGCACTTGGGGGGGGGGGGAGTGTTACTTATTAAGTGATACATTTATAATAAATGTAATCATTTTACTGCATGTTTAATAAATAATAATTGTTCGATCCCGGACTACGTCAGAAAATTTTTTTAGTGTATTTCGACAAAGTTGCGTGGTTATAACGAAAAAATATAAATTCATTAATTATATTATGCCTTGGTGAAAAATGTTTGCACGTATTAAAATATATTCGTTCGTATGAAATAATCAAATCAAGTCTGAGAAAACACAGAGAGTGGTCTCTTCTGCCATAGACGCTCATTATCTGCGTTGTAGGCCTCATCAGTCATCACAATATGATAATGATAGTTGTTGTTCTGTCGATGTCTCTTTACGGACCGTAGTTGTATGTCATAGTTAATACGAGTGACGAATCGTATTATTCAACTATACGTCACACCATAGCGTTGCAGACAGCCATTGCAGTTGTCGTCGCAACAATACGAGATCCAATGGCTCTCGAAAAGCTCGATCACACACTTGGCCTCCATATCGTACCCTCGAATACAGTCGGCACACCCGGTCCACGATTCGCATCTGTTATTCGTCGCGAGCCGACGCTACAACGCGTTCTCGTGGCCAAAGCGAAAATCGGAAATCGATCAGATATGACTCACGCGCGGATAGTGTTCGTCGTGCACGATTTCCAAACAAATAAACGCAATTGAACGTTTTTATAAGAAACGTAATAAACAATAACATGCTATAATAGTGCTATGTATTATTATTATAATGTAGTGTTGTCGTTTCGACTGCAACAGACTACGCGTTGCTATTGTACTGCCGTATATTGGTCCGACTACGCGGTTCGGTGTTACTTTCGAGACGCTCCGTATAATTATTATGAAATTCTATTAGGAACATAAAAAAAAAAAAACGCAGTTACACGATTTGTAATCGACGGTTATTATAGTCGCTGTTCCCGATGGGAAGAATCAATTTTACGCACTATTGACGGATCCGGACGAAATCGCCCGAACAGTGTGCATCATACGCCGTGACTCCGTGAGAAAACAATAATAGATAAGTGCGCGCCACCGGATAAGTATGATTTGTTCGACTATGTTTGACTGCGAGTTAAAAATCGAATTGCTCGTTACGGAGTGTAAACAATGCACGTATTTGTGTCGAACCGGACGATTGTCGTCGGAAACGTCGAATTAAAAATCGAAACGAAAAAATGACAATCGCCTGGAGGAAGCTATAAATAAAATAGAGCCGTAATATCGCGCAGATATACTTCGCCATTAGCATGAACACGATTTTATATGAAATTTTAGACGCACGGCCAAACGTTTTTGTACAACTCATTATTATTATTATTATTATTATTATTATTATTATTATTATATTATAGCAAATAGCAATATGTAAACAAAAAAACCCTGATCGTGGAGAGTGTTTCAACATGAATATTGTGATTGTATAGTATAGGTACCTAGAAGTGATATAACATAAGTTACTACTTACTATAAGCGATGGTAATTTTGGATATTTTTATTTTTTGGTGAATATTATAGAGTTTAACGGTTAATTTATGTTTGTTCGCCTCGCCGGCCGGTTAAGAAACAACTGATGATGATTGGTCAGGACGAACAGAACTGAGGAACTTGTATGCGGTGATTTTTATACTTATGGTGATGAATGCGTTCAAAATGGGGATTGGGTGGGGGGAATTGTTTTGCAAGTATATGGTAAACATATTATATACGTACGCATGCATATTCTCATTAAATAATAATAATGCCGCATGATATAGTCTAGATCGTGAAAACTTTTTGTCTTTGACGTATACCACATACCGTAGTTGTATGTGTTATTATATTTCATTCATCGATCATACACAAACCGGACACTCGGAAAGCCGGAAACAATATACATGCACACAAACAGTGATGTACCTTAAAATATGATTACGACTAATTAGAGCATATACCTATAACTTATATTTTGATGAATCAGAAGTGATCATTATAGATCGTTGGTATTTGGTCATCATTCCAAACAACGAAAACGATCTACACACGGTTCCATTGTATACATGTACGATATAGTAACGACCGTTGTGGATTCTGTTAATTTTTAATATTGTATACGTTTAAAGTACCGTTTGATTGATAAAAATCGTAATACAAACGTATTTATATGTATTAAAATATAAATAAATATATAAATGGATAGAGTGTACGCGTCATATTATTATATCTTGTACTATATTATATAGCTGCGACTTATTTTCAAAGTATCGTATTATATATTATAATATGTGTTCGAATGCTGGCGGGGCCATGAAGTGACTAAATTTTCAATGGGTTAAGATTATCGTCGTAACTGTGCAATGACGCTGATGGTGTCGTGTTTGTTGTCTAAGCCACACAACTACGTGCTAGTTATACGTCCATTGTAGTTTACCCGGCCGTCTCCGTAAATTTTTGTTTAATGAACCCGCATTCATCAAAACATATAATATACATTGTGTGTGTGTGTGTGTATGTGTGTGTTATGAGTGACAAATTATAAATGAGCAACTGTTACAACTGCAATAGCACCAGCAGCAGACTCGATTTAGTAAGTTGTAGCGCGGTGTGAAAAAAAAAACTAATAACTACGGCACTCTTATTGTGGAAAAATCCAAACATATTTTACCGCGGTCGTTATTGGTATTTTGAACATCGTTAAATTATATTATATTCCCTAAAGTCCATCAGATGATCGCCAGTAGAGGATATCTGCCCGATGTACATAAAAGCATATTGGTGTAGCAACGGCTGTTGCGCACACGCAATATCTGCGGGATAATATTATAGGTAATGAATTATTCACGCGGATTATAAGCGTTCGCGTAAGAGCGGACGACGACAGTAAATATTGTAAGTAAGTACGACAGTAAGCCGAAATGCAATTGTAAACTGGTCGTATTGCGATGTAATATTATTTTATATGACCTATAATACAACCGAGTGGACCGGTCGAAACGTGACAAAGTACGTTGTATTGTTAGGTACAATTAATTTATATCCCGGCTCGGAGACCGTGATTCCGCGCTTTATTAATTTAAAGAACAAAACCAAGACGTTTGTTAGTAATTTTCTAGTAAACTCCGCGGCACACAATAAATAATATAGTGTTGGTAATTATAGTATAAAGCTATAATAATAATAATAATAATACGAGCATTAATATATGCGTATGCAACTCAAGTCATCGCGCGGGCTCCTTATAGTGTCGAGCTGCAAACGTACCTACCTATACCTACCTAGGTAAATACTTAATCGCGTGCGAACGATCGCTGCGATATGTAATAGTAAAAAACATTTACGTTTTAGACAATGAACGGGATAATAAAATACGTCAGACGGTCAGGTATAATGTTAATTATTGCTTTCGCGCGATTGTTGTACCGACAACTTACTGGAGGCATCCAAAAACCAACGTTTTCGCATCGTAATCTAAAATGATAATAATAATGTTAATACTATTACAGTGAAGTCCGTTGCAGCCACGTTTGAACAATAAAACAATAATCGCTACGGACGATTACGTATTACACATAATTTACGGTGTATCAATAATAATTAGGTACAACCGGTGAAAGGTTTAACGTCGATTTCAATACTACCTATATTATATTATTTTATGGTCTTCAACATTATTATTATTATTGTTATAAAGTCGCTACATGCAGGGAAAAAATACACCCACATAATATTATAACACAATGTCTAATTCATAATTATTATAAATCGAATTCCCACAAAATAATTCAGTGAGCACGCATATATGTTACGGGAACAATGTGCCGCAGTTAAATCGTGTACAAAAATGTTGGACTGCAAAACCATGATTTGTGGTGGTACTGTTGTAGTATGTAACAATTTTATTCATAAGTATAAATACTGATTGAACGGTCGCAATACAATCTTTCGACACTCGCGTTTTTCCAGTATACCTATTTATAGCAGTAGTACACTAGTGATTATTTATGGTCAAAAGTTGCACAAAACATTGTGGGCGTAGTATAATGATAATAATGTAAACCATAGGTTACTTTTGACACTCAATGTACGGTAAACGGATCGGACTAACCCGCGATGGCAATTGACAAAATTCATAATCGCAAATTATTTGCAGATCGCAATAATTGTCATGGTTCCAATAGTATATTATATTGTGATTATATTGTATTATTAAGAACATTAAGCCGTATACGGAATTTTCATTCGTGCCGTGTTCCAGAACGACGTGTAACGAATGACGAATATAATACACGACTGTTGGGAAAATAAAAATAAAATAACAATCATAGTAAAAGAAACACATGTAGGTACGGAGAATTCAAATCTGACAGTCCACGCGATTTCCGTCAAAACAACGCCACACGACTACATGTAGGTATATATTCTATAATACTGTATATACACACGGAGCGTTGCGATTTTTTTGGTATATTATTATTGTTATTCCCTTGTCATCTCTCCGCCCCCTCCCATACAACCAACCGTTAGAAAAGGCATGCGTGTGACTTATTCGTATACGACAATAAATATTTTGCGCACAAACGAGACGTTCATAGACGTCGGCTGTAGGAATATTATTATTATACATTGTCTCGTGGGTAATAATAATACTGTACGGCCGTTTAGAACGTTTTAGATGTTAAAAACTGCACGGTCTAAACACTGACGAGACATAAGACGACGATGATAATAATAATATAATGAAATGAACTCGTCAAATCGTATAATATAATGTTCTGGTTACGAGAATGAGTCTCCCATGCTAATGTTGGGTTGGGGATAAGTACAATATTTTCAAATTTTCCTGCAGCTTCCAGTTAAATGCGATTGCCCGAATAATCGCAGCACGTACACACACACACACATCGAGTGTAGCGCACGGACGAGTGGATGTGCGTGTAGGTAGGTACATAGATCATGCGATCATTGCATTGATCGTATACGACGTGTTCCCTCAACTCTAGATCATCGACTGACGGACCTCGGTTGGGAAAGAAAATTTCGGGATCGGCCGCGCTCCACCGACGGACCAAAGAATGTAACCGTCGATCGGTCGAAAAATAATATGTTATAATACTATAATGGTCGTCGGGGAGATTCGAGAAACACGAGTGCGTACAGCGTTATTACACGATATGTATTGTGCGTTGAACATTATCAATCCGCATTGCGCGTATAGCGCAACAAGTCGTGAGTGGCGGAGCAAAATTTTACCAAATTTTGACCAGGATCGGTCGGTCCGGAGGCGGTGTATTCTTTACGAAAACCCACGGGTTCCAGTCGAGAAGCATCACATATCCGCACAAAAACCACCGTTCTCCGCGTGCCAAATGCGTAAATATATCACACAGATACTATATAGTTTATGCGACGTCACGCACACACACACGCACGTACACACACACACACTCACACACACACACACACACCTACGCACACAAAATGCTACGACGTAATGCGACATAAAAAACTTCCCGTCCGCCTAGAAGAATCCGATCTACGTATTGCAGTCGAGCACCGCGCTTAAACCTTCTGAATAGAACATTAATAAACGTGGAATGCCGCGACGTTTCAATGGGAAAACGAATTTTAGGGTATCCGAGAGTTTATAGTATGCGTGTAAAGCACGAAAACAATATACTTACTATTGTTACGTATAGCGGACCAACGTTTAGGTCGTCGTTCACTCGCTTCCCCCGGGGGACGACCATGGATGCTGGGGTGACTGGGGGTAGAAAACGAAGTAATTATTAGAATACCAGTAAGTATTAGTTTTTATTTTTATCTCGAACACCCATTATTTTAAAGATTACGAGAGAGGGGGGGGAGAGAAACTATTTTTGTCGGTAATCTTAATTGGGGGAATCTTCTAAACATTATAGCGGCTTAAAGATAATTATATTATTATTATAAACGCCTATACAATAAATGTAAATGTATATAATACACAATGTATATTTATGTGAAACCCTTACCAATAACTGTTTCTGGGTGAAAATACGACGTTTAAATTCCCTGAACTTACCCCTGCTCGATTTTCGTCTGGTAAATTATATATTTATGCACAAAAAAACTATAAGTACTTAAAATTAATTTTAATATAAATTAGGTAAATGGTTGATACGCCCAAACCGTAACATGTCTGTCGAACAAAATAGTGTTATTATTTTATTTCATTTATATGTTTTTCCAAAAACTCAATATTTTTCCTAGATTGTAGAATACTATTATCATTAAAAAAATAAAAACGAAACAAAATTCATTTAAATTCGAAAATAAATTAAAAAACAACACAATAAAATGGCACGGATCTTTATTCTTATATATTATATATAGTTACCTACTGTCCTACTTCTTTATATATTTGGAGATTTTTTTTCCGTTATATATAATAATATTCTATTAAACATTAACATACAAAATAATAATTAACATTTTTAATTATACTTGACAGTAATTTTATCATTCATTATTAATATTATTATTTTTTTTTTCAATGCTATTTTGAGACAAACAAAATTATATTCATGTGAATCCGTGAACATACAAGTACAAATCACATAGAATATTTTCAATTATATTATATTCATAATGTGTTAGTTAGTTATAAAAATTATTTTTGATAATTAATAGCAGAACGTTTTTATCGATATTATTATTAATAAGCTAACGTATTGTTTTGAATTCTTTTACAGATATACCTATTATTAACTCCTCTTGATTTTGTTAAAAACTAAAATATTCTTTATATAGGTACAATATATTTTGAAACCCATAGCCAAATCAGTACATAATTGTGTATATTTAATATATTATGTGATATGAATAAATGAATGAAATATTTCTTATTAAGATAATATCAATCTTAAATTATTTCAATGCATAATTAATGATTAAGTCTATGATTTATTTAACTTACACAAGGCGTATATGTAATTGAAATATTATAAGGCACAATGTTAAAGTTTACGTACAGTTTCATCGAAGAAAACTTAGTTAACTTATTGCTTTTACATCAAATGAAACATCCTTTTAGAAATTAGAGTCCCTATTTCCTGAACATTACAAACAATTTAATTTGATTTCAGTAAATTCTAAGATTTTAATTTAAAACTCAATTATATTCGACAAAGTGTAATCAAAAATCCACATGGAAATAATATAACATACTTGGAACTAGTAAAATAACATTTGTATGTCTCTTTAATAAATTGATCAAGAATCGTTTTATGTTTCTAGAGAAGAATCAAATATTATTCAATTAAAATACAATTGAAAGCATTTTAATTAGGAAATAGTTTTAGAAATACAATAAAATTTGCGGAAATAATAATAATAATAATTCCCGCGTATAAGAAAAATGTATTTTGTCTGACCAGCTTCCCAAGCCTCGAAATACCCGTACAAAAAACATTAAAGATTTTAAAAGTGACGGCAGTTAGAAAACGATCGGAATTCTATACGAGATAACCACCGTGGAGCTCCTATGTATAGGATTAACATAATGTTATGTTTCACTGAGTCTACAAAATCTCATGCAGTACCTATGTCAAGACTGAATACAAATTATTTTCATTATTCACTTTACGGCATCGTAGTTATCAGCGTGGCTGTGAAACACCGGTGTAATTCAAAACCAATTCATTTCCATTTCAATTTATCATATTATATACTATAGAAAGACGCGTTGTGTTAAGGGATGAAAAAACGTCACAGTTGTTAGTCAGTTTTCGAGAAGAAAGAAGAAAAAAAAAACATGGATTATTAATGATATCTTTGGTCATTTCATTTTTGCCCCTCTCGAGTAAAAATCGAATAACTTTGACACCGACAAAGGACAACCATTGTATTATTATAGGTATTATACATTATTTTTAACAGCTAACGGCTACTTTCAGACGCGTTTTCCATGAAATGCCGAAAACATTTGAACACATTTTATCCCCTTGGCGCAAAGAATAATTACGCAGAGTAGAGGTATACACAATTTCCATCGTCGACCTCATTTCCCGTCGAAATTATATCCAAGCCGTTCTTATTTTATTGCAATTATGATGTATATTTGGATTATAAAATATGATTTATTTGGAGAAGGAGTAAAAACAAGTGCGTCTGTGTGTAATATTATTCAAATGAAAGCATTAACAATGGGCAGCAATGAATGAAGAACATTCTTTGAATAGTGCAACAAAGTAATGGTCTGATGAAGCTAACAAACCGTGAAGGAGACCATGCTAGGGCTTCAGTCCTCAACACCGCTCAACCGCTCCCTTTCCCTCTACCACGCTTCTTTATGTCGGGTATAATTTGTTCAATTTTTTTTTTTTTTTTATAATCGAAAATAATTTATTGTACAATTAAACGATTAATATCACATATCGCAAGATGGTATATTGTAAATATAATATACATGGCTAATTTACTGATTACTGTCGTCTGGTAATAATTGCGAATGGGGAGAAATAAACAAAAAAAAAAAAAAAAAAACAATAAACCGAAAATTGTGTTTGAATATATAATACATGTGTACATAATATCTCGTACATATTACAATACAATGGCGTGACTGTGAGTGTGTGTACGTTTTGATGAAACCACAACCCGGCCTCAGCCACTGACACCG
Source organism: Chaitophorus viminalis (assembly GCA_025469195.1). Lineage (NCBI taxonomy): Eukaryota > Metazoa > Arthropoda > Insecta > Hemiptera > Aphididae > Chaitophorus > Chaitophorus viminalis. The sequence continues at coordinate 335,840 of JAIPRK010000023.1, read as the reverse complement.
TAGTGGTGCACTACTGTGTACTCGTAATATGCTCAAAATTGTAGGTTTTGGGTCAGTCGGTTTACTCTCGTTCGTGATGTTATACTCCGGGACCGTTAAGTGTTTGCGGTGCGAAGGAACCACGATCGAATAATTACTACGTAATACACTATTAACAGTGTTTGGTGGATGAATTATTCGAGAGAAGAGCGAACTATACGTGGCAGTTTACTGCGTATTATGGCCGTTATGGGTACACATCATCGCATGATTCATGCTCTACGAACGAGTGCAAACGTCCTTGATGGTTAATTACAATCGGAAAATCAATTAATTAATAAAAGACATTCTGATGTGCATATACGGGTTTCAGGAGTGGATTCGATTTGAAGACGAATTATATTATCTTCTACACACATGACTGGTTATTGATGTATATTAGAAGATAATTATTATACGCTCTTTGTACAACATAATAATACAAATAAATGTTATAATATTGTATTTTAATCCCGATAAGACGCGGATATCAATTTTTTTTTTTTTTTTATAAAAAAAAACTAGGTTAATAACGTAGTTGTGGTGATATAGGAATTATTGTACTTTGAGTACAATGGTATCTATAATAACGTTTATGATACCACACACATATAGCGGTACACAGGTTGTTTGTAAATGGCTCGATTACATAATATATTTATTATTTATGTATTCTGTATTTACATTATTCATATTACTAGTTTATTTTATCTTTAATAAGATCGTATATATGTGTACGTAGATATTATTATAAGTATACACATAATAATTAATACTCTTCAGATAAAAAAGTACTAAATAGGAGTAAATAGTATTCGGGGATCGATATCACACCAAATACAGTACACGCAGTATAGATATAATTACAAAGTACAATTGACGATATTATTTTTACAAGCCCGTAAAACAGTTCCCCAATTTATTAAATTAATTTACTTAACAATGTCCACCCGCATACAAAATATGGTAGTCTATATATTAAAATATTATATAATATCGTCTGAAAGTCACACTTATCGAAGGACTTATTGACTGCCTATTCTCGAAACAGACGCTCCTTTAAACGTTTAGACTCTAAAGTCTTAAGGATAAAATAATATTTTAAGAATAGCGTTCCGTTTCATCCTCACTATTTCGGAACACACGTGACGGCGAAGTATTTATCTGGAAAAAGGAGATGTACGCGTTCTCCTAATTTGTCTGGGAAATTGAAAACGATAGAGTAAGTATATTATACGCCTTTAAAATTGCAAAATCGTATGGATTTCATTATTTTATTCCGTAACGTATACTTAACATCATATATATGTGTGTGTGTGTGTGTGTGTGTGTGTGTGTGTGTGTGTGTGCGTAAACTGTTTAATGGTAGGCAACGGCGTTGTATACCTAAGTATATATTAATATTACGATGATATTCATCGGTCTAACCTCATTGTACCTGTGTAAAACTACTCTACACGCATCATATCATCATAATATTATTATATAATATCATCACAATGTATATATTTATATGTACTGTAATACCTATGTGTATTTTGGCCGACAAATGCGGAATCAACAAATAATCGAATTCAATCCACTGTCGTGCCGCGGAAATGACACAAAGTTATATTGGATAAACAATCGTTGTAACTTAATTTGCAGTGAAACTTTTTAGATACAAATATATGCGTATATACACATTATATAAGTACACAAATATAGATGAGATAGAGTTGCACGTCATTGCTAGAGAGTATTATTTTTTGTTATCAATATTTCCATATACCCTGCAGTATTCCGAAGGCTGCTACCTACCTACCTACTGCTGTTGTCGCATGCAAATATACGTCTAACAGACGAGAATCTGTGTTGGGGCGGAACGCGTTTTCCGTTGCTGCCTTCACGACTTCGTCTTGGGACGCAATATGATCGAGTATAAACCCGTGAGATTTTTTCCGGCTACGGCGTTTTCGTCTCATGGACAATAACAAACATGATGGTTACGTGAAATTCCTCAAAATAATAAATTATCATCATCTATACTATCACATTATCACCATCGTTTAAATGACGAAATTCCAGTTCGCATAACAAACATACGCGTTATACCTTAAAATCCGTATACTATATATTATTAATATAAAATATGTACCTATCACGCATGCGTAATGCCCGTGCGAGAGCAGTAGGAGAAATGTAGGTAGTTGTAAGCAGGTAGTCTGCCGGAAATCGTAAAAGGATAAATTGTTCGTGTAAAAAATGATTACTGTACGATACGTAAACGGGTGGTTAGAAAAAATGAAAAATAATATGTATGCGTATATATTTTGTGATAATAATATTACAATTAAAAAAAAAAAAAAACAAAAAACAAAAAAAAGAACACAACCAGCAGTGAAGTACATAATATAATTAATATTCTTTTTACATTAAACGCGTACACACCGTACGATAATAACATTAAAAATAACAGTGTTGCAAATGTCATTAAAATTTAAAATGTCATAGTAAAATGCTTCACTTGTGACTATTTTATTGTTGGTCGTTTTAGACGTATTTGTTTGCCGAGTATAAATGTGTACTTACATATATTATGTTATATAAAGAAAATGGTTAGCGCTGGGTCAACGCTGGTCTTGGAAAAAAACTGTCAATTAAAATCTATATAAAATAGTTTTATTTAAAATATAGCTCGACAAGGTCATTCACTTCTATTGAATAAGGTTTTAACAGAAAAAAAAAACTTTGTGAGCATATATTAATTGCTGGGTACAAAATCTTTTATAAAAACTACGGAATAAATTGCAATTAATATAGGTTCGATGAAAAGATAAATTTTATCATACTCAAAACATCATAGTATTACGCGATATTTTTATTCGAATACAACAAAATAATATAATCTATAATACAATCGTATGAATAACGCTTGGATTTCGATTTTTTAACACGAGCACACGTACCCAATGCATACATGCATGCGGACGTATTAAAATAATTCCACCTGCTTAAGTGACTAATCACTCACATGCCCGCTTTGAAAATACCAATTAAAATTACAGCTGTGCATAGAAAAAAAAATGTGTAGTTGTTCTATTTTAATTTTAAATTAGTCTAAAGTAAATTAACCGAAACCTGTCAAGAAGATCCGTCTACTTTATAAATGTTATTTGTGTAATGCTTTTAATAGAAGATAAGATAACTGCTTTATGGTATCTCTGGATAGAAAATAAAATAAAAAATGTTTAATAAACTAAACATTTAGAACATAACGTATTCTATTGGTAACAATCACTTAAGATTACAACTACTATAAATAATAAGTTCTAACCTATATAATATAAGTAGTTGTTTACGATAAAATCCGAGTTTACTTGAAAAAAAAAAAATAGATATGCCTGTTAACGTTGTCATGAAAAAGTAGATAGTAACACGCGTAGACATATTATAATATTATAGTCGTACATTAATTGAAAGCAAAAACGTTAGTCAGTGAACATAAAAATAATAATAATAATAATAAAACGATGACAAAACACGGTAATTGCTAAAGTAGTGCGTTATCCAGAATAATAAATTAGGGTGGCCACGAATGACGATATTTTAAATTGCTAAATTTTTTTTTTTTTTTAATTAAACGCTATCAACTATAATGTCAGTCGAGCAACAACACTGCAGTGCGACCATAATGGTCATCTATAATTATTTTTGTATACAAATATAACACACATGTATTTATATTTATATAATATATAAAGGTACATCGATAGGAAATCATTTGCCGCGGCCAAAAGACGATGAAAAACGAAATCGCGTCAAAAGAGACAGAAGGAGGGAGAAAGAGAACTTTGTAATAAAATCGCGACACGAGTTCTTTTCACACTCGTACACGTATAAACGTCAAATTCGATTACAGCAATACAATGTTCAGTATAAATACTGGGATAGTTTGTTTTTTTCGTGATCACACAATCTCCTGCGGTGACACGGCGGTTTGTCCACGTGCCGTTTCGGGGATTCACGTCTGCAACCGCGGCATACTCGCCGCACGTGTAAAAACCATGACCTCGCAAAACGCACTGTTGGGGTGGGTCGGCGGCTGTACACACGAACCACCACCACCGTTGCCGTCGTCGCCGATTTACCATCGAGGCCGGTATTATATGGGGTGAGTTAAGACGAGACGGGCCGAGCGCCGAGGGGTTGATTGCCAGGGTTTGCGTGGCAGTACGGGGCGGGGTAGGACGACGGGTTGGTGGTGGCGGAGAGCGAGGACAGCAGACGACACGATGTCGAATGGCGCGCGCGTTCAGTGTATAGGACGATCGGGGAGAAGGTAAGGTATAGGGGAGGGTGAGACGGACGAAAAAAAAAAAACCGTCCGTCTGGCACTCGCAGGTAATCCGTACCCCCGGGGCCCACCCGCGATCCCCGCGACCAACACGCACCAGCTACAATATATATATATTTATTTATTGTATATACACAAAAACTACATACGTATATATTTATATACATCATACATATATATATATATATATATATATATATATATACACACGTATATAGTGATCGTATAAGATATTGTGTTAGTTTATATATTATATACACCGTCTTCCGCAAGTGTTACTTTTTTCATCATTTTTTTTTTTTTTTACTTTCCAACGACTCCAATTTAGTTCTCTTTCCCTTGCGCTCCTCCCGCATCTCATCGTCTCACGGCCGTCTACGCGCGCATAAAGGTATATATACGTACTATAGGCATTAAATTCTGCACCCGCCTACACACACACACACACACACACACACACTCACGCACAAACACATATGCGTGCGTGTGTGTTGTACAGGTGCGCTTACCCGTGCAACAGCGGCAGGACCTTCTACTCCTCCTCGTCCAAAATCATCACCTGTTGTACGCGGTGGTGACGACTGGCTGCATGCACCATAATAATATTTTAGTGCGTGCGTGCGTATCGTGGACTGTCTATATACCTAGCCATCTGGCAGCGTCGGACGACCACACGCGTTCGGCACAACAACAAGGCATAATATGCACCGCATACTATCGTATATAGATTATAATGTACCTGCAATATCTATAAATATAATGTGTGTATCAATGTCGGACGCGAGAAGATGCCGTATAGTGTTACCGGCACGTATAAACGACGTGTGTTATTTTACGAAATATTGAATTATAATAATAACGCGTGTTCGCGCTTATCGGGGCATTATAATATATTGCAGTGCGAGCGGCTGCGCGGATCGGATGACTGCAACAGATCGTTTGCGGTGCGGTCATCTTGGCAGTTATGCCCGCACCGCCTGTACAATGTCATGCAATGTAGGCTGTTGCACGTGTCCGACGACACAAGACAATATTACTGCAACGTCTAAAATCCCTCCTGCCCACCGGCACCAAAAGACGATGTCCGCCCGACCGCGTGTTCGGTTACGACGCGACGACACGACACGAATCAACACACGGACCAACCGTCGATTTCTCTTCGCCTCGATTTTGTTTACCAACACGGGAAAATCATCGGACTTTTTCCATCGTTCTATCATTTTTGTCCCCTCGTACCACCCCGCTTTGCATATTAAAATATTATATAACATTATATGGTAATAACGTTTTGTACGAATTGCAACTCGTCACGCGTCATTATACAATAATACATAATAACGATTACTATTATTGTTATCACCGTTGTAACTTAAACCTAATTAAATCATTAATCGACGTTAATTGTGACCAATTGCAACCAACGCTGCTATAATATTGTAATATTATTATTACTTATTGTAACTACGTGAGTACAACTATAGCGACTATATTATTATTATTACATTGTGTAATATACTACGACCCGTTCGTATTACACGGAGATCGTATCGTGCGCGATGTGATGGAGTAGAACGCGGGAGCGGAAATTTGAAAAACAGTCAAATACCTATACGAGAAACGGTAACGCAACAGAACATATTATCAATAATTTGCATTATCGTTCTTTTAAAACACAATATAATCTAAATGATCCGTAATACGGACAGTGGAGATAACATTTCAGTTGTCTTAAATTTTGTTTGGTTTATTCTATGAACGACTGCATGACCCGCGACCTGCACTGTCGACGGCCAGCGCCACCGTGTATAACAATAACGATTATAATAAAAATAATATCATCGTTGCCATTATTAATGCAGCTGTGACACGGTTCACGTTGCGCGTCGCGTTTTTTCGGAACAAGTAGACATACGAAAAATACACGCTTATTACATTATTATTATCGTACGCGTTTGTGTTCGAAAAGACTACGTCCGAACGTAACATTTGTAATATAATATTATAATATTAGTGTGATCGTAATACAGAGCGCTCGTGAAAACTCGTTAGAAATTAATTTCCCGTTATCGATGGTATTATATATTATAATACCATCGTGCGTATTACTGTATACAGTACAAAAATGTCGAGAGACGATGCAGCAGCTGTCGCATTTGTGTATAGTGTCGTATTGTTGTTTCGTCTGCGCTCTAACGAAAAAATCATTGCCGATATAAAGCAGACCGATGGTCGTCCTACATGAGCTCATGTAGTGGAACGTTGTTTTTTTCTCTTTTTCGAAATCGTCATAATCTCGATTTATGCAAACACCACGACCGATTTTTCGTTTCTCCAAATATTTGGCCACAAGATTGGAAGTTAACTCTTTAATACATGATTATAACGTACAGGTACATTAGAACGGTTGCCGCGTTACAACCGAGAACCGCACGCGTTCGCACTTCTCGAGCTGCTATATACCACCGTATATATGATGTGGTGTTGATGTTATAATACATATTATATTATTACGTTTATTGTTTCGTTCAAGTCGTACATTATGTTCCACACGCGATAATCGATTGCTTCGATGTACTTTGAAGATACGGTGATGTAGGTAATGGGGGAGTACGTCAGTATTTAAATACCTATACACTCGGTTCTCGAATGAAACGAATCTTTGGCGAGGGGTTAGAAAAATGTTCTCACGCGCGCGCGCGTTTCGTCATATTTCGAAATCCCATGCCGCCGACCGTTGTGGCGCCTGCCAAGATTCGCTATGTGTTTGTGTGTGTGTGTGTGTGTGTGTGTGTGTTTATTTTTGTGTGCGTGTGTGTTTATTTTTGTGTGCGTGTGTGTGCGTAATGTACACTAATATGTACATATATATGTGTGTAAAGAATACGGGGCCTTACGCTGCAGTTACGCGTTCGGCCGGCTAAGATACTGCACTTCACAGCGTTCTATACGTATAACACGCCATGTATATATACGTCTGTAGTCTAATTGAAACAACCCTGAGAAGACATTTAGAAATGTCCACTTAGTTAATGCAATAACACCATTGTTACATTGTTCCTATTCGAGCTCCGTCATTATTATGCCAATAAATATCAATTAAAGTGTAATTTGTGTGTTTATTATTATTATTATTGTTTTTTCTGTTCGTGTTGGAAACAAAAATTATTACTTCCTTAATGGATCGCGCGACAGGAATACTATTTATAGTAGAAAAAACATATAATATAATATATTTAGAATGAAAAGGGTCTTTTATGTTTAAAAACTTTATATATTTTTTCTACCACCATCCCGCTTGCATGTGCATCACCACTACCCGACAGTCTTTGGAAACTCACGAGCGTTTTTTATTTTATTTTTTTGGAATTATTGCCGTGCAAATATCGACTTTGGTAAACTTCTTGCCTGGCGTATAAGATGCTAACAAAAAATAAAGTTTTATGACGTCAGTATATATATGCGCATATATAAGCACATACGATGTATACGTTCTTTCTATATACGCAACGCACGACAAGAGATTTAAAGTATAATACTTAAAACACTCAAGACGTTTCTAGACGTCAAACGGAATAATACTCTTTTTTGTCTATTGGTCGTATAATATGTATTATATCAACACACGATAATCATCTACGTAGCCTAACGTCGCGGTTCTGTTAATTATGAGTAAAACCTCACAATTTGTGTATACGTGTATAATATATAATAATAATAATAATAATAATAATAATGTGTATAGTTTTAACATGCGTTAAACACCGTTAGACCAGTTGGTTTCATTTGGATTTTTAATTCGAATTCACTGTGCAAACGTACACATATTTAATTAGATCGGTTTACCGTGAAAAGTCAAACCGTTTATCGAAATATTTACTTAAGCCGATTAGTGATTTTAACAAAAATAAAATAAAATTCCTGTACTCCCATATATAATATGTTAGACGTGTGTGTACATACTTCGGCGGTTAAACCAATAGGTGGCGGTACTATAGGAGGGTACACCTTCTCGTGATGATATAAAAATGTAATTTAGTAAAATGTTTGTTAACGTTGAAAAATAAACAAGAGCATTATAGTACATGAAATGGAAATTATTTTAATTCAAATTATTTCCATAATAAACTACAGAGGATTATGGTAAATTTTTAATAACATTCAAAGTAGGTATACACTGCTTGTTTATTTTATGAGATGGTATTGATTTTTTTAATTTATTCAAACCATTTCAATACTATTTCTATGGTTTGAAACTTTTTAAAAGGGGTTCTAACAATCCACTGTTTAATACAATAATAAAAATGTATTTTATGTATTCAACAAATAATTTTCCATTTATAATGAAGTTCATAAATAAACATGATAATATTTAATAAGAAAACTGATTCATAATTAGTGCATTTTTAAAATAAAAGTTTTATACGAATAATATTTTTATAATTATCATAGGGTTTTCATACACAGACGAAATGAATAAAAACTCAGTGTTTCTGATTTATTTAATTTGAAAAAATGTTTTATAAAAACAATATCTTTTGAATTAAAATATTGTGCATCAGTAATGCTTTTTCTACCAATCACACTAATAATGAGTTTATTTACGTTTCAATGTAGGTACCTAAATGTATAATTATAGAAAATCCGTATGTGACTGTATGTTCCCTGTTCCCAGTAATTTCTTTTTTATTGATGAACGCTGTAGATACATCACAAAAGTAAAATATATATAATTGTACCTATACTATATTCAAAAGCCAGAAAACATTTTATTCTAATAAATTTATTATAATAGGCTGATATTTCGACGTCTCGTTTTTGTGTTTCTGTTCAGACGTTGTCGTTTTCGTATTGTAATATAACGCTTGATGTAAAGGTGGCGAATAAAAAATTTTTACAGTCGAATAACCCTGAGCAATCGCCATTACGTTAGATTGCCACTTAATTTTCGTCCTGAACGGTTTCGAGTTTGATTTGAGTGCATATTAACATTACGCGCGTATATGTGCGTGTGTGTGGGTATGTGTACACACGGTAACCGAATAAACGCACAAAAGCATCGTCATAAATCGAACGTATTTTAGAAGAGTGAACCAAAAGGGTAGTGCGACTACAACGAGAGGGAACACACACAATAGGCTTTGGCATTGTTGTCATTGTTTCTGAAGTGGGCGTATGTTGTATTGTGTATTCCTCTCATTTGGTGCGCGTTCCTATAATTTCGTCCGAAGATTTATAGTGCTATTAAAACAAAAAATAATAATAAAATGAAATAAAATGAAACGGTGTGGAGAAAACAAAATTATATCTTCGGAGTTCGGCGGCCGGCGGGTAGTGTTGGCGGGACGTGAGTGTCAGCCGGCGGGAAGGGGTGGCAAAGGAAACGATCGCCGGAAGAATAATCATGCGTCATAATTTACAATATAAATTTTAAACGGCCTGTCCGAGTGTGTTTTCGAGATTATTTAATTATTGTAATAAGTTCTATACAGCAATTTATTCTTGTCGTACAGACATGGGGATATTAGTTAAAACATAAAACGAAATATAAACGTTTATGCGGTACCTGGTATGTTTTTTTTTTTTTTAAAAAAAAAAGGCAATTGATCAGTTGCGTCACATGAAACCGCAATGACGTAAAATCGTTGTTTATTTTGCTTCGCTTAAACTTGATTGGCCTGCAGCACCGTTTCGAAACCATTAACAATATTGACGCTAATCTAATTTCGCGGAGAAAATGTTTAAATATATTGGTTATGTAATTAATTAATTATAATCAATAATTAGGTTCACCAAAATGCAACACAACCAAAAATAGATCGAAAATATTGTTTTACTGATAACAATAGGCGTTAACGTTTAGCGAGATCATAAGAAAGAAAAAAACCATAGACTACCTACATTGCACCTAGTAAACTTTTTTATACCCACGAATGTAACTTTTATAGCTACCGTATTTGTTTTCGAAAATCAATTGCAAGATTAAATCGAAATGAATAGCTTTAATTTTTACTTTCTCGGTAGCGTATACATGCATGATTATTATATATTGTATAGTAATACATTTCGAAAAGTAAATTTAATATTTCATTTTATTAATGAGTTTTGAAAATTACATTATAATATATTTTTATACCTATAATAACCAGCGGAAGTTACGATAAACCATGCAAAGCCAGTGTTCACAATATTATTAGGTATTGTAAATGAGGTTTTTGTTATTGGCACGAGACATGAAATAAAAAATACATATATAGTGTAGGTATCTATATTTAACATACATATATTTTCCAGCTAAATAGTTATTATCAAAACAATAATAATACATAATACATCAAACGAAGTAGAATATAAGTATGGAGGAATATTATTATTTAAAATATCAAAATGCAAAATGCATAATGCATCTTTCATATACTTTTTAGAATTCGTCTTATTCGACGCAAGAGTTCATCATTTTTCCATCATCCATTGAAGAGACACTCGAAATCGAATTCGTATTATATTAAATAATATTTGTATGGAAAAATGAACATTTATTTAGAAATCGTGTGCAACTTGTTTTTTCGTATTTCCTGCAGCCCTGCAAGTATTACATATTGTTTGATATTTACTTATTTTCTTATTTGATTTCTATTTGTGACGTTTTATTATTACACCACGCGTTAAGTTAAAAGAAAATATCTCATCATTCCATCTTCTCCTCCATTCCAACAGGGAAAATAATAATACATTATATTTTGATTACAGAAGAAAAATGCAATATTGTATTTTATTTGATGGGGGATGGCCGAGAATGAGGAAATCATTATTTTTTTTATCATTTATAATGTTATCTTTATTTTCAAGAATAGTAAAACAAATATAAACCACTGTAATAATTAATAAAATGCAACAGAATGATATTTTTTCTCAAATCTAATAAATTTGAAATTGCCTGTAATAATATATATATATAATTTGGTAATATTATTCCGCTCATAGTTAATGAGTTTTTATTTTTATTTTTTGAAGCTGATATGTCAATTATTTATTAGTAGTGCACATTTTTATAGTGCACATATTAGTAGCGTTGCACATTTTCATTTATGTGATCCAGTAAAAAATTAATTTTCAGTCGTGCAGACTAAATATTTTCCAAGTGTGAAAATTGTTCTCACGTGTACCTACGCACACTAAAAGGTTTTCAGTAGGTGGAGTATAATATATGTTATAATCGAATTATGTGACGGGTTAAGTGTTGCAATCATAACATCCGTGTTATTTTTACTTTACTAGCGTCCTTGAAATATTATACATCAGTGTCATCAAACCGGGAATTCTCTTTGGAAAATTATATCCTTATCGATTGTTACAATCAGTTATTTCATGTCTACACAATCACTATAAGTAAGTAGTCAATTTCACCGATGTTTAAACATTTTCACTTTTTCCAGTTAGTAAAACAGTTTCTAATTTTTATTTTTTGAGTATCATTATTCTAATTTAGTATTGTAAACGGTTCCTATACATTTTTATTATTTAAACAACATAATATACACGCGAGTTTATGGATTCGTTCGACTACGACGGTGATTATTATTTATTAATTTATATTTGTAGTATTCAGCATTATATTTATTATCATTATGAGAATTCTACCAAATGCAATTTTTCGCATTCGACATATTATGTTAATTACGTGATTTAAAATATTTGTGATCATTGACGCGTTTCCTCAACAGTGAGTATATCATATTCGATTGTTTTCAGTTTTCCCATTTATGCTGTTGTATACGTTTCTCTGAAGTAATAATAATATTGTTCTCAAACTTTACTTTTTATGCGGATTGTTAGGCTAGGTTAGGTTAGTTACACACTTTGAGATGACAACAAATATGTATTAAAATCCTGAAACTGAAAATGTTACCTTTTGATAATTTACTCTCAATTTGTATCATACAATTTGGTGAATATTTTAGTAGTAAAATGTAAAATATTTCCTCGAAAAGTCATATATTATGTCCAGTAGCTTCGAATGTCGCTATTAAACTAGTGGAAATCACGTGATATTATACAAAGCGATATGCGATTTTAGGAACGATGGTTTATTTTGCTTTTTCATTTGCAGCGGTATACCAGCCAGTAACATTGGAAAGGGTCATCGTTTACGACTTGCCCACCTTGCAACGCGTTGTGTGGGTCGGAATAGGAAAATACAGGGATCGTGTTCAACAACACCCGGAAATGTCCGGATACACGGACGGTGATAATAGCGAACCCCCCAAACTCGAGTCCTTAAACCGGAACACTTTTCAGGACACGACAATAAAGCATGAGGTCGATTTACAGATTCCCCACGCACCCGCACTACCGTGGTATCAACGTTCACTCAACAACATAGGGCCAACAGCCAAACGTGAGAAATGCTTTGAAAAAAAAAATCTAGAATCTAATGATGAAAAATTGAAAATCGGCTTTATCGAAGAACTCAAAGAACGACTAAGTAAAATTAAATTCGACGAGGATTAATTCATAGAATTCATAATATAATGATTGTTGTTTTCTGTTTAAAAGTAACAAAAAAAAAAAAAAAACATTACATGTAAATATATAAGACAGTTTATAAAATGTTGTAATGAAATATTTCCAATTAAAATTTATATCAACGCAAAAATAAGCGAAAAATAGTTAAATATACATTTTATAGATTTTTTAAATGTTTTATTAATATCAAAGTTGATTATGATTATAAACTCGACGTTTTATTTTTTTTCCATCAAATTTATAGAAATTATAATATAAGTTTGTTTAATGGAAATATGAATCCCACATAAGTGTTTCAGATATTTATATGTACCTAATAGTTATAATGGTATTTTTTTTTTTTTTTTAATGTATATATTATGCCTACTAATAATTTTTTCTTTTTACAACGGTTCGTGATGTAAAATCAGAAAACACCATTTAACATTTGACATAAATCTAACCTACTTTTACGACACATCATTAACATACTTATTTTTTATCAATATACTTCCATTGACTAATAGACGATTACGAATGAACAAAATCTACTGCAGAGAGGTATTTATTAAATTGAAAATCAATAATAGTACCCACTTTAAAAATGATTCGCGTATAAATGATGTAGTGAGGTCATCCGGTGCAGTGTTTTAAAAATCTATAAACGCGATAACCCAATGAGAAGAGTATGATGAATATATTAGTTATAATAATAATTATTGATGCCCAATAATGTGTATTGTACGGTTGTATAAAGAGTGTAAAAATTTGTAATAATAAATAGGTACATATTTTGTTAACAACAATTTCAACCGGTGTCATTAAGTATGCAGATATTTCCAAATTTACTAAGGGCGATTTGTTTTAATAGCTTCTTGTATATCATTAAATCCAATTCTATAAGTAAAGTGATTACGTAATGGAATTTTGAGGTCATGAAACTCACCGAAACACTCGGGTCTGTGTAGTAGGAAATACATTTTTATTTTTTTCACCTATCGTTCGTATATCGTTTGTTCATTATCCAATCATACCGCTATCGTTCTCATCGATTGTATTATTCTTAAGTTTTCATTTTCAGTCAATTACATATTTTACAAAGTTTTCCGAAATAGTCATTCAACATAATATTCAGTTCGACAAATTATTTCATAAAGGTTTAATCAAGAATAACACATATATTGTTTTTTTAGATATCTTCAATTGTACACAACACATTGAGAAAAAAATAACACCACTCGAGATTATTCATTGCCTACAGAATAATAATATGTAGTTAGGTATTTAGAATAATGACATTCATTATAAATCATAATTCGTTCACCGGCTGCAGAACCACCTCAAAATGAAAATTATCATTTTCATGAGATATAGATAGTAACACATTTAGAATATTATAATAATTAAGCACGTAGATAGTAAAGTAGGTATGATAAATATTGTATTGTTTTTATCAGTGTGTGACGGTGTCTTATTTTTTAATAAATGGATGGGACAGGAAAAAAATATCGTTGTTCGATTTATTTGATAAGAATCTAAATGTAACAGGAAAATAAAATGAATTTAAATCGGAATGTAATGAACCAATTAGTATTCATGGTTAGAGAACACTTTTTATTACTATTAAATCAGAAAACCCCCGGCTAAGCAATAAAAATGTACATTAAAAAACGGATAGGGAACGACCAAGAGACACAGAGAGAGAGACGGAGAGGGAAAAAAGGTCATGACGTGTGCTTACACTTGACTCTTTTTTTCAATAAGTCCCCGGGTAATAAAGTACTGGTGGAAGCACAAAGCGATCTAATAAATTATTCTGAATCTTTATTTTAAGTCTCTTATCGTGTTGCTGTAGTATAAATTGTATATATATATGTATATATATATATGTGTGTGTGTGTGTATGTGTGTGTGTGTGTGTATGTGTGTACCGAGTATATATGTATATATAAAACCAAGTATTAGCATACAATGGAAAATAACCAGAAAGAAAGAGAGAACGAGATACAAAATAAAATGTTATATTATAATCTTCGTCTCTAGAATGTATATTCATTTTTATTTGTATACTATATTATTATTATTATTATTATTATTATTATTATTAATACTATTATTTTTATTCTTATAATTATTGTTATTATTTTAATTTTTGTTATGCCAGTTGTTTCAAGCTGCGTGTGTGGCTAACAAAGCAAAGAGAAGAAATCGAATGATTGTTTACAACATGTGTTCGTTCAGCAGCGAGTGTAGTTAATGGAGCCGGTTTTCAATACTTGTCGTCATCCCATCATGGGAAAAACAGGGAAAAGAATTTCTATGCCATGACGGCGGTCACATTTTTCAGAAGCGCTAACCCACCTGTGAATCTACCGAACCACGGCCGCTATCCCGTTCCTGGGACCCTCACATAGAAGGGAGCACTTAGAAGAATTTATATCAGCTTGAATAAAATCCGATTTTTTTTTTTTTTACTTAATTCATTAAGAAAATAATCGAACAAAATAAAAATATTCAGAGCCACTATTATCTGATAAAAAGTGGCTAATTAGCATTATAATGCAGACTAAAATATAACCATCTAGGTATAATATTATAACCAGAAGTTAAATTTTTAGGCGAACGAATTTTATGTTTTATTTGAACTGCACACAAATGCGTAAACAGCTAAATTGAACAATAAATTATAATAGATGTATTTATATATTAAAATATATTTACATAATAAAATAATAATCGGTCAAACGGCTAAATCCCTAGTGCAGATGAAACAGTAATATAGTACTGGATCCTGGTTGACAGAGAAATCATGGGAATGGCTTAGTTCTTTTTTTTATTATTATTGTTTTATTCCACAATAACTATTAGATTTGATAAAGAAATGTGAAATTCCTAAGTGATCGCGGTAACGTATGTCTGAGGATGCTGGCTGTGGTGGGTTCAAGGCCAACCAAGGTCATGGTTGGTTGACCCGACACGGGCACCAGTGGTTAATTCATTAATCGGTTTTATATACCAACGTTTTCTTAACCACACAATTTTATTTATTTATTTATTATTATTTTTTTTTTTGTACCATAAAATCAATCTCTCAGACTCGTACCGAATAGTAATAATATAATACATGAAATCGATTATTATTTTAACGAACCTTTTCTGTTTAATTTCAGGTAGTAAAATTAATCATTGAAAATAAAATACCAATAAAACCGGTTTTCAGTTAGTAATTTACATCCTAGTGCCCTGTGATCCCAATCTACGCGGACGTTGAATAATTTCAACAATTATTTATATTTCACATGAAATTTTTTGTTGTTGGAAATTAACATTAGATATTCGATTTGAATGATTGATTTTGAAATAAAATTAAGAACAACCGAAAAAATATCTACGGCTACCAATATCGTTTTTTTTTTTTTTTTTTTTATCATGATTTTTTTTCCTCTAAAGGGAGCTTAAATAATGTTAAACATTGTATTTACCTTGTATAAATATTGGTCAAACATTCGGCATACGTCAACGTCGTTTCCAATGCAGTAAGTAGCTTCCATGTTTCACACTAGAATTTAACACGACGTCCTAGGCGTTCCTAGGACAATTAACGACGGACAGAAATCGTAAAACATATAAATGCAACAATATATGACGAACGGAAAATAATAAAATAAAACCACTTGAAACTGTATACAGGCGAAAATAAAATTTATTATGTTTCACGACAAAACGCACTTCACTTGTGTATATTTTTAAAATAATAGGTAATATCAAAACGGACGAGAATACCCGAACGCTGTATTTAAAATATTCGAAAACGGATTCAAACCGAACACGTTAACATTTAAATCACGATTACGGTGTAGGTACGTAGCTGCGGCGGCGGTCGGTGTTCGTCGAGTGCGTCTCGTAGCCGTCCAAAATTAGGTTAGGTGCCGAGGAAACCACGAACGGGAGAGAGAAAAAAAAAAACAAAAATCGAAAAACCGACGATTTTCAAAACACAAGCGATGGCGGTGGCGGCTGCCCGACGATCGGGGCGCGTAGTGTTTCACGAAACCCCGGACGGTAAAAACCGAAAAAGAACCAGAATATAAAAAAAAAAAAAACAAAACTAAAAATTATTCGAAAAACGGAAAAAACGAGAAAAAAAAAATTAACAGTAAGAAAATATGAACGACCGGTGACGACGAAACCAACGGTTATTGCAATATTAATATTATTATTATTTCGATTAGTATAATATTGTAACGATTAATTTCTTAATTTTATTTTACACGGAGGCGATTAGCAAGTGTAAAATATTTTTATAGCTGTTGGTCCGCGTAAATCAATTAAAATAGCACATCCGGCGCGAGAGGAGCGCGTCGAACTCGGTACCGTGTGGTTAATAGCGCGGGCGAACCACATGAATCTCACATGCGACGCGAGTGGTTCGGCGGTAGTGGAGAGAACGAAAAACACCGAAACCGACCGCGGCGACACCTGTACGCGGGCCCGTGCAACTGCGGCGGCACAGAATCTCTCCACCCACATTTCGCCGGACGCCGCCGGTGGTGGTGGGATGGACAATGCGCGGCGCAAGGGGGTTCGAGTGGGGTACGGCGAGGGGTAAGAGGGAGCGCGGCGGCGGCGACGGCGACTACCACGCCACGGACGTTAGAACGCGCGTAATAAAACCGTAAAGTAAAAATAGGCAAATAGTCCGCGGCTGAGTTGTCCGCTAATCTAACTTTACTATAATAATTGTTTCTCCATATTACGTTATTATTACAATTATAATAAAATACAATAATGTTAATCGTTTCGGAAATGTACAAAAAGGAATAAAATCAAAACAACCCGACGCATAATCGGATAACATAGTATTATTAAAACATGCGTAGTACATCCGATTTTCGTCTCGAAGGGTCGCCGGGGCCCGCCGAGGTCATGCGAGTAGTGCGCTCTAATAAAACATAATGTATAATAATACGAATACAATCCGTGCTGAATTAGATATGAATGACGGACAGAGCAAAATATGACCTTACGTGTTTTAATAAAAATGTACAATCATTCAATAGTTAATTGATAATAATTATTATTGGTTGGTTATAAATTATGATAATTATTGTCATCGGGGTAAAACGTCTTGCGGAATTGATAAAAGATGAAATTTTCTTAAAATATTAATAACAAACAATATCCATTTACATATTGTGTACCTACTTATATACATATTATCAAGTGTAGAGTCTTTATCTAATTAGATTTATCGCAAACGAACCATCAAAATCGTCTCTTTATGTAAAGCCATTTCAGTCCGGACCAGACCGGACCACAGTCTTAGGTCTGATTTAATCCAGTCTTGTATCTTGTATGTTTTGGTTCAGTCCAGTTCAATGGATAAAAAAAAATTTGTTTAGTCCCAAAAGGAATATTTACTATTTCTGATTTCACAGTAACAGTTCTGTCAAATAAAATAATGTCTAGTTTGGACTTGGTTCAATTCAGGTATAAGACCGGTACCGGTATCGACCCAGTCTTTGGTCTGTTACCGTAGTAATTTCGGACAGCTCGATAATTTCAATGATTAATGAATAATATATTTAGAAATAAGAAAACAAATTAAACCAAAGCATTTTATCTTTTAATAATGATTATTGATTATGCATTATCTATTATTTATCAATTTTTTTTGTTTTTTTTCAAGGAAAAATATTATAGCTGAATTAACAAATTTTATCAATGCCATGAACAAGGTAAGTATATTTTATATTTATAGAATCTCACAAAGTAATAAATTATGTATTTTACGTTAATCAAAAAAATTTTACTTCCCAATATAATTTATATAATTTATGTCATACTCAAAATATAGGTACCTACGAAACTCAATTTTTAAATTGTAATTGACTTCGTAATCGTTGCGATAGTGTTATAAACTATTAAACATACGTTTGTATGACTTTTATGTTGTATGTATATATACAAATACTGCGAATATTTCTATACTTTTACATAATAATATATTGAATTGCCAACCAAAAAGAATCTTACTTTTACGGTATGTAATAATTATAATACATTTTCAAGTTTCAATAGTTGCTAAATTATATTTTAAATGTCACTATGTTTTCCTAGAATAAATCCAATGTCTTATACGATTTTATATTAACACTTCTTAGCGATTGTTCCAGGAAACCTAGGCAAATATAATGTATAATACGTATTATAAAATCGAAAAATTACTTGTTTGAAGTTTATTCTGCGTCTAATTTTTGATCTAATGAGATACTTGTTTCAGTTTTTGGCGTATTTTTTCTACCAGAAAAAAAACGTCTGCTGAAAAAAAAATATATATAATATTATTCCTCACTTGACATTTCCTCTGCACTTAGATACCGTTTAGCATTTAAAATATGCACGCACAATAATTTTAGAGAATATTATGAAACCGTTTGGAATTAGTTGAGAAAGGAAGGGAATTGTACCTACTATTAATAAAAGATTTTGCTGTGTAATAATACGATGATATCATCAATGTTACGCATTACTGCGTAGGTATATTGTGGATCGCAACGAATAACCAAGGTTTGTCGAGGCCCATATTATTACATTCACGTTCCCCGTTATTCCGATATGAGTTGTAAATCCGCGGCCTATGTGATATAATTGTTTTTCTGAGTACAATTCCGTCGATCACCGCCATAATCTCGTAAGAAATTCGGGTTTACAGCTTTGGATTTGATTTCGTTGGGATTTTGTGTGCACAGTAATCGAGTGACTTGATTTTTACCGTTTTTTTTCCTCATATAGAAACTCATGAGCATACTTTTATATACTTAGGAAGGTAATATATTGTCGTCGCCTGACTGTTGTATTTTTTTTTTTTTCAGAACATTATTATTATCCACACTGGTACCAAAAAGCAGAATAATATTACACGATTATATTATTATATGTGACGCGTTTGACGGACCATTCCCGAAATAATTAAGTCTCGTGTATGTGTCTTGCTTGCATGCTGCAATGTTATAATATTATACGATTTGGATATTATAAACTCGTGATTTATGTGAATGGCTTCAAAATGTCAAATCCTTTTTTATTTATACGATGTATTATTAAATGTTGCAGCGTTGTATTATTTTGAATTATTACACCAAAGACGGTTATAGTTATACATACATACGTATTCTTCAGAACCTAATATATATTTACCATTTTTCTTTAAATTCATATTCGTTTGGAATATTAATTTTTAACAGAAAAAAAATACTGACTCTGGCCTTTGCTTGTTCTTTTTATTTAACACATACGTTATACGTGTATTATTGATATCGCACCTTCGACATCTCTATATTATGTGTCGATATTTTATATACATATTTTAAGAACTGAATAAAATACACGAGCACGTCATGTGACGTCAGCATAACATACTATAATTATTACCATATACTGACTGTCGTATTAATATTTTTATTCCATTTATTTATTAGTATACCTCCCACGGAGAGTTGTTTTAATAAAATATTCATCAATCCGATACAAATTAGTCGTGCCACATACGTACTATACGTTATATTTTTTTTAATTATATATATATATTATTTATTAAAACCGAAAACTAATGTGATGTGCATAAATAAATTTAATTTTGAAAATTATCGTATTCCTTAAACGATGGGATGGAAAATCTGAAGGAGTTCCTTCTATTATTGTATACTCGTTTTCGAGTAATAAATAAATTCGTAAACTTAGTTTAATTAAACACATCTATATCCCTTTGTATGATACCATTATATTATAGATAAATAATTTTAATATACTGTACACTGATTTATACAATATGCTATTCACACAACAATAATAACTTATAAAACGCTGTATTTATTTGAATAATATTACGTCTAAAATGTACCTACATCCTCACTATTGAACTAAATACGTACACAATGATATAACGGGGAAAAAATAATATAATTTAATTAATAATATCAATACCGACGTATTTAGAATGGGGAACGGCCATTTTCGCTTCGTCGGATAGTCTCAATAAATGAGTAACAGACGAAGGACAAAAGATAGAATGAAAAAGCAAAATAATACCGAATGTTTGGTTTTTTTCAAGTATGATTTTGCAAGTCGTCCGGTTGTTGAGACTCGCAGGTGCAGTTGTATACGTATACATAAAATATTACATACTATCCATTATATAATAATATGTATTTCTGCGCGGACTATACCGCTGGATACGATGAACATTTCATTGTTATATGTATGGTTGAAATAAATTATGAGCGCAGATGGATAAACTTGAAATATCAATAATGAATGAATACCGAAAAAAGTAGAAAAATCAATCCACTTACCATTTTTTTTTATATAAGTATATAGTTTTACATTTTGAACTCTATCCTATAATAATTATACAAATATACAACGTCAAGTCGTTTTGTAGTGGTATTGCGGTCATGTTTACCTACAACTATATTATACATTTTATTATTATTATCTTGTTTGTATACCTCTGTATACCATACAGTAGGGAGAAACATACATTATGTAGATACCATATATATATTATATTATACCAAACCAGTATCGACCATATAAAACGAACACACATTTTGATTCTGTTACTGTAATGAACTAATGAATTATTGATAAATATATATATATATTTTTTTTTTTCTGGTAACAATGATTAGTTTTAATAAACCAAGTTGAATTTTAATTAGCTTTCAATTTAATCTGTTCGTTTAACCGTACCGCCTACAGGTTGTCCGTCGCATTGACTCGATTACAACGTCGGCAGGCAATCGCGTTGTACGGAAAACAGTTCGTATGGATAACATAGAATGTTAAAATGCACAAATTAGGTATAATATACACCAGATCTTACTGCTGGTATTTTGAATTCCATTTGATATTTAATAATAAAAATAAAAAAAAAAAAAACTGTAAAATAACAGACCGTAAACAACAATAATAAAATTATGCACTCGTTTTTGTATTATTAATTTTTTATTCGTCTTGTCAGTATGTACTAATTAGATTTTAAATTATATTCGACTAGACGTTTTTGAGGTTTTTATTTTTAACAACAATTGCTGTGTGTTCTTTATAGTGGCAAGCAATATTTATTTTATCAGCTGCCATGTAATATTGTAGCGGTTAAAAATAAAAGCATACTATATTAGAAAATACAATATGTTGTATAAAATACATGTAAAAATAGTTAACGTACTACACTCAAATATTATAGAAAAAGCAATCGAGACGATTTTTATTATCAATTTAACAACGTACCATTTCTCGTGGAACTTACGGTTTTTAACCCCAATAATAAATAATTTCGTTGCTTAATTATTGTTTAAATACGTTTTGTAATTAATTTAAATTCGTATTTTAATTAGTACATTATTACCATGCCCGCCCGCATACATACACTGCAGCAAATGAAAATACTGTTGTTTAAATAGGTTATTGCTGTAAATTGAGACTCGTTGCCCACAAAAATATTATAATGTAAGAAATATATATTATCATCGCGTGTAAATAAACGGACCCACAATAAATTGATTTCATTAAAACATAACAATCGCGTTGTACACGGGTTTTGTGTAACCGCGAACACTGTACCTATATTATATAGTGTTATAAATCACGTCTTGCAATCGAATCATGAATATTTTCAAAACAGATGCTTTTTTTTTTCATTCCAAATTATTTTTACCATATTAATATCGGTTTTGTTTGCCAAATAAAAAGAATACTAAGCTTTCTTGCACGTTACAACCGATCACGGGTGTACAACATAGAGTGTGTATAATTTATTTGCCAATTCGTCCATGTTAACAACCTCATGTATACAGTGTACCGTCAGTATTATAATATTATAATATGCGGCGCGGTAAACCTGTATTGCGAGAATTTCATTACAATATATCAATTTTTTGAATTTTAAAATACAGAACATAATAATATTTACTTCAACATTACGTCACTCGCGTTACGTAACTATATAATTTTACTCACAATTGTACAGTAAAACGTATTACATCTTGTATACATTCGCGTACCTATCTATACATGGGTATTATAAAAGTATATGGATAGAAACGAGAGCCGTTATACATACAAAATACTCGGTGGCAGTACTAATCTAAAAAAGATTGTAGAGCGCAATTATAGAAGCTATATAATACTATTTCCTTTTCGAGAATATATAGTAGTTTAAATTGTATATAATTTGTTAAATCTACCAGTCCATACGTATTAAGTTAATTCGTCCTGCGAACGTATATTGTATGATGGCGTATAAATGAATAATTAAATCAGGAGACTTGTGAAATTAATTTCTTCTAAATTAAATCGACTTTAATGAATAAATAAATTATAAAACTTTAACAAACAAAAAAAAAAAAACATAATATTTTAGTATTATAAGATTCCATTATTTATTAAATGTTATACACTTTTATATAAATAATGTTTATTTTAATATACTGTAATATAATATAATGATATCGCGATGTGTATCTATTATTAGCAATCATTAAAATAATACATCATAAGCTCGTCCAAGTGGACAATATAAGTTAAGTACCTACACATAAATAAAACACAATTATTTCGCGAAACGCATAAAAAATTCATTGTGCACTACTCTTCAAAGAAAATGTAGTGGGTCGATTGGAAATAAGCGAAACAAAATAACGTGGAATAAGTAAAGCACAAAGGGAAAATAATAAAATATATAATGTATAAATAATGTGAATGTTTAGTTCATCTTATGAAAACGAATTATAAACTTATAACTATATACCATCTATACGTATATACTGCACGCAGAGTCATAAAAAGTTCCCCCGAAGCTTGAAGAGGGGAAATTCAATTTCATATCATCCAAGTGTAATATATTTTAATTAAAGTTGAACAATTTCCCACAAAGATATTTTTTATTAATACATACATAATTTTGTTTTATATATTATACCTTTAAACATTAATTTCTAAATTAAACAAACCCTTTTAGACTAAAGTCTATATTGTTTTTCTTAATTTTACAGAAACTTTAGTATTAATATTTACTTTTATGGTCACGAGAAATAACTTATATATATTTTATAATAATATAAAATATTATAAACGCACTACACTGCAGTACTAATTATTATAATATGACGAACACGAAGTACGACGTTCTCAGAAACGAATACGTTCGCAATGTTATAACTAAGTTTCTTAAATAAACGCCATCGTTATAAATTATAATGCATGTACAGACATTACATAAACGATGCATTCGATATTCTAGAAACACATTATTTCATATTGTTTGCGAGTGCAAAAAAAAAAAAAAATCAAATATTATTTAATACAATCATATACATAACTGTGCAGACTATATTTATTTATTTATATTTATTTATTAACGGGCTGAGCGCTATACAACAGTTTCACATTATATTTTACAATTTACAATTTAATAATTAACACCAGTAACACACATAGGTTTGACAAGATAGTGATAACAATAATTATAAGTATAATGGTAAGTATTTAGATTATTTATATATATTATTAATACCTAGTCTCACCAGTTTTGATAAATGGGTTTCTCATTGGCCAGTCTCATCATGCGGTGTAAAGGACTATTCCTTCCATAATTTGTAGTGTGCACACTGCACAGGAACTACGAAAGGAACGTGTTGTCTAGTATTGCGAGAAGGGACTTTGATATTGATCGACAAAATAAGTGAAGGAGCATTAATACGACCATCCATCAGTTTATTCAGAAACTCTGTATTAGCGTTGACTCTCCTCTCTGCTAGTGAGATGAGACAGAGCTCCTGCATAACTAATGAATATTCATGTGGAGGATGCATTATTTTTAATATATAAGCTGCGTAGGATAAGAATGTTCTCTGAATACGTTCTAATTAACTATATTATTGGTTAACAAAATATCGATTGCGATTTTACGATTTAGTTTATACTTTTTAATCATATTATTAAATACTTAATAATATATTAAGTATTATTTACTTACGCAATGCTTCCGTACTGAATTGACATTTTATCAAGCTTTATATTGCGATATGAACGATGTTTTCGTTGAAATATTGCACGATTGAAACGTTATGGGACGACAAGAAAAATGAATAATAGTAATGAGTAAATATAATTATCTACTTGTAAATCTACTTGAACGAAAACTATGGTTTTACATAAATAACGTTAACTTTATTGAAGTTATGCGAAACATGTTACAGTAGGTATTATTTTTCACCGCATATTGACTCTGTGAAGCTGTGAGCAAAAGATTTATACCGATACACTAATTATGTAATGTATAAAACGATAAAATAATTATAATACCATTCGTTTTGTTCCAGCTTTTTCTATCTACATTTAAGTATAGGTATATAAATAATGCATTTACTTATTTGTTATAATACCATAACGATTGTGGATATTAATAATCATAATTGTTTGGTTGACTATATCAAAATAAAGCTAACACAATGCATACAACTTTTAACCATTACATATATATATATATGAATATAGTTTATATATTATAGTCTAATCGATACGATTTGGCGGCAAGCATTTTACCCTCTTCGCGCATCCATACGAGGAAGTACGGAAGGTAAATTTATAGTACCTAGTATAACTTTTCAATTTCTTCAATTTCAAGATAATCATTTTTTTTAAGATATTTTTCTGTTTCCGTTTAGAGTCTGTAGTCATTAATACGCCTATTACTATAGGTATGAGTTTGTAATACTCGAAAAATGATTGTAACATATTAACATAACATTACATACTTACCTAGGATAAAATAATTGGTAAGCTCTACGTTTATTATAAATAATAATTATTTTTATTTTATTTTTTCCATGGTTTATGAGGAATATTTTCTTTACAATTTATTTAAGTAACAACATAATAAAGTGTGACATACACACATTTTCTTAACTACAACTTCTTTACACCATATATATATAATGTATATTCTTCAGCTCTTATTTTGCATATTATATACTCGTATATATATGCATAACATTTCAAAGGAATTGATAAATATTCCCGGAACACATACCATAGCTTTATAATTATTATCTACGGATAGTAGAGTCAAAAATCTAAATAAATTACCGTCATCCTGCGTACATCGCGTCAAATCAAACTTTATAATAAACCATAGGAAAGTTTTAATGAAGATATAAGATATGTGATTATGTTGTTGGAAATCACATGACGTGCGAATAATGTGAAGATAATAATAAAAATAATAAAAACAATATAATGATATCCGACGCGCAATCAGAAACTATATAATATATATTACACCACGTATTATGTACATAAAATATTTACGCACTATATTATAGATTAATAACATGGCAATTATGTTAAACATTAAACGTTAAATATTATTTTGACTGTACTACAGTAAGTAGTTGTGACGGCACGCAGGATAAAAACGTACAATACCTAATATAGATAATTAAAATACAGATCATTTCTCTTCGTTTCCTTCACGAACTCCTACAGATGTGTTCATTTTGTATTTGTTATTTTTTTATTCTTTTTACCCGTTATATACTTAACATAATTACATAACATTTATAAAATATTATATTATATGTAATAATTAATGTTATGTGTATAATAATGATGTCAGTGCAGTTTATATACATTACCCAAAAATACAAAATGTAATTATTGAGTGAATAAAATTGTTTTCATGTAAATATCGATAAATATGCATAATTGAAAAACCGAAATATATCCCATATTACTTGAATGTAATTAACCATCGTTTTTAACGACATGGAATATAGTCAATTTTAATTATGAATTTATAAGTCTTTTTAGTATGTATTTACATATTATATTATTATTATATTATACCTACGATGTGAAATTAAAAATTGAAATAGTAAATTAATTAAATAGTATTACACATCAAGTTGAGTAAGTAAACAAAATACGATGTAATAATTAATCATATTTAAACTTGTAAAGAGTACAATTTAATCGCGTAAAAATATTAAAACGCAAAAATATATTAAAAAAATATCAGGAAAAATTAAATCCTTGAGAGAAAGAGTTGTTGAGACGTTTCTTGCTGCCAAAATAACCTATCACTCACGTCTTACAACACGGTATAATTATTATACGTTACACATGATGGCTATAGTTGTTTAATATTTTTGGTCATTCTCCGATTGGTCACAACATAATGAATACCTAATACAAATTATAAATTAAAATACCAATACACTGTAACATTACTATTTCATTAATAATAATTGTGACGTATATATTATTATACAATATATGTTTGTAGTCATGGTAAATATAAAAATCTTGAAAATTCAGAAATATTGGTCGAAGTCAATTTTTCAACTATGCGATTTATCACTATGATCACATAATTAACCAATAATGTTTAAAATTAGCGTATAGTATAAAGTAAGTACAACTATCAAATAATATTATAATAAAATATAAAATATATTTACTATAAACATAACGTTATTCATAATGTCTATAATAACATAACAAACTTTACCATTACCGAGTTATGATATTATTTTTTTACAATTTAACGTCTTTTTGGGATAATAATATATTAAACGTGTATGCAATATGCCCATTACAAGTAGGTATATAGTTACATAAAAGTTTCGTTATAATTCAAAATCTATACAATATATTTCAATCCTGACGAAGTAAATTCAACGGGAGGATTTTTCAATTGGTAATTCCTGATTGTAACTCTGATAATGTTCACTCATCACTTTAGCTTGTTGTTTAAGTAATGTAATAGATTGCCAAAATGAAAATTATGTTAAAAAAATATGATTATTTAAAATCTTAGTTTAAATATGAATACGGATTAGAAACGGACAACCGGTCGCAATTCAATAATAGTATTGCACCTGATTTTGTCTACTTGTACTGCACATACTAATAAAGTTATAAATAATAATTAATGAAAAATATTAACAAGATTATATTACGTAAACAGTTCAGGTAATTTTGTACTAGCGTAGTCAAACTCGGTGTTATACTATTTCCTATAATGTACATATTATAGTTATTCAATTATAAAGAAAAAAAACCATTTAAATAGAAGTTTGAAATATTAAGTTTCAGCCGCGTATAATGATGCATATACAATTATTTTTTTTATCTATGGTAAAATACTAAAATAACATTTTGGATCACCGTTCGCTGGCGAGCGTCGCCGTTGAAGGTAATATTTTATGTCAAATCTTACTCGTCTAATAACGTTTATTAAATACTTTTATTTTAATCAAAACGAATTTTCATTTCTTATAACTTTTTACAAATTTATACAATTTTAATTATGTGTAATAAATGAATTGTGAAAATAAAATTATTTTATTAATCTTTAATTTCATATTTTATAGTTAATTGAATAGTGAAACAGTGTTTAATTAATTTAATTAATAGTTTAACAATGAACGGCCATATTCGAGAAGCCAACTCAGAGTGAAGCAAACCAAGAGTAACGGACATACACCTATCTAACTGCTTCGATTGTATGAAGGTAAAACCCTAGGCATATTGTGTGATCTTGGAATGGGTAAAGGCAGTGACATCGTGAATGGCGTTTTTTAAGCGTCATGGTTTAAATTTGTTTCAATCTATTTTACAGGTATACCTTATTGATCGGTTTTTTTTTTTAATATTTATTGTTGTAATATGCACCGAAATTATTTTTCATCTATACTATCAAAATCACGAAATATACGTTTATAAGCGCGAAAAATAAAATATTAGGTAACTTCAAAACTTAATTCCCGGGCAATAACATGATATACATAATATTCATATAGTAATAATATATAGTTATTATAGAAATTAGATATTATAGTTACAAAGCATAGTAATTTGCTATATTTTATAGGCTTGAACTTATCCCATTAAATAAACATAATTATCAACACGAGCTTATAATTATATTATTGCCTATACAAATAAGTTTAATTTGAATACTATTATAAAAATCCATGATTGTGTTAAAAGAAAAATACAACATACCTCACCGAATAATGTTGTCAACTATTGTAGTATGAAATATCAAAAAAAATTATCTGACAAATTCGTTGAAATTCTAAACAATACTACAAATTATGTAAAAGTAATTTTTAAAACTAATAATAATTGACATAATAATTAACATACAGACTGCAGTAGAGCTAGAAACTTCACAAAAATGTTTCCTCGCTTTTAAAATGCTGGTATTTATATTACATAAACTTATGTATAATTGTAGGTAATACATTTTATGCCGGTAAGACAAATAAAAATTTTAAAATAAGAAATAAACAACACATTCCTGAAATAAAATTAAAAGAAGACTGCTTCTAATTCAAATTTTGCTAGAAATATTAAGAAATTACACATATACAATGAAATATAAAAAATGATTTTAATAACATTTTTAATGTACAATCCGGTTTTAAAATTAATATCTTATTTCTTATATCAATATATTGTAGATAATAATAAACAATAACCAAAGAATTAATGTTTTAATGTCTCTTAAAGTATCTATGCCTAATCGGAAGTCTTTTTAAATAATCTCTCATATTAAAATAAATTATATGTATGTAAAATGACCAAATTTTCACATTAATAATAATAATAATTTCTTTATTTGCAAAGATAAAAAGAAACTCCATTTTACATATTATAATTAATTAATAACAGGTTCATATTGTAAAATATAATGTAAAAAAAATAAATATATTTATTGGTGTTCAAGCTTTTTAAATTTCAGTTCAAGGTATGCCGGAGGGCATACTCTTTCACGCCACAGAAGAATTAATATACTTAGTTAAACTTCCTGCAATAACATCACAGTGTTATTATTTTAATTTCAAGCCTAAATCATTCTTATTAAACATATTTTTTAATTTGATATACATTTTTTGAAGTTATTTTATTTTAATTGCCTGTCACTAGAGTCTAAAATTCTAAAAATAAAATAAACTTATAATTTTAGATTTTTATCTAGTTATTTAAACTAATCTTACTAAAACAAAAAATATAACTAATTCACTATAATGAAATCCTGTTTTAATAATCTCTTAATACGTAGATTTTATTACAGCGATAAATACTAATGTGAAATTCAGTTAATTTTAAACACCCACCGAATTCTTGTTTATATCAACCTAGTTATTTAATGAGAATAGCCAAATATATAATATTTAATATTTTTTTTTTTTTTAGAATAATGCAGTTTAAATCTACAACAATTGTGTGAGCTACAATTAAATATTGCTGAATTATAAATTTAATACAATGAAATTAGGGAAGTGTTATGTTTTTATGACGATGGTTGAGGTATAAAAAAAAGAAAAACAACTACCTATTATTATTAATCAAAATGAGTTCCACCATGTAAGTTGTCAATCAATAGAAATTGATGAATTAATTTGTAACATTTTTATGTTAAATTTAATTTATTCTTATTATAACTTAAATTATATTTCTTTTTGATATTAAATTTAATTATTTTATTAAAACAACTAGAATCAAACCTCTAGAGCCGACGAAGCCCTTCATATTTTTTTTTTGATATTTGTAAAAGATTAAATATTAAATAACTACAGAAAAAAAAAATGTTACACTGTACTTATATTTTTTCATGTCATAATTTATTTTAATATATTCAATTTTACTTGTTTAAAAATATAGCAATAAAATAATAATTATTGTCATCTAAATAATATTTTGAAAAAACTCAAATTAATAATATATTATAAAATTTAAAATTATTATGCTAAATACCATTTACTCTTATCACAACTTAAATAAATAATCATATATTAATCTGAAAAAGTAAAAAAAAAATAAAATTTGCATTTTTTACACTGTTAAGACTCGAAGACCGTCAAAACTAGTTTTACTACGTAGTCAACCCTAGTTTTCACTATCTCCTAATCTGATTATTATCAGTTAAAACTATTTATAACCAAATCCTCAACATTATAACTAAAATAAGAAGTTTAAACTACTTTTTAGTTGAGTCTAATTGAGTCTGAAATATAATGGTAAAACTAGAACTATATTAAAATATTAAAAATTTACTTTCAGTATAAAAACTAAGGAAAAGTGGAAGTAAGTAAATATTGTAAATAGACAACTAATAACTCAGAACTAAAATTGACTTTTATATTTCAAGTTGCTGTGATCAAAGCATCAAAGGCATTTAGTTAAATTAAAGGAATCGGTCGAATTAGTGGCGTTGAAATACCTATGTATAGCAAATACACATTTGTAGGTGAATAATAAAATATATGTTGAATAGATCATTAAAATTGACAATAGTTATGAACTTGATTACTTGGACCATAATAATTATATTTTAAACTTCAAACATTTATAATAAAAGGCTTAGCTAATCCGTAATACACCATATTTACGAAAGAAATTTGAATTATTTATATATATATATATATATATATTTATAATATGTGAACACTGAAATAAAATAATTTGAAATTGTATATCTGGATATAGGATTTTCTTCATAAATTATAATAAATAAGTAAATAAATAAATAATAAAAAAACACCACTTTATTAATTTTAATTACTTGTATAATTATATAAGTATTAACCGAACATTTAGTGAAATACCGAAAAAAATATATAATATAACATTATAATGTACTTGAATCGCAGACATACAATGCAGCGCAATCTTCGTTGAATTTTATAATAAAATAATTATTTAATAATAATAGGTACTTTGAACACCTAAAACTTATATGTGACAGGGGTGGAAATTGCCTTTCCGGACCAACCACACATATCATTTTTTGTTACGTTATTATCTCAATAATGCGACAGTACTCAACAGTAGTAATTATGAATTAGTAGCACAATGTCTTCATGAATGTTGAAAATGAAAAACGTATAAAGATTTGCACGTCATTGTGCAAAGAAATTGTATAACATGGCAAGCGGAAAAGTCTACTGCATCATGTACATGTATACCTATCTATTTTTTTTTTTTGCCAACCGGAAAATAGTCTTTATCGCCCGCCGGACAGAAAAGAGTCACTTTCCGCCGTACCAATTCTAGTAGCATCAAAAATTTAACTTTCGGTATACGCGTGACAAAAACACTTGTATGTTGTTATACCACATTATAGACAATACCTCAAAATAAGCTATATAAATTTAATGTCAACCTCCCTCCCCCCCACCCAATTTAAATTCATCCAGTAATGTTAATTAATAATTATTATAATAACAGATAAAATTAAAATTCACCCTTTTCTAAATTAATCTAATTGAATGGACAAGAATAAGAAAAAACCACTTTTCAGGATCCCGACGGATAATTTATAGTTCATTATTTAATATACATTAATTTTTTTATACTTTAATTATTGTAGCAATAATTAAAATTGTTTTTATCACAACAAAACCAATGATATGAAAAAATGTAACAAAAAACGGCTAGTGAATATACAGGTGATGAGAAAGAGGAGATGAGAAAAAAATTGTCCCCAGAAAGTAGTTTCGGGGAGTTTCAACAATTCTTTTTTTCTTGAAAATAATATATTATTATTACTGTTCTGACGTTATATTTATTACGTTTTTGTTAACATAAACAAAAGGGATAATACAATTTGATATAAAGTTTTTCCATATCAATCGCAAGAAAACTCGTAAATCATGTATGAGAACTTAAAATAAAATACGTCTGATTTACAGCAAAGACCATGTTTGAATGAAAATAAGACGATCGGTGGAGTTTTTTGCTTCCCCCAAACATTGGAACTTAGAATCTGATTTTATCGTGCAATATTTTTAGTTTCTTTTTCTCTTTTTCAAAAGTTTATCTTACTCATATATTACAATTTGGTTTTTCCCAATGTCCATGTTCTAGAAATGTAATATTATTCCATTTTTTAAATAATAATAATAATATTATCATATTGCTATTACAAATTGAATAATTATTCTTTTTATTTAGTTATTTATTTATTTAATAGATAATTAATTAATATATACATTAAAGAAGAATCTACAATCTGTACTATACATAAATAATTGTATCGTGAGTAGATGAATAATGATTATCATAGATAATAAACATAAGTAAATATGATGAAATGAATATGAATAAATGTCAAATGAGTAACTTGATTGTGGAAAGAGAACCATCAGCAACACTCTCATATAGTTTGACATTTATTTTAATTTAAATGATGAATGAGAAATATTATCCAAACAGATCACGGAACCAGTTCATGATTAATTATTCTAAACGTGAAAAACTGCAATATGATTATCACGTAACAAATGTGTCGATTCAGTAAGATTCCGTGGAAAAATATATTTCCAAAAACACTCTTCCTCCAACACACACACACATACACACACACACACACACACACACACACACACACACACACACACACACACACATACACATATGTACACTTAAATAATAATATATGGACAAGTATGATTATGATTTATAAATAATATCCGAAAGACATTACACATACGAGTATTTTGTTGAACCTTATAACCCAGTTTCGGAACACATTTTATTGTTTGGTCAACACCGTATATTTATGAAATCCCGTAACCTTCGAGGTGTGAGAGGAGGATGGAGAGTTGAATGACAGAAATGAAAACGCCCAAAGACGGGTGCACACAAAGAACACAGAGATGTATCCGGAAGATTGAAGAGACAACTTTTGACGGCAAGTGTTTCCCCGCTGTATAGAACCAAAGTCGTTTCAAACGATTACGTTTGAGGAACGTTTTATTCCGTAAATATTATATTATCATTCATCAGCATATTATTTGCGTTTGGTAGAAAAAAAAAATCGCGGTCCAATATACGTGTACCGCGCTTTACGTTGATCCCGGGTCGAAAAACCAACTAAAATTTTTCAATGGTCACGTACGTAATCAAATCACAATAAATAGGTAATAGAAAAACGTGTTGGGCATAGTATTAGCTGTCGGTATATACAAGGACCGGGGCGGGAGCTACGATGGGGCTATAGTGTATTCTTATCGATTGTCGTTTAAAACGGTCGGGGGAGACGTGAACAAAATTTAGAAAGTTTGTGCGCAGGCTTGTCAGACGATATTGAACGTTGTAATCAATTTTGAAATAAGCTCACTGATTACCTATTTAATCACGGGCCCCTCCCCCACACGTCGTACAGCAATGTATCTACTACGTAATAATATTATTATTGTACAAATACAATCTCTCGCCCAGGATAATTTAATATCTGTACACGAGATCAGCTATGACGCGTGCGCATTGCTTTTATAGTAATACAACTATAACTCCGTGATGGTGACGGGACGGTAGTGTATGCCTATTAATTATATACGTTTAGCAATCGCATTTTAATAAAAAAAAAAAAAAAACATATTATTATAATAATTACTATGACTAATTATTTTATAAATAAAGATAACTAATAAAGACATTGATAAAATGTGGTACGTAAAAATGTAAGATTTTCAAATATTTTTATAGGTAGTATAAAATATTAAACGTTTGTTGTATACATGTATTTTAAATATTTATCTAATTTATTTTAGTTAATGTTTTTATTTTAATATTTTTTTTTTTTATATATATAATATTAATACTTATCATCCCTGGATACAATTTTTCTTAGTAACAAATTATTTTTTTTTAATAATTCATAAAATTCTTAATATGTAAAATCTAAGTTTAACTTGGTTATTAACAATGCTTTTAATGTAGACACGTTCAAATGAGTTTTCCTATAGTCCATATTTTTGTTATATGATAGAAAACGCGTTCAGTTGGATCCCGGCAGACATAACACGTATTCGACTATTATTATAGTACTATATTTATTATTATAAAATACGTCATGTAAAATTTAACTTTCGTTAATGCGGGAGGCACATCTGAAAAACGGGACAATTTCCCCTAATGAGGGACATCTGGCCACACTTATTATAATTCGTAATTAAAATAGCCCTATTATAGGTATCCGTGTAGACATAAGTTTTCCGAAAATCATCGCGGGAAAAATATTATTGCGGCCAGAGCTGGGTGGTAAATCCACTGTAGTTTTCAGTTTGTTCTTGTATCTTGACTTATCATAACCTATTATGTGAAATATGAGAAAAAAAAATAAAACATAAAATTGTGTCCACTCACGGTTAGAGCAGTTCTGTTCACGAGAAACACAAACCTATACCGTGAACTCCCGAGCGTGCGAATACAAGAAAGATTACATTCGATCATGGTAACAATCTCCACGCAAATACCTAATGAAAACCTTCGACCAAAAAAAAAAAAACATTCAGCTGACATTTTTTTTTTTTTTTCCACATAATTTACTCTCCACATGAAGACAACAACCTCTAACCTCTGTTGATCTACTAAACGACTTATAATAATGACAATAATAATATTTTAAGTTTTTTCTTATCGTATCATTTTACTACCTATGTCCGGTTCATAGATAATTACCTCATTATTACTTTACATTTTGTAGGTATACAAACAAGTGATTTTAATTCAGGTATCAGGCGTAGTCAATTATCATAAACGTAAATTTGTCGTCTTTATGTCCGTCTTTGATGTATTCTTTTCATACGTCTTCTATGGTAGCATTTTTCTGTCTTTTCTGACACAAACTTAGCGGAGTATGAATTTTTAACCTCTAAATAAAAACAAAAATATGTAACTGTTTAGCTGCTTGAGAGCACATAATATGGTAATTTAATAACAATCCACATATTAGTTTTTATTATTTCCAATAAATTTTAAAGACTGTGTCTGACAATATAATTATTGTTCTCGTTTTTAAGTATAAATTGAATCGAATATTACGTAATCAACGTACTATTTTACATTATCAAAACGTGCATTAATAGCGCAATGTGAGATTATCATAAATTCTCAAAATAGTAACCATTAAATTAAACGACTATTATCTGTTACTCGATTATTACTATATTTGATTTTGGATAATAACCGTTTTTATTTTATTATTCATTAAAAAATTAATCATATGAAATATATTAAGATAAAGAATGATTCATATAATAATTATATATTGCATATTATATAATTATATATTATTTTATTGCCCTCCAATGTATTTGTAGACAATAAAATAATCATATTACTATATTTATTTGTCAACTAAAAGAATTATAATGCGTTACACTGTGATTGTGTATGTGTAATAAAAATAATGTAAATCCAAAGTCTATTGATACGACATAAAATGTGTTTTTGATGATATACGCTCTTATCTCAGTTCATATATTATTATAAAAACCATTAATAATTATTTTTAATAATTATATGTAATAAGACAATCTTGAAATAAAATCACTTCAAAAAATAAAAATATAATAAAAGACAATATACGTTTGATGTATAAACGTGTTTCCCTGTGACTTATACAAATCAAGTTTATACAGCAAATGATCAGTCTATGTAAAACAATATAACTTAAGGTTATTCATAAAAAAAAAAACGTGTACTACAGTAATTATTATTATACCAACATGCGTTTTTATTTATTATTACACCTATCATTATGTATCAAAGCAGATTTGTGTGTTTGGAAATTATGTTATACATTGCATCGTTTGGCTTAAGAAAACTATATCTTAATCAAAGCCATAATCTTATAGAGTAAAAAATCAAAATGCCCATATTATATAAGGCTTACACAATATTATTTATATTGCAAAAATTTCGCGTGCCTGATAAAATATAACATTTTTGTTTTGTCAAGTTCCGAAAAGACACCGCGGGCTGCAATGTACGCGCATCAAGTTCACCGATTACTTGCGTCTTGTTACCGGTGTACTCATAAAACCACTCTATACTGGCATCGTTTGGGACCAAACATTTTTCCGTTGTAAAGAGTTTTTTGTCATAGAGAGGTGAATTTTATATAATATTATTTGCACCGGGGGACTATTGACATTTTCCGTTATGATGAGGATTCCGTTTAATAGGGGGTCCGTTATAGAGAGGTTTTTACTGTACACATTATATTCAGCGTACAGCCAATATTTTGTTTCTCGCGTAAACCTACACGACTGTACAATGCATCTGTCCATAATATTGTATAATGTTGTTATTGCAATAGACGTGATAATAATCTGCTACGGAGCCATACGTTTCACTGGGTTTCAGACGGATTGTTTTTTTTTTAAAAAAAAAAAAAGGTTGTTGATCTTTTCCGTTTACGGAACACATCGGTTTGACAATAAATCATTGGTAACGATAATTAATTGAACGCGATAATACTAGAGGATGTTTATGGTCCGCGTGTTCCGCGTTACCATTAATAAGTATACCACTGCAAATGTGTTGGCAGCAGTTCGAAGCCTAA
Source organism: Chaitophorus viminalis (assembly GCA_025469195.1). NCBI lineage: Eukaryota > Metazoa > Arthropoda > Insecta > Hemiptera > Aphididae > Chaitophorus > Chaitophorus viminalis. The sequence continues at coordinate 298,554 of JAIPRK010000023.1, read as the reverse complement.
CGCTACAATGAATAGAAACATTCATCTTGACACGTGCGTCTCGCCCCGTGCAGTTACGTGACGCAATGAATAAAGTTTACCGGCACTCGGCTAATTCTCTAATTTTCCACCAATACACAAACACCTTCCTTAAACACGTGTGTATATTATTATTCGTTCCCCTGCCAGCCAACCACCACCGCACTATATTACATTATATTGGTTTTGTTTCTATAAAATATTTCAACCAGACGTGTATCATCGACGGTTCGTTTGCATTAAAAAAAAAAAGTATACAAATTTGGACCGTTGGTGCACTGGCGAAAAAAATGCACTGTTATTTTTACAATATTATTTTATTTAACGAACGAGCACGCGTAAATCCATGGTAAATGAAACATCTATTTATACGACATTTCGCGTCTAAAAACGTTTGTTTTTTACGGTCCGTGCGATTATCGGATTATAGCTATAAGAGTGTAATACTGATATTATTATAATACCACAAGTATTTTACTCGCATGGATTTATAACTCATCTTATATGTAATTGATTTTACTGAAGCACATTATTAGATTTGAAAGTATAAAATTATTTCTGAAATAGAATATGAATAGAAAAGAATAAAAAATGCCAGTGATGTTCGTCATTATAATAATACATTATTTTGAAAAGTGTTATTTTGAGTGCACAATAAAATCAATACACATAAACAATGGACCTAGATTCAATTTCATGATCTTTATCCTATATTTATTATAATCGTTATTATTTATATTTAATTATGTAAAATATAAATATATCTATTGATATTTGACATTTGTTCTGAATCCATAAAATATTACTATAAATTGCACAAGAAATAAAATATTCCTCGTTATTTGTTCATATCATTTGCGGGTACCATCGGTTTTGAACGAATAAAATAAACGTATGCATAGGTATGTATGTTTACATGTACATTTTCACCGACCAAAAAAGTCATATCCAATAATACTTTAATATATATTCATCCGTTTCCGAGAAAACATTTTAAATTGACTTCTTTTGCAAAATGTTTCAATATCACTTAAATTATATATATTATGATTTCTCTGCGTGTAAACACTCGACGTTTCATGGAATACCGAAATATCTAATAATAATAATTGTATTATTTTGTTTCTCGTCACAGCGCATACACATTTATACATTATAGTCATTATATACGTATCCAATATTGTGCAGCGCAATAATCAGTCCCAAAAGAGAATAGCATTCTTCGCGACCATTAAACATTTAAACCGTATGTATGTATACACGCGGTGACCACCACCATGGTTGAATGGTCGACGTTGTCCCGGTTGACCTCAAAATCAGTAAATCAATATTGGTTTTAAAGTACCTCCTAACAATATGAGACCCGGAACAATAACCGTGGCGAGCGCGGTGTGCACGAAATTGAGTGATCTTAAATTATAGAAACACATACTTGACATTCCGAAAACTAAAATAATTTATACATTGCAATATTGTACATGGTAATATCGCGGTTCCCCGTTTTATTGCCTTTTATATGCATTGTTATCAGTATTATCACATTCGTACACATACGTGTTATAACTATAAATTATAATGGAAATTTCATTACAGTGAAATACATACAGTTATGTGCTCAAGCCCAGTTGTAATTTATATGTTTTCTATTTTCATTTTAAATTTCTCGTTTCCCGTATGTTGAATAATAATATTATTTTGTTTCTGCGCTTATTTTATATCAGCGGGTTTCGCGAATCGAAGTTTTCGTGCTTGTACTCTTGAAAAAATAAAAATGAAAAACAATAACCAATTATTATTATTATTATTATTGTTATACAACTCGTCAAGACATTTCTAATTTTTACTTTAATTATATAAAAACTATACTGTTAAATACATAAGAGTGATTTGAAATTACTCTAGACGAGCACTTGAAAAGTTCAAGACTGAAACTTTCTGGTTCTTCTTGCATTATTAAAACGCCAACTTTTAAATTGTTTTATTAATTAAAACGCACCGTCAATTTGATTTAAATTAATTTTTAAACAGTCGAACAAAGTGAAACCCTATTTACATAATATGAAACGTATATTACTTCATATAAATTATAAAATATAATAATTGATTTTCATCATTTTAAAATGCAATCTTCTTTTTCTTCAAAAAAAAAAACAGTCCTCATATAGTTTCTATCATCCATTGAAATGTATGTAACATATTATATTATACGTTGTGTATTATTATTTATTTAAATTGGATTCTGAAGTTTCGAATCTATAGAAACAGCTATGAGTATCCCTATTAAGTATTATTATTTTTATTTCTTATCCATTGAATTTATAATTTTTTGTATTCTAATACAAACGAGAAAAATTACTTTATTTAAGTAATAAAATACCAATGAATCCGAATTATTTGAAAAATTCAACGAACAATATATTTTAAAATGCATTTCGTTTTACACGCCGGTATAAAAATTTGAAACTTAGATGCACTTATTGTACGCGACAACTCAGCCAGTAATGTTGAACAGTTAAACTTCAAATTATTACCTAGCTTGCAAACTATTTGAGTGGAATTCGATTGTGGTACGTTTTATCCATGATAATAGCATTTCAGTGTAATTAATAATTTATTGCACTACGAAAATGGAGGAATGTCTTTTTAAAGTGTACGCGAGAGTATACGACGAATGACACGCATTAATATATTCCTTGGAAATGTAGGTTTTTATCGATTTAACTTATTTCCGTTGCGGTTATAGTGAATAATTGACTCATTAAATGCACACCCTTTGTTCACAATGTTCAGATATTAATATAATTAATGCTCTAGAATGGTGTAAAAACGTTTATAAACGAGATAAGAAATCTCAAATAATACTTTTTTTTTTTTTTTACCGAAATCGAATTTGAATATTATGTTGATCGAAATTGATTTGAATATGTTAATTTGAAACGTTAAAAACTATTTGGTAGGTATATGTACTTGATATTTTATTAAATTTTATGTTTGTAATTTTATTACAAAATAATATTAATCTGTCCAAACTTGTGTTATTGATTACTTTGATTTGAATAAATTAAAATAATAAATTGCTAAAGCTCTGCAATATTCATTAACATGATTTATTCCGCTGTTTGTGAGAATACATTAATTTATAATTCAATTTGCGAAGACTAAAAAATATTGAGAAACTGGAAAACTCGTTGAATTCATATTATTATATTATAATTACTATGTACAGCTTCATATACATCAATTGACACAAAAAGCTATTTGTTCTAATCACACGAAATTGTTTTTGAAAAGTTAAATTATAATACTTATATGCGTCTTATATTATCCAAACAACTGAAAGAATTGTAATCCTCTTTATAATGTGCGTGCGTACCTGCCCTTTTTTATCTTTAATTAAAACGATACCATTGCATAGATAACTGCACGGAGCTTTATAACTTCAAACAAGAGAAAATGAGAATTGTGTCTTTGTTAGTTTATGCTTTATGCTACATCTTAAGTTAAGGTCTCTACAAGAACAAATATATATATTTATACCCGCATATACACTTGGTAGATTTTATATACTATGTATATAACGCATCAAAACATTATGAGTACATGTTTGGTTTAAAAACGGTACGGGTGAAATAATAATATAACTAATTTAAATAACGTATCACGATGGTACATATATAATACCTAGTTCAAATGATTATACAGAACCTCTATGCAGCTTGAGTACAATACCAATATTACTTCCAATTTCCATACTACCTATGTACAATATGATATGTAAAATATGTAAAGTAGGAATTTTACTAATAAATAAATATTTGTATACCTACTTACACACACAATGTAAAAGATAGAACTTAGACATAATTTTGGCTGATGAGTTAAATTTTTTTGTACCATTGTCTTCTACGTAGAATCGGCGGCCATACTCATGTGCATTCTACAACATGGTCAAGTCTTCCATTCCTCATTCTTAATTTTTATAATCAATTATGTTTTATCTAAATGAGCTTAACCTGCCGGATAATTTATGTACCGGTTTGACAACGTAAATATATGAAAATAAATTGTTGTTTCTCTCTCAGGCGAAGCTAGTCATACCTGATAAATATAAAAATATCCACACCTCAATTTTTAACGGTGATTGAATATCGAGATTTTTAAACGGGTGGGTGGTGGCAAACTCTCCCAGTTTTATGGTAAATTCTCCTGGGTCTCTTTCAATACTAACTGAATGGAATACTAGTACACATTTAAGGTCTTACATGATAAAAGCTTTGAATGTAATCAAATAATTATATTAATTATTAATGCATTAAAATGTATTTCACTTTATTGTATTATTATTTTTTATTTATAATACATTTTATTTTAAATAAATATGTATGTTCATATCATTATCAGCATTATAATGTATTTTTAAACGAACTATTCATTTTTAATTTTATTTTTATATAATTTATTGATTTATAATGTTTTTTTCAATTACTTTCAAAGCTCGATAATTATGAAACACACACAAAATTATACAATTTGTATTATATACCCTTCAGGTAGCATTAAAGTAGAAAGTTTACTTAAACCTTCAGGTAGAACTGAATATGATTCGGGAGAGTTTACAAATCATTGAAATCGGGAGAGCTGCTCATTTAAACAATAAAATAATAATCTATAATTTATTTTTTGTAAATATTTTTGATATATTGATTAACAAACGGTTAAGATTTTCTGTTTAAAGTTTCTATAGTAAAGATAGAATTAATAGTAACTAATTCAATTTTCATAATAAATTAAAGAAATGTTGAGTTGCATATATAATGTAATCATTTTTAGCTATAGGCTTTTAAAAATATATAATTGTTTGTATGATATTAATCGATATTAATATAAATGTTATTAAATTATTTAAATAATCTAAACCACCAACTATTTTTGTGCAAGAATGTAGGACAACTTCGATTGAGGTAACATATTATTATTATCATTATGCACTATAATATTAAATAGTAATGACAAAACACAATTCTTGCATGAATACCATGAATATAGAACTCAAATGATATAGAATAAATTATATATAAGAATTATATTCGTCAATTACTATAAACATGAAGTGGTACTTATTATAAAATAACTACATGCCTAACAAAAATGTAACATTATAAAATAGGTTATCTGTCGAGTGAAAAAATAAAAGTATACCCTCTTCCGTGATTAAATAGCAGATAAATGTTTTTACTTTATTCGAAACGTAGTTATTCACTTTTTCCATTCTCAATTCAATGCATTGTACCTCGCCTTTCATGAGAGTTTTATCAAGTAAATGTATATTTAAACTATTTTGATCTCATTTACATATTCATTCAAAGCGTTCTGAATATTTATAAGTACAATTTTCAATTTAAATTTCCCAAATGGTGGGTATAATATTTATTACTAAAGCCTGTAAAATAGATTTATGGTTTCAAGTATTTCGGTCAATTACAAATACTTTTTGATTATGTATTGATTCGACTATTTTTAACATTATAATGATATGCAAATATGAAATATTTCCCATGTAATTTTACACATGTCAGTTACTAAATAAATAAACAGTTTAATCTTGTTATGTAGAAACGAAAGTGGTTTCAACCGTAAATAATAGTATTATACACATTTGAAATATTGAGTTAATTTCAAATATTACTACAAACGTAGGAATTGTTCAAAGATATAAAATCGTATGCGGGGACGGAATTATTAATATAAAAACTAAATTTTTAAAACCATGAATATAAATTGATTTATATACATCAAGATAAATCTTTTAGTAAAACAGAAATTTAATTAATTTCGGATAATGAGAACTGCCTATATAAGTTTATTGAAGGGATTAAGTTTAGAAATGTTACCGAAGATAATAGGGTACGGAGGAAAATAAGGTTGAATAACCCCAAGTAGACCTAATGAGGGTTAGGGCGAGGAAATAAATCGTGAAAAGATCCCAGGCCAGCTAATTTCAAATATAAGACTTATACGTTTTTATTTTAAAGCGTAACTATAACGATATTATAACAGCATTACATAAATTTATATAGAAATTAGAATTATATTATGTAAGTATTGTTTATACTAGGAATGTACTATATTGTAATGTTGTTTAACATTTAAGGTTAATAAAATGTTCTATAAGATAAAATTACCTTCACGTTTAACCATAAAAATTAATTGAATATGGTACCTATTCAGAAACTTTCGAATGTTAATAAAATATTAAAACATTTTATTAGTTTTTGTGTATCTGGGATTATTGGTTTATTTACTTTTGATAATCTGTGTGCTTGTCTGTGTGCTGCAGTAGTTAAAATCAAAGTTCATATTTCATGATGCAATCAGAAAATAGAAAGTTACAGGATACTAATTTTAGAATTAGTAGCTACCTACAACGGTTTAACAGTGCAAAAAAATACTAAAATTTTGTTGAGTAAGATTTTAAATGTTTCTAGAAAGTAGATGAACAAACAATTAACTTACAATTTTGATAGAATTGATTGTCTTTAGTATTATTAGGACTGTATAGTAATGCTATTGACTATAAATTGAAGAGAAACAGAAATGTCGATCAATACGAGGAAATCAAGTTAGTTTAATCGCTTTGTATAATCGACAAGATAGTTTGATGATATACATTTATTTGATTACCATCAAAATGAAGTTTTTTGGCATATAAACATTCTTCTAATAATAATAACCATCACTCTGGTTGGATAAGAAAGAGAAGGTTCTTAAATTTATGGAAAAATTCCTACTTTTATGCTCTAGTGCAATAATTGTATCGTCGTCTTATGTTTGGGGTCATATTATATTATTATATACATTACGTATACACATAGCATGGCACAATATTCTTAATTCTTATTTAAAGAAACTATCATGTTGAAGGGACTTATGACCTACAATAAAATACCAAATTACTATTCTACACTAAAGTATACATAATATAGTAAGCCTTTAGTGAAACGTTAGTTAAATAACTAATGCAAAAATACAGACGTTTTCATTTTATTCAATACCAATTGAAACCATACATACATCAATGCTAAAAATTTAAATATTATATTTTGTTCGGAGATTATTCTGCGATTAAATACAAATATAACCTAAAATACCCTAAACAATTTTCTACAAAATAAAATTAATATTAGAGTGCGGGAATAGTATATGTATAATATATTATACTTATATACTCATAAAAGCCTTTTTTATGGACCAATGTTCCAATAAACTTACAATATTATACGTTTGTATATTTGTATGACTGCCAATTAAAATTATTTCAAGTTTTAAACTGCTATATAGAGAAAAAAAAACACTAATATAATCTCAAGTGTTTTAAATACATAATTTATATAATGTATTCAAGTTCCGGGAAACGATATTTTTTATTTCAGGTACATATCCTTAAGCAAAGAGACTCAGGCTCAGATAACCACACGATATCTTACTATTCGAACAGCGCTAAAGTTTATAAAGACGATATGGAAGATAATGTATTATATTATTATGTGGTACCTACATATCTTATTTTTCCGACCAAAAACTTTACAACTGTAGAAATTTTGATAAACTTTCCGTTTAAACTTCATGGGACCTAACTGATAATGCATTTAATAATATAAATGCATATATCATTTAATTGAACTTTTCGAAAAAAATAAATAAAATGACTTGATATTAACGCATAAATATATTAATTATGTATGAATTACCTATATGTATAAGTAAATAGTACCTACATGTATGATTTTCACAGTGTTGTTACTATTCTGCAGTCCATGGCATAATTTATATAGAAAATTTGAATGAATTGCACACATAAAATAAGTCGAGCGTTAAAATGTTTTTAGAAGAAAAAAAAAATCGTAAAATTATAATATAGTTTCGTCATCATAGTCATAACATATGTATAAAACTCTGTAAAAAAAAATGTAGAGGTACAACGGTTATGCGTTAAATGTGAATGTTTCAACGATTCGTCACTATAATAATATGTATATATATGTACACGCGTAGTGTTTTCACTAAATTACAAAATTGTCCATCTTACATAATAATATAATATGCTATTAAATACTATTTTTGAAATTAAAAATTACGACTTTAGAACCATGTATACTACCTAGTAGGTAATAAATAACAGAGACGGTTGATTATTAAATTTATCTTTTAAATCTAATGATGTGAGAAATTATGTCTAGCGATCAGGGGCACGCCACGCGCTACAAGGCGAAAAGACTGACAAAGTCTATGGGTTATTTTTTTTACGTTGATCCAAGTGATACGTAAATAGAAACGAAACATAATAAATTACATTAGCTTACTCTACGTGACGATAAAAGTCACGGGTGTAAAAATAATTCTTAAAACGAAACAAACGAGTATAAACAGTGTACAACACAACACTCGTAACGTAATAATTTTAGATTGTGCACTACGCACGTCGTGTGATCGGCGAATAATGTGAAAATCGGTCTTGCAGCGATGTCGTGGCGATGACGAAAAATTAAGATTATCAACGATAAAATTATTATTTCACCGCACCGCCATCATTGATTCCGTCGAATAATGACCATCGTGGAAAACACAATGCACACGGGAGATATTTGTCTTCAATTCTCCATAAAATTACTGATACGTCCTCGACTGGTGATAATACTAGGAAGGAAAACTTTTAAACACATCAACGCGAATCGGTCGTGCAACCGCATCATGCGCTTTCTCTGTGTCCTTTGTTGTTTCCCGATTGAAATGCAAACGCCGAACGGCCGTACAACTATTTCATAATACCTGTAAGCTAATCAAACGTGTCGTTGACTAACGCAATTGATATCTTGTCCAAAACATTATTCGTTGGTAGTACCTATAGTTGTATAGTATACACGTTTCGATCTCCCAGAGAAACGCGAGTAACGACTTGCAGTATATTATATATATATATAATATGTCACGTAAGGAGTTTAATTATTCCGCCTTAGTTACGATGCCCATGTTGGATTTACCGAGTAAAGTTTTAAGTGATAGGTGAACGAGTGCATAATCGGAAAGAAAAAGGGAACTTGAAGAGACACAAATGGAAGTAGAAAAGAAACAAAATAATATAGGTATATTTACCGTGTTCAAGTAGTTCGAGCTAATAACTATACTTACACGTCAAGCGCAATGATGATGATCGAAACACATTATCTTCGTTAAGTTATAAACTTATAAGATAGTATAATTCAACTACATATAATTAGTAGGTAAAACAAGATAATACATAAGTCCTAACTAATAATGTAGTTGCAACTAAGTATTTTGATGATTTGCCATGGTTTTCCCGTTTTAAAACTTGGAGACAACGCGGCTTAATATTGAAACTATATTATTCTCAGTGCTGAACCGATTGCAAGCAAATTGTAATGACAAAAATTATAATACATACATTGTTTTACTGAAATTGTACTCGAAATGAACATAATAAATAGTGTACGAATGGTTAGAGATTATTTTGCAGTAAAATGTCTTACCCTTAAGAAGTATTAATTGCCTGCCGAATCTAAATTAATGGGTACAATTCGTTGTGACGTTCAAAGTGGCTCGAAGGTATATAAGAGAAGTATTTAAATCGGAAAATACCCTCTGAAAGTCTCCGAACACAATTGTCGGATATCAAATAAGTAATATATATATATATTTATTTATGTATACTGTATACAGTACTTAAAGAACTAGAAGTTTAATGTATAATGCCAAGGACGATTTCCGAGAAGGTTTCTCTAAGAGGTTTTAATAGCATTTTATAAATTCTATGCGATTGCAATATATATTTATTTATGTTAATTATGTAAAATCGGTTTTGAAATTGTTGAACATAATAAGTAAACTGTAGAACACTGACGTAGGTGTAACGTTTGTGAGAAAAATATTGTTTTTATTCATTTCACGAGATTTATACATCTCACAGGTATAACACAACACTGTATAGTATTATAGATAGTACAGTTTAAAATCAATAGGGTTCGTTACACGAGTCAACGTCATCTTTCGTTTTATAGGTATACATATTGTACAACCGTAGCTGCACAATCAGCATATTGAAAAGTTTCGTCGGTCCCAAATCGTATTTACGAGAAAAATACATAACATTAACGCACATGACATATCATACACAGAGCAGTTAATGGTTCTAAACATCTTAACACCATCTAAAAGACAAACGTGTATTAGAAAATGAAAATTGGGAGGTACGGCAGTCTACAAGGGTATATAAAGCTAAAGGGTAACAGTACTTAATACATTTGAAACTCTTTATAGCTTACATACAATGAGCAACTTTTGAAGAATCTCGTAAGCGATTTTCAAGCATAAAGTATTATACAATCTAGTATTTATTGAATTTTTAACTACAAAAATTATATACATTTTTGTACGAGTCCTGTCAACATCTGGTGAACATATTTCAAATACCTAAAATAAATAGTATTGTGACCAAGAATTTTCCATATTTTAATATTGAAGTTAGAAAATTATACTGTCAGTTGTTTTATCGACATAATACGAAAAGACATCTCTAGTGTCTAGTGTTCTGAATGTTCTAATGTAAAATTAGCTCCAATAAAACAAAATTTTTGAAAATTTTACTTCTATGTAGAACACTGTTATAGCTAACATAATTATATTATAAGCAAACACTTCAAGTCTCTTAAAGTATTGTTTGTTCTGGTAACGTAAAAAAATAATTAGTAAAATAATTATTATTCATTAGTTTTTTTTTTAAATTTTTTTAGAAAGCAGCTGTTGATTAATTCAAAAAATGACCTCACAAATATTGTTTTTCTGACATTTACCGATTATCATAAACAATGATCATATATATACAACATATGCAATTTTTATAAGAGCTCTGTTAATTGTCAATAAAATGTCCACTATGTAAGATTTTTTTGATCGATCTCACTTTGTCTTTAAAGCTAAAACTTAATTATTTTTAAAACACAATGCTTAATTATTTTAAAATTGTATCAATATGGTAGTAATAACCACTAATGTTTTAGTTTTAATGTTATTTCCACGTCATTTTTTGCTTTCCATATTATTATCACTATGTCTATTACTTTGTATGCCAATAATTAATGTTCCTCTTTGATATTTCGTTGATTATTATTATAAATTAATTAATTAATTACACATGAACCAATTTACAAGATAGTAAAATTGCAAATTTAGCGGTCGAAAGTGAACACAATATCATAATGTAAACGTAACATATCCATCAAAAATTAAATGCTAATAGAGTGTGTCGATAGCATAGTACAACGTGTTTTGATTATTTAACTAAAATTATGTAGTTTAACGAAATAATAAATAACGTACATACATATATTACCTATATTGTAAATAATATTAGTAAAATTACTTTTTCCGAGCTGGGCACACGTCATGTATATGATTTCAGAGACCGAGCGAGAGGGTAGGCACGGTGAAGTCGTGGGGCAAAGTCGCTGGGGAAAGATTATTATTATTAACATTATTGAGCTTCTTCTGCTCATTTGAACAACAAGCGTTCAGCCGGGATTAATCAACAGTCATCAGAGACTTTGGAGACGAATCAAAAGGTTATTCCCGGGGGTCATCAAGTGTATTCTTACAAGTCTATTGTTTCTTTTCAGCGCGTGAAGTTCACCGGCTTCTCCCGGCAACGAACGTGCTAACTTGCACGAATGAAACCAAAAACTCGATTTTTTCGGCATAAACACGGGTAGGCCAAACGCATAATATTGTAATTAGATAAATTGGGAACGATCCCGTGACTCGAACGGATCTGATTTCTCGGATCGCGAAAAATCGAAAATAACGGTTTGACAATATCATAAGAATACGATAATAATACACTATCCATATTATAATAACTATGCGGCTTCGCAAAATGAATAATATTTTATTGTTTATTGCTTCTAAATTAGAATTTAGTACAAACACTTTTTATCGACCGGCTTGAGTGAGTCGGTTGGAAACGTTAGCTGCTGTGAGTAAAAATATTCGATATTCTTAAGGAGTTTGTCATAATAACAAATGTTAAAACAAAAAAAAAAAAAAATATTAAGTTAATATACAGAGATGTTTGTACGAATGTTTTAACTATATACAATCAGTATTGAATAAACCAAATACGTTGAATAAATTGTTTATAAGCTCTATACGATAAATTGCAAAATACAAAAAAGAATATACCGGTGATCCGGCCAGCATAATGTTTTAACCTGATGCGATGGTAAAATAAGATTTTCTTACATTCACTGTTTCTATATTTTTTATCAAACAATATTATACAACGGATTATTATTTTATTTTATCGGCTATTCTTTAATAGCAGTACATTAGGTAATATTTATGAATGATATTTTTGTACTTAATGTATAGAAAATGCTGTAAAGCTTAAAAAAATGTTATTTATACTGTGATCGCTTAGTTATTACACTTTATTTGGAAAGCAATAGTTTTTTATTTATTTTTTTTTTTTTTGTTACAAAATTCAATTAAATACTATAAATCTCATCCATAAGTAATTGTATACCTTAAAGCGTATCTATATAACAATTTCGAAACTCTCTTGGAATATTTCAGACCAATGATAGTCGTATTTATATAAATACACAAATTTATTTATTTATTTGATATTTTATTGGAGTAAAGCAGTTACTATAATATTGAACATAATATATACACTTACAAAAAAAAAAAAATATATAAATAAATGTTGACTCCGTTGGAAAGAATTAATTATCGATTTTATACTACACTACTTTACATGCCAGTTTTTCTTATAATATTCGACTTTCGTGTAAAAATTCTATAACTCAGAGTGTATTTTCCAAAGGGAATTGCACACAATAAAATATAACTATTGTTACGTCATACAAGGGTATTATTGTTTTAAAAACTCTTCACTTTCGCGTAGAAAACTGTTTTGTAAGTTTTCCGTTGGCGTCGGTCAGATTGATGTGTATAGTTGACATAATATATTATTTAAAATATAAATATTACAAATTCGATAAAATCACATTTTTACTTTAATTTATATTTATCTGAAACGGGCGCGATAATATTACCATTTTTCCTAACGATAATATGATCTGGAAATAACAATGAATGTAGTTTATGAGCGATATTAAATAGAATTGACGATGGAAAGTTTAATATTAATATCACCGTGGAGAATAATAACTATTATGTGAAATTATTACCCTTTATTATTTGACTTGGAAGAATCGATTTAATATAATAAGACGTATATTTCAGAGTATATTGGTTTATGAAACATTAATTTTGATCAAGAAAATGAACGTTTAAAAATATCCCATCTTACTTTTTCATTTTTTTTTTCTTTTTTTCTTATTGTTACTTTTTTACATTAGCTTAACAAAATAAATATTTATGGACGTTACATTGTACATACTTATTACGTTGTATTTAGAATATAAGAAACAATAAATTTCGATTAAAAATTAATTTACTTTTAATTAAAAAAATTATTATACTAATACTATAATAATTGGATGATACTTTAATTTGGAAGAGAAAAAGGAATAATAAAAAATTACTGTTAATTAAGAACAAAATAAAAATAGTCTAATTAAATTAGTTTTCTGTATAAACAAAGTGACCTAAAAAATATTATGGATAAGAATGAACTGAAAACAGCTAAATCTAAATTAAAACGAAAATGATGTATTAATGTCGAACACTATTAAGTATTGTTACTGCAGTAATGGCCATCGTATATTTGTTTACTGTTTATATTTGTTAACACGACAGTAGAAAACGTGCAAAATATTCAGTGACCATCATGAAGCCTTTCCGTTGTAATTATCTCTGAATATTGTCATAAGAGACCGATAAAAATTGTTCGAACAAGTTGTTAACTAGGGTATCACAATTAAAATGACTCATATCGTGAAAGAAAATTACATAATCGTTACTATCATACTGTGCTTTGACAACCCATTTGAAAAATTATCTCTAAATAATACAGGTACATGACGTTTAAAAATCAATAATAAACTAGGTAGGTAGGTATTCGTCTATATTGTATTATACCTATACATCATAGTTGTCCGTTCAAAGGATATTTGTGACGACCAAATAAAACTACAAATATCCTGAGAAAATCTTGAACATCAGATAATGTCCCATAAAATATATAAGATTCGGTAAATTGTGTCTATATTCGTTGAGAAATAAAAATCATTTGCAAAATGAATTGTCACTGCGAAATCAATATATTATAATATATTAACACTGTTGTTTTTGTCATTGGCAATTATTCAAGTGGATATATTTTAGCACAAGATTTTTCAAGTTTATTACCAAATAGTAAATAAATAAATATTGCCAACTTCTACGAATTAATGTTTTAACGTCTAAAATTCACCGCACGCAAAGAGCAATGCAGCAGGTATTTTCAAGAAAAACTAAAATTAACAATATTGATTAATAATTAAAGAAGAAAAAAACTATAAAACACGAACACTCGAAGTGCCCTCAATGGACGGTTTCTGTATTCTGTCATTCTCGATTTAAAAATCTTTCAACTCTTCAGAATATAGTAACAGGTTGTGTAAATAAACATTTAAAAACAAAAAAGAATAAAATAAAACACGAACAATATAATATAAATGTATACCTACGTATATAAATGTGAATCTGAGTTTGTTTTTAGCAGTATTCCCATTCAGGTGAATTCGTTTGTCAGGTAAACACCAAGTATTATACAGTGATTAGACACTATATTTTTACAGGTCATTACAGTATTCTATTATATAGTGCGTTCTACATGATTTTACAAAAATGGTAAATTAGTTGGTTACGAAATTAGGTTAAACTCAGATCACGGCTTGCCAGAGTACTGTGAACCCAAAAACTGCGGCGGTGTAATTAATTAAAGAAGGATTAAGTATACGTTTATATTTCCTTAAATTATACAGTTGTGTAAGAATGAAATATTAGTTTAATCGTAAAATATGTTGTGTTGTTGTGCGGTGTGTAGTGAATAGATATCGTTATACAAATAATAAATGCGTATGACGTTATACAAACTCGACCGCATTGTAGGAAGATAAAATTTATGAATATTATAATATACGAAACGCGTCGCGTATCACAGTGTCATCTAATTATCAACCAAATGAATTATATTATTAGTTTAGTTTATAATAATAATTATAATAACAACAACAACATGTACACAAACGCATGGTTAGTTCTCGTACAATAATGATGACTGTACCGGCTAACATAATCCCGGATGATGAAGAATGGGTACGAAAAGAAAAATAAATATCTTGGACAATATTATGTATAATATTATAATATTTCATTCCCATGTACTGTCATGAATAGGTAACAATATAGCAAGTTGCGTTAAAACGTATCTGTAACTTCTCATCGATAGTATAATATAGTCTGGTTCAAGGGTCTCCTAAATTTTTGTTTGAACACCACAGAAAATATTATAAAGTGCACGAACATTTCTACTGTATAACTAAAAAAGCTTATTTTCAATTATTGACCGTCCTTTGGGGAGTCTGTTAACGAGCGGATCAAAACCACTATGCACATTATTATCAATTCTCCGTTATCACTATGATGCCCTTTCCATTTTCTCTTATCATTTTATTGGTTGAGTAGCAAATTTTTTTTTAATTTTTATTTATGCAAATAACGCTTACTCTAAAAAAAAAAAAAAACTATTTTTAAGTCCATGTGAATTTTGGGTGCCTATAACATATAAATGTAAGGCCCCTCTTGGATAAATATTTGTTTGAATGAGGGGTTCACGAAAAATTTAAATGTAAATACACATTTCAACTACTACTTGGGCTTGAAAGCCAATGTCCCGAAAAATATGTATTAATTATTCAAATGCTTAGATAATAATACTTTTTCAAATTTTGATATACCTACAAATATTCTGTCAAATTAATAAATTAAAAATTATTTAACTTTCAAATTATAAAAAATTAATTTTACTTGTAAAATTTTAAAATAAAGTTGTTTTAATTATTGATATTAGTTAGAAATTAGATAATATTACAATATAAATATTGAATACACATAAAATGCCAAAAAATACCATTTAAAACACATTTTTAGTTAGGCAAGTTATCAACTTTCAAGCCCAAGTAATTAAGATATTATTATATTTTAGATATGTTTTTTATCCATATTGTTAATAAATATTAGTAACACCTTTATATTAATTAATTAATATAATCATTATTTTTCGTACATAATACAGATAATATAGTAAAATGATAAGAGAAAATGAAAAGGGCATCATAGTGATAACGGAGAATTGATAATAATGTGCATGGATCAGATGGTTTTGATCTGCTCATGGCTGTTATGATTTGTTCACGACCTGTAATTTGAAGATTTCTGACTCTTTCCCGTCATCAAGATATTGTATACCTGTGTTTTTTTATACCACTGGGGTATACCGAATTGCTGCAGGTATAAGAAAAAAACTTCTATTCCGCTGCAATTCGGATCCAGTGAGAAATTAAACATAATTAAATTAAATTATGAAATATACTATACAAAGTTATTTATTTAATTTTTATAATAATACATACCGCTAGACAATCGTGTCGTTACCCGATAAACCTAGCGATACTGATAATCACGATTAGTGTGTTTTTGTTTATTCATTAGAGAACGTCAAATCATTTTAAACGAGAGTTCGAGACACAATAACGAGTACCAACACGTTTCGGTTTGCTATTAACTTACTATCATCTATTATCTTACTGATATCATTGCATTAACTACACTTATACTGTTGTTACTAATCTACTATTAATAACATGTGTTATACATACACGCGAATTTTAGTGTCTTTACAGTCTTCGGTCATTCGTTGGTTTTCCGTTTGGTCGTTTTATCACGCTGTTCTCGAAAAACAAAATTATCTTGTTTATCATAACTACAGAATAGTGTAGTATCCGATTGTTCACCTATAATCACGATTTTTTCTAGCTAAAATATGATTTTATTCTAAAGAAGAAGCACGTTGTATAATCGATGGATTCTTATCCCAGCACTGCAGAGTTAAACAAAAAAAATTAACTCTGTTCAGAATCTAAAACAAAAAGGTATTTAAGTAAACAACAAACAGTCTACATCTACTCATATTATCTCATAACTCATAAGTCATAATTATATTCCACAAGAGGTCAGACCCAAAGGTCACCGATTTCTATTGCATAATATCTCTTCGTACTTCTCACTTTCCCACGAGTTAAACTATACTCTGCGTAAAATTAGAACATTTCAAAGGCTTAGTTCTTATAGCCCATACATTGCAAGTTCTCATTTACGCTGGTGTTGATTTATGTTACCGTAAACTTTCTATTCAAACAGTTACCACATTATCAGTTGTTTCTCGTTTTTTTTTTCTGTGCAAACTATTGTTCGTCAGACTTCAACAAACGGTATGTAAAATAAATTATTACGATGATCGTATTGCAAAACGGAAGAGAGAACTGAAAACGATGCGAATGAGTGGGGATTTCGGGTTCATGTGTTTTTTTGTTCGAAAACAAATATCTAACTGTATAATATGAGTGGTTTGTGTTCTTTGACGGCCTGAACATTTTGTTGGATGTGTAAAGTATACACGTTGTGAAATAGACGAATAAAAATAATACATGACCATGCTTGGACTATTTTGTTAGATGCCGGTATAGATATTATCAATGAATTTACCAATAGGAATGTTTGTAAATTTTCCCGTGACACAATCAAATTCATACTACGAGTTAACGCGCGGATAAAAGCGGGACGCGTGAAATTGCACACATATAGGCAAACGAACAGTACAATACAATACTGATAATTATGAGCGATGAAAAACAACGAGTCCAAAAACAGTATAGGTTTATATTATGCGTTTGTTGTTATTAAAACGACAAACTTATGCTCTTCCGTTAAACTAATTCAATAACCAAAACGTGTCGAGAAGTATTAAAAATATATCAATGTAAAACAAATAACAATAATATAAATAATAATTACTCACACGAAAATAATAGTCATCATTATCATAATTGTGTTTTCAGAACAAAAACAAAATCCCAAGACAGATGCATCATGATTATAATTGTATAACGATAATTACGAAGTGTCAATAATAATATGTAATAAAATGTAATATCGTATTTAATGTATTAATATCCGCAATATTTTCTTACATATAATATAGGTATACAATAAGAATAATATTATTCCATATTTCCTATGTATGGTTGCGATATTAACAATAATCAAAAGGGAAGTTCATATAGTATTTAAGTAATATAATAGGTATCGTGCAATTATTTTTATAATAATGACATTTTCAAAATCCTTGATATGGTTATAAATGCATTGTGAGAACACTGAGAACTTGATTAATTACGAAAATGTTTATTATTATTTATAAATGCAAATAGAGTCTAGCAACTATTATAATTCAAAGAAAGTGGTTACGTAATATGTGGTATGAGCATAAAATATTTGTGTACAAACTATTGTATCTTGGTGTCAAAAAGTTAGGATAATTTTTCAATGTTCACTGGTAAAACAAAAACCTAGAGTTTTATTAACGTATAAAAATTTAATGTTGGTTTCGTTTAAAACACCAATTTTAAAAATTATACTGCTGTTAAAAACATCGCGTTTTTATTTTACATTCCAGCTTAGCTCATTTTAATATTTTATAAATATATAATACTGTGTCTATAGGCTTTCTTGGAACACCCACTTATCTACTAATATTATTAAATATTTTTAACGATTCATACACATTTTATGTTTTGTGCAATAGTTACGCTTTTTCTCATTTATTTTTTTCAACGTATTTCTCTTGACTACATTCCATTCGTATAACGGAATGCTGTAAATTGTTAACAAACAAAATACTTTTGTCGGATACCTAATGAATGGTGATTAGAATCGCGCACGATTCAAAATATATTCGTTCTACAGTTGAAACCGTACAGCACTGCACACTTCAAAAAATGTTACGGCCAACAAAACGCTAATAATATTCATGTAACTTACACAAATATACGTTATAACAATTAATAGGATGTTAAACAAAGTTTAAATAAAATATAAATATAACAATTAATAGGACGTTATACCGTTCACAAGAAGGATGGTAATAGCTTGGCAATGCAAAATACTGGAACACGGAATAACGATTAAAAAATAATAAAATTGAATCCTAGGTACCGTTGAAGATTTTGTTCTTTTTTTTTGCGTTCCACGACAAAGCGAACGTTTTTACGTTCTATAGTGTCTTAATAACAATTATTGTTCCACGAGCTAAACCATATCAATTTTCGACAAGTTCAATTATTATTCATGCCATGCCATTATACATAATAATCCTTTAATGTACCTACTCCAACGTTCGACTCGTTCCTCTGCCATATGTTATTCCTCCCATATCACTACCAGTTGTTCCTATATTTGGTCAATGAGCCTAATGAGCCACTAAGACTAATTATGTTGAACTCGGATCCATGTTTCGCTATTCTAAAATTGTTATTTTGTATAATATTACGTAATTACTATAATATCTTATTCAGTAATTATTTCACGTATTATTATCATTTAATTATTAATACTTGTACATTAATGCGTGTAAATGAAATAATCCTTATCCATTTGTTAATAAAATAAATATAAGTATATGGTTTTATACTTACCCTTCTCGAACAATCATACTTATAAATCATAATAATATTTTAACAATAAGTTCATTTCGTTTAAACGTAAATCGTGTTCGTCGTATTTATGTTTTGTCGCAGTACAATATTTTTATCTGAGTTCATTATACTCATTGTCTTTGACATTAGAAACTACAATCAAAAATCACGGACATATTTAATTAATATTTGTGTACTTGATACTCCATGAGTATGGTACAGAAAAGAGTGAAGGTGAGAAACTGAAAACCAGCACTTTTTGTAAAAATAAAAAAATAAAAACAATTATAATTATATACTGTATATTCTTCTTATATATCATCAGAATAATTAAGAATGGTGTTTAAGGCTCATTTATTGCGAACAAATGGACGTGTTGACGATTTTTTGGAATATTAAATGATTTTTATTATGTATTGTTAGCTGAGAAACACATTTTATATGATTAACTATGGCTGATTAGTATTACTATTAATACACATGAATGCAATTTATTTCAAAAATAACCTCTAAATGGATGTAGAGTTTATATTCAAAATACCAAGCAATTATTAGTGACAGTTAAACATGAAATAAAAGTTATGTTGTTGATTCGTAGTTATTATCGTATATTTAAAACTATAATCGATAATTTTAGTTTCTTTTAGTTGTATCTTATATATATATAATATACTTAATTATTCATAAGATAAACACTTAATTTATTTATTAAATCATATTGTGACAAAATTTGTTAAAGATATTTACACAAAATGTATATGAAATTATTTGTTTAATAAATTATGGTTCAGATTTATCAAACGACATCAAAGATGTTTTAATTACTGGTATACAAACTTGAAATCCAATGTTTTAAAATGAATTATGTATATTCTGACTATCAAATTATGTATGTTATTAACATATTTAATTCAAAGCGATTGAAATTTCTTAGAATGATAGTAGGTACTTACATTTAACATTTCGAGCTGTATTTAAATATTATTCAAAAATGACCGGACGGATAAGGTTGATATTTTTTGTAGTTCCAAAGGTCTTCTATAATGTATTAGCTTAAAATATAATATACTTGACGGTAAAAATCCACCAATATTGCGTATCACGGTGTTCTGGAAATAACTTTATTAGTGGCGTATTAGAAAAGTCACGACAAGTGTTAACATTAAAATACATAGAAATCAGTATAATTGGTATATGATACATGATAAAAATATTATTTAATCAATATTGTAATTTGAAAGTGAATTATAACACAGCCAGATCTGATAAATGTTGAGACATTTCATCGTTACAACGCCAACATATGTGATGTAAAAACTACTAAGTACGGTTTGGTTAACATGGAATTATTTCTATGAATTCTATACAATATGAAACTATTCATTCAGAATATCGTTTTAAAAAAATACCATAATTAATCACTATATTTATACTAATGAGAAAAACACACACACAACCGGCAACTATGATCAATATATTCAAATAGACTGTTGCGTTCCCACGAAAATTAATTTCCGTCAAAAACCGAAAAAAAAACGTTCTGCCAACCCACAAATGGTCAATTAAAACTACCTACAAATTATTTGTCGTCAAATAGATACCAGTTTATGTTTAGTCGTTGTAACTTTGGACGAGGTCCTGTAGAACTTAAGACCAGTATTTAGGTACTCAAGTTGTGTTTAGTCATGGACAACATGTCTGTGTAAACTTTTGTGTACGAATATTCCGCAGAATATGACAAACCAACCAATTTGTAGTTCTTATTAGAATAAAACCATTGATGAATGGGAAACTATATAACCGAGAGACGGAATTGAACACTTGAAAACGTAGTCCAATTCAACAGTAGTAGAATATTATCGTCTTTAATCAAAATAAGGTGAATTTCAAATTTCTACTACAAAGGCAACTATGATTACAAACGATGCAGTTCATAGATATAGCCGTATATTATGATTTATTCACGTGATCGTATCATATCTCTAAAAACGCTTAAGTTGAATAATTATCGGAGACGGTTTTTCGGAGACGCGAGTGCATGTGTAAATTATTACTGCTATCATATTATATTGTTATTATTATTTTTATTTATATAATAATAATACTAATAATAATAATAATAATAATTATTATTATTATTACTATTTATATTATATTGTTACACCTTACAACGGTGTGCGTGCGGCATTGGGCGTATATAATACACACACATACACTCTCTCGGTGACAGCAAGGTGTGTGGGTGTGTGTGTGTGTGTGTGTGTGTGTGTGGGTGTTTAAAATGGAAAACTTTGAAATATTTTACATCATTAACACTACTTACACGATAATATTGTAAAATCATATAACAAAAATTTCAAAGATTTTTTTCTAAATACTCTAGCATACATGATTTGCATTAAAGTAGTGGAACATAATATTAATAAAGTTTTAAAACTATTCGAAATTCGCTCGCTCTTATAGGTATGAATTTCGTAGCATTACTACGTCGCGGAGGTAGGCATTAAACTCGGAAGAAATTCGATCATATTTTCGTTCGCCGCTATTGTTGCAAAGCTCGGCACATGAGATTTTTCATCAAAATCATCCGCGCACGAAACATGACGATATTATACACCGCACTACAACATTCGATTGTCTGCAGCGACGCAAAAGCATTTGAAAGAGTAGGGCACCCGAACGGCGCGGGGACCGAAACACCGCGAACAAGAGATAAATGGGTCGGTAGAACAAGAAGGACATATTATGTAAGTGCATAATATAGTCGAAAAGTATGTGAAATTCCTCTAGAATTATTATTATTATTATTATGTTACATGGCAGGAGTGACGAAGCCGATGGGTAAGGCCGCATGGTCGCAGGGAAGTGGGTATTTAAGGGCGAGAGACGATACAAGGAAATAGCATAAAAGAAGCGAAGGATATATTACAGTGTACGATTCGGCGTGTGGCGACGGTGGCACGGCGTGTCTCGCGAGATGAACAAAGGGTGCGAAATATTCGCGCATCAGGTCGTGACACTGGAAAAGTCATTTGGTCCGGCAATCCCTTCGAACAAGAATATAATACATAGGTATACATAATATTATTACATATTATGTGCAATGAACGGAAACAATACAGTGTGTTTCACAGGTGGACATGTACGCGTAGAGGACACCATAGCACGTGATACTTAATAGGAAATACTATAATGGAATCGACGGTTAGGAAATAATTGTAAATTGAAGTCACGGTAAATCAACAAATCGAATAACGCTATATCGTGTGTGTAATGATAATAAAATATAATAATACTCTATATTATACCTATTGATAATAATTGCCTACTCCGTCGGAATTCATTTCACCGCATACTACAATCGTGTTGTACATGAAAGCTATAAAATCCGGAGGAAGAAGAGCTTTGCTAATGAATTTACGTTTCTAAGGCAATTTTGAGTAAAAACAAAGAATACAAAATCGTTCGTGTCCAATATACCAATAAAACAAACACTTACCTTTTACATATATTATATATAATGGATAAAACTGTAATATAATATAAATGTATCCGTACATTTGAAATTTCAAGATCTGGTATAGTTTTCGAGATGTTACCTTGATTGTCTTCAAGGCACTGTCACTTAAAAACGTGTTTTATTATTTCAATCACTTTGAATAGTACGCGAAAAGTACATTTTCCGTTTGCTCTCGGCTGGATTCGTAAATAGTTTAACATTCTATGATTTTATTTTTCTATTCGCTTTATATACATACAGTCAGAATAACGTTTTTTTTTTTTTTAATCAAATATCCGTATTATATGATACGAATTAAATCAACACTGGTATCCTATAGGAAATAAAAAACCGGAGTTTTCCGCCGTTACAATATTGTTACTTGTGTATCATTACTGTCGTTGTATTATCATGAAATCAATTATCTAACACTCTAACTAGTATTTTTTATTATTCTTATTAATAAAAGCTATATTTACAATCTGTATAGAAAAACACAATAAGTAAATTTGATAATAAAATACATAATATAAATACATCAAAAAATACATCAATGACTTGATTGGCTTGATGGGGGAAAGTAATGGATGAAGAAAATGTAGGCCTGTATTTGATTGTTTTCTTTTTTGTTTAGTCTGTTGAGCCCAGGTAAATCTTTTGTCCAGATGAACTCCTATATATTTAGTTATATTTCGGATTGGTATATTATCGAGTAATAGTTGTGGACATTTGTTTTCACAAAGAGAAAAATTAATTTGGACCGATTTATTTTCATTTATTTTAATCTTCCAATTTTTAACTAGTATTTAAAATGTAAACTTCTATGAGAATATTTACCAGTTGATCGGACGACTGAAGAGAATCGCAATTCGATAGGTAGGTATAGTAAAAGTGTAAAACGTCTGTAGAGTGGAGGTGGTATATATTTGACATTTTATCGGTAATCAATTTATGGTACGTTTCGGTAAAATCTGAATACCTGCAATTATCGGTGAGCCACGCGGAGTGCGATCAATAAATGCTAAACTATAAACATATATGATACTACGCTCATTACTACAGTTGAGTGATATATTCGTGTTATCAATAATCATTAAACGTGATCACTATGATTACACTCATTTATTAACGGTCTTCATCACTAGGTCAATGTTTCTAAGTTTTCCGCAGGCACACTGCATCACGTTGTTGTATACTTATAAACAAATGTTTAATAAAACGACATGATATATTATTATGATCAAACAGTGCTTGATAAACGTCCCCATGGCGAATAAGAAGAGGCACGCCTTGAACGAATGGAGTTTCAAAATAATAACAGAACTAAACATTCGAATAATAATACGAACCGAATTCCACATAATTCCGCAGTTATTGAAACAACTGTCTTATATATATATAAAATAGTTCACTGGTAGATGAATTTAAATCCATAGAATTATTATTTACTTCACTTTAGTTAATAATACTGGTACGTAAATTTACGTTTTTAAATATATTAAAGTGGACATCGATCTTATGCGTTTGAATATCCCTATCCTTAAAACGATATTTATTTATTTATTACTTACATATTTTACATGTAAAGTTCAGTGTTTTCATTCCTATTATTCCGACTGGAAATTCATTTTTTTTTCTTACTTTCTATTTTGAAAACATTTTTAGAACATAATATAATTAATTTGTTCATTATTTTAATACATACTAAACTATACTTCTATAGGCTCAAATATAATCATAATTTTATTATTTATTTATTTTCAATAATTTCATTTTCAGTAATGGAACAGTGAAAAATATACATAAAAACGTATCTAATCATTTTTACGCTATAAACCAATTTTAAAAATTCTGAGAAACCTGATTTAATGTCTACAAACAAATTCCAAGAAATTGTTACCAGATTTTTGTCGATTTGCATATTCATTTTAAATGGAATTCATAAATACGAAAAATGTTATACTGGTACTTAAACTATTTGTGAAATATTTTTTATTTTATTCAGGTCATTATACTATTGCAGAGCTTCGGTAGGAAAAAAAGGAAAAAACCGAAATAGGTCCAAATCGGTATACCAGCTACTATTACGCAATATACGCACATACCATACTACACAATATATACGTCATATTTATAACGTGCGTATATATTATTTCAAATGAAAAATTATATTTCTAAATTGGTTTTGATATACAGCATTTACGATCACATAATATTAAAATGATCTTGTGAACACCAAATGATATAATGTCGTTAAAGTGAAACCTGTCTGAATCTAAATCGGAATCTGTCCGGAAAACTGTCTGTATAATGGAAAAGGTATCTATTGTCCGATCATAAAATATTATCCGTTTGGATATTATACGGAGTGTTACTTCAGGGTGACTTCTTGACTCAGGTTTTCAGGTATTTGTATATACAACGCACGTTTGTTTATTGTAAGTACCATTCCAGATTCTAAAACGACAAATTTGTTCTTCAACTTGAAAACTCGTAACACTTGAAACGCCATTACGTAAGACAGTATCATTACGTCCTATACCATGGGGCTCAACTTCCTTAAATATGCAAACGATCACAGCAACATCTAGTGGCCGCGTTCACATGCGTTTAGGTGCTATCGATATTTTAACAATAGAATGGCATATCTATCTGTGTATTCTAAAATCAAGGCTACAACAGTGATCGTAATTATCACATTGGCAACGGCACGGTTTGTAGCTGAAAAAATTGAATTACAAAGGGAGAAAGACAGAGAGAGAATGAATAAAATGTGTGTAATCGTTATCGCTATACCGTTACCCGGAAGACTTAGCACAATGTTAATGTTTCGATTTTGTTGAAAATATTATGTACGTATAAATCTTGTGAATGTACAGGCATTGGAATCAAGCCACTTTACGCGAATTCCTTAGACAAATAACACTTTTAATAATAATAGGTAATAATAATAATAATAATAACAATAATAATAATAATAATAATAATAATAATAATAATAAAAATCAATGTATAATATTAAAAATAAATAGTAGTATAGTTAAACGAAGGACTGCAGTAGAATTGAATCGAGTTTTATGCGTGTGATTTGGTTTCAATTTGTAGGTTAGGTATAAGTACCTACTTCGTTATAATATTGTACGCATATTAACATAATATTATTCGTGTGCATACGCAGCTAGTGGCGCATTTATGGATGGGAGGGGTATGGGGTATAAATCCCACATGAGCATTTGTTTTTTTTTTTACATTTTTCCTATTTACAATCTTAGATACGTGTGATCTTTACGTGAAGAATTTAACTCTACCTAGTAGAGAAAATACGTCAGTAAGAATTTGACGGTTGAAAATTCCTTTGAACACTCGTCACGTCACTAACGCACGTCACTAGTGACCGCGTATACCATAAGTGAAAGTAAGGGGGGGGGGCTAAGTTCCCCATGTATTATATTAGCCTTAAGATTTGTTCGTGTTCCATAAAAATGTATAATGATGTTATATTTTTGATGAAGCCTCTACGACTTACATTAATGTTATTAAACATATTAGCCCCCTAAAGTATGTATGGATTTGCGCTTATGTTACGTACGCTACGAGTACTGTTCGCAGCATAATTTTCTTCTTTAGAAAGGGTTAAATTGTATCTTACAAATAGTATGACAGAAATAAATATTCAATCCTTCATTGCAATTTATCTTTATTGAATTACACTATAGCTATAGATATTAAGATATGTAGATTTTATTATTGGAGAAGACTAAATAGGTTAGTTTATTGTCATGTCATCAAAACATGCAGATTCCATCAGATGACTCACATATGCTATATATAAAGAAGAGGAAATTAGATTTTGTGATGCTATAGTGATGTAAATAAAAGTATAAAATGTAATACATTATTTAATATGTGTTATGTAATATAAAAATACATGAAATATGAAATATAAAATTTAAATATGTATTTTATAATACAATACATTTGGTTAAATTGGGTTAGGTTAGGTTAGGTTAGGTCAGAAATTATACTGGTTATAAACTTTTTATGCTTTATTACGCGCTATTATTTAATCAGTTTGTGTATGTAATAACAATAATATAAATAGTCACATTTTTGAGAAATATAGTATTGGCAGAGGGTGAAGGATCGAGAACACTTTCTTCAGATCAATAACATTTCCAGTGCATGCCCCCTCTCCCCTTCCTTGATAAAATATTAAGACCTAAGTACGCGTAGAGGAAGCGGAGTTGTAATGCGTCATGGTCGAATAATAAATGTGATTTATTTCGTGTGGTATTTTTTGCGTTTTCAATTTTCACTATAGTCCTGTAATAATTGCATCCTAATTTGTATGCGTTCGATTTTTCTTATCCTTTTTTTATATATATTTAATAAGTAAAATACTATTGCTTTTGACTAAGCAATATTGTAATACTATATACCGACAGATTCTGTTTGAAGCCAATAAATGCACGTGTAAAATAGATAAAGCTGGGTAACGCGTGGGTGAGGGGACGAGAGGAATGAAGCGTTGGTGCGGCGGTAAGGAGTTGGGTGGGATGAAGTGTTGAGAGAGAACTATATAAGCACAAGTAAACGCTATGCAAACGAATTTGTGTGTCCTCTCCACGTCCCTTCCAAAAAAAAAAAAAAAACAATCCCTTCGCATACTTCACTATGGTACTTTATTTGCACATAATTACATAACATTGACTTAAGTATGTTTAGGTTTAATTAATTCTCGCTGTCGGGATAAAAAACAGATTAATATTCTCTTTCGTTACAAACTTTGTTGTTTGTTTTTCGAACATATTTGTTATCCAACAAAATGTTAATAGTTTTCAGTTTGTCTCCAGAGCATGCTGCACCACCACGCTGCTGTATTCCTATATGTACACCGTCATGGCGGACATTGCGTATACAATTCTTAATTATTATCATTACTACATTAGGTATTTTCATATTTTTACAACCGTGATTTATGTTTCTATGTTATGGTTATCACCATGTTATGTGCGTGTGTGTGTGTGTGTGTATGTGACAT
Organism: Chaitophorus viminalis; assembly: GCA_025469195.1. Lineage (NCBI taxonomy): Eukaryota > Metazoa > Arthropoda > Insecta > Hemiptera > Aphididae > Chaitophorus > Chaitophorus viminalis. Next base: position 270,224 of record JAIPRK010000023.1, on the reverse strand, counting down.
TTAAAACGAATTAATATATATTAACACAAACACGTCTTTTCGCGCGAACAAATAATGTACCGTACTGTATTCTACTTTTAAACGAATAATAGTAACATTTAATATACAATATATTTACTCCGTCAAATTAAGATAACGTTACGATGTCTGGTATAGGTACCTATATTTATTATGATTGTCGTCGTTAACTTAACCGTTCTCCTATTGTATAAAATTGATGTTATCATTTAAAATAAATACATTATTTCTCTCATAATGTCTTACTGAAATTAGTTTTTTTTTTCTTGGAAAAAAGGACGAATTTGTTTTTTTTTTTTTTGCAATTCTACCAAGGTTGTAGTTTTTTTTTTTTACTGAATTTAATTTAGTTATATTACTATGTTACATTTAATTTCGTAGTTCGCACAAAACGGTAATTTCAGAAAAAACATGTACAGTTTATTTTTTTGTTTTATTCTGTTGAAATAAACTATAAAGTACCTAATAAAATAGTAAAATTATTTAATACGTATACCTATCATTATTAGTGTAATTTTTATTATTATTACTATTCCATCCGAGTTGCAACGCTTCAACTACGATTAATATATAATAGGTATACTGCCAAGTAAAATTAATTAATTTAGTGTTTACATATTGAATTATAAAATACTCTTGTAAATGAATAAAATTACTATTTACTTTTGTTTGTGGAATTGTAATTAAATTATTTCAAGAATAAACATTAAATATATATAACTATTTATACGAGATATATCTACAAGTGATTTAATTATAAATTACATTTTTTACTTGAAAATCATTTTCGTAAAAGGTGTGGTTTTTTCATAATATTATAATTATAAATGAGCGTTTATTTGATTATAATTTAAAATCTACATTACAGGTAGAGATATTTACTAATTTGAATCTATATAACATTATACATATAATATATATGATTAAAATATGTGATAATAAATTAAATATTCATATGGAGCACATTATTAGTTCACATTAAATATGTGGTTACAATTCAAAGCATAGTACTAACATTTTGTTTTCAAATCATGTAACTTAAGTGTATTATTTATATATATATATATATATATAATAAATATGAAGGTATTTATTTATTTTTTTCGCTTAACAGTATAAAAAACAATCGATTTTTAGACCTCATTTCAGTTAATTAGTCAAGTTGCTCGGAGCACAAAAAATATGGTGTTCGGTTCCGTGCAAGGAAGATATACTTATAAGAACATTAGCTCTTTTGAATAAAAAAACAAAAAAACAAAACAGAAATCACTAAAAACAGTGACTGAGCGATAATGCAAACGAACTGAAACCACGCTTGTGTATTATGTATTAATATTAAATTATGTATTAATATTGCATTATGTATATTACTCACAAGTACACATAATCATCTGCAGCTTAACAATAAATCACGAACAAGTAACGATGTATTTTATTCCACCCGCAAATCTGTGCAATCACATATTGTATTACCGTGTATTTATATACGTATAACATAATATGCACACACAAACACAGTGTAGTGCACAAAATGACACGATACTAATACGTCCACCATAATGTGATGGTCGTGGTGGTTTGCGAACGATATATACATCTACAATAACGCTAAACCATAATAATTGGCGTTAATTGACCGTAGACTAGATCACCGAACCACAGAATATTCCATACATAATAATATATTCTGTGGCCGAACCACGTATACCAGATTATGGCGCGCGCGCGCACACACACACACACACACACACACACACACACACACACACACACACGTGAAGCGCCATCCCACACGATTTTACCCCATTCGTGTGGATATATAATATAATATACACAATATAATATAATAGTCGACCGAAATGTTCGAAATCACAATTTGAAAGTCGGTGTACTCAACGTCTTCGGCAAGTAGGTTTACTCCTGTAATGTATATTATGCCGTGTTAAAAATACGAATGAAAATACATCAAAGTGTACTACGTTTCAGAAGATATTCTTAGGGGAAAGCAAATTATTACTTGATGTTTATCCAAAGACGTATTATCGTGCGTTCTATATTTAAGGTTCAGAAGTTATACAGGGGTTTGATTAAAATATACATCCAGGAAAAATTTATTAAGTAGAAGAAATAGTGTGTTAAATATGCATGGAAATATTTTATACTGACTTTAATAACAACCGAATTTTTCTTTTTATATACAATTGAGTATTTTTTTGGGGCCATCAATTAATATATTAAAATACAGTAGTTATATTATATGCGTATAATGTCAATTTTATTTCAACAAATTACACCGTAAAATTTTACTCTGATGACAAGTTTAAAATAAAAGAAAACTCAAAGTAAAATTTAAAATTTTAGTTTTAATCATTTGTTACTTCAACATATTCGTATTTGCATCTCAGTACGCTAGATAAAATACAAGAAAAAAATAAAAATAATATGCAGTTACACCAACTTCTGAGCTCTGTCTTAGACTTACTCGCACAACTATTGACGTTAGATTAATCAACAATTTCCACGGTAAAAATACACTTAGAATGTAAAACCGACGTATTTGTGAATTTAAAATGACATGTTCAATTTACTTTTATTGTAACTAAATAGCAAGTATATAATACAATATGTTATTTCATCGTTTCGAACATTTGAATACGTTATGGATTGTAGTTTTCGTAATGATACGCTTGAAAATGTTATTATTATTATTATCATTATTAACTGATCGGTCGAACGTTCTAAATCAGTAAATATCATATTATAATATTGTAATGCATTATTCGTATCGTGAGATGTAGATATAAATTGGATTGAATGTTTTCGCGTTCTGAATATCATTGTATTCGCATGGGAAAGGAAGAGAAAACAAAATTTGCCATACGCATACAATATATTACATTCATATTAGTTTATTGTTTTTGATAATATTCTTCGTTAACAGTTGCACGAAAAGCTATTTGATAACCTCAACTCCCACGCTGCATTATCGCAGCATAATATCGTATTATGTTGTATCTAATACGTAGTTGTATTCTATTATGATGACGTCAAAAGTGCGCACGACTAATATTACCTATTTTTTAAAACATTAAAACAGCTCAATCGCGTGCCAATGATTTTAATTTATTATTACTGTCGTAAAACCACTGAGATCTATTTATATAATAGTGTGTTTATTATTTAATGTTATTATTTATCACCCATTCTGCATAGTCGCACGACGTGCAGCGTACTTAATTATTTCAGTGTATTAAATATTAATTTTCATTATTTTCTACTTACCACGAGCCAGTTTAATTTCAGAAACATCAGAAAATATTTGCATATTATATTCATACTAATATTAAACAGCTATCACGAACTAATTACTCTTCTAATATATAGTAATAACAACAATAATATTACTATCCCTCAATATAATTTTTCAGTCCGCATTTACTTAACTTTATCCCGAAATTTAATTTTGACATTAAATAAAGGTAATCATTTAATATACATATTATATAAGTTATTAATATTTACTTGTGATAAATAATAATATTCAATTAATTATGTAAAGTATTTTTAATAACGAATATATTATAATGAGAATATTAATGAGAAAAAAAACAATTAATTATAATGATGATGAAAATTTTAATATTAATTTATTTTTAAAAATATTTGAGTCGACCGTAATCAAAATGAAAAATGCACAAACATTTTAACTAGGTATATGTATACAATATGTTGATTGCAGTATAATAATTTATGGTTAGATGGTTACCTTGGTTACGACAAGCCGTTATTTTAAAATACAAATTAATGTGAAAAATACATTACCATCATTCTCGATGGTTTACCCGTAAGTCGTAAGAGACTATAATATTATTAGCTAGACGTATACCTTATTGATCGAAAAGACTCATACAAAAGTGCAACTTACTTGTACAGGCCAGATGAATGTTTTGATGCGCAAGAGAGATTGCTTATTTAATATTTGAAAACTTCCCGTGCATGCGCGCTGAGTATAATATAATATATAATATTCATTTTTAAAAATGCATCACATGTATCTCACCGCGACCTTTCTTCTGAACAACACCATAATTCAAAACCTGTCATCCGCTGGTTTCGCGTTTTATTCTTTGTTAAAATTAATGAAATCAAATTACGGTCGTTTTCTATTATATTTGAATATATTATTCCGTTCATAATAATATAAAGCATTTTGAGAGCATTATATAATGAAATACATGGAACCATAATTTACTTATTTCTAAAATAATAATAATAATATTGTTTTAAGCAAAATATTACAATCATTAATTATCGCGAGAATACAAACGACTGGATTTAATACTGTCTAATGGGTTATTATTGTTACAGAAACTTTTCTGAGAATATGCCGAATAAAACTGAACCAAGTACTTCACAATAGACGGTACAAAGTTAAATAATAACGTAGGATTAGAGCCGAATGTTTGGCCGTCGGTTTTTTTTTTAAATATATACCTATATGTTTTTTTTTTTTTAAAAGAACTGCTGTAAATTTGTAAATTATTGGTAAATTAATTATAATAATGCTTTACAATGGTCCAGTGATGTTATAATGATATAATAATTAACATATTATTTTAACGTGTCTCGTACCAGTGCTGCTGCAATCATTTGACTATAATATATAATATTTCATTCGGTATGATGTCACTATATCAGGGGTGATTTTACGGGAGGTGGGAAAACACCCAGAATTTCGGCAAATGTTTGTTAGTGCTGTTCGGCATCTTCTAGAATGGTCATTTCTCCGAAAATTACATTTAGCAGATATACATAGTTCCAGAAATATTCAATTGTAAACTACGAGCCCTTCATTAATATTATTAATATTGATTTTATTATTATTTAAATAGTTTATTTTGTGCGATATTTTTGTACAACACGTCGGAATCTAAACGGAAACTGGTAAAACTTAAATGTCACGATATTTGTGGTAGTATATTTTTTTTTAATAACGACTAAAAATTAAAATACAAGTGTGATGTGCTTAATGGAAAATACAAGAACAATTTCGGTGCTCCTAGTAATCCACTTGTACAAACGAAAAAATAAAATAAAAATAAACAATTAGTATGTTTTTTTTGTTTGATTTTTTATTCTTACATCCAAGCTTACAGATGTAAATAAAATTTTATAAAGTGTAAAATGTTGTAATAAATATAAGAATATGATTCCTTATACTCAGTTATATTTTTTTTTTCATTTATTTATATTACGCACCTATATTGTAAATATCATAATAATATTATATCGGTTAAAGTATTGTTAGTTCGTTTGTTTTATTTTTGAATTCACAAAATCTGCATATTTTGTTGACCAATTTATTGTTTGTTCTTTATATTAAAAAACTTCATAAGAATATTAATGATATTACACTCAAGCATTACTTAAATCATGATTTATTATAACGTTTCGGTTGATTTATTATATCTTTGTATGTCTGCAGCCGTAGTTAGGATATTAATATTATAATATTAACTTAAAATGCGATACAGCACTAATAATACTACCTAATATTATAAAGTCTGGGAATAATAACTACCACATTTTGAATTGGTGATTATGTTTAAAGTCAATTTTTCATCGAATTATATAATTGAATATTGTTTTCTCAAAGACGACGAATATGTTTTATTTTTTATTACTATTATATTATATTATATTATATTATTTGTATTATTATTGTTATTATATTGTGAGTATGACAGCTAAAATATAATACAATGAGAACCTGATGTATGAATTATTTTAATGTACCTACTCAAACCTAATATTTCAATAGGTTATTACAACATTTATAATTATTATATTGAAGTAAAATATTGTTGGCGAATTTATGCGATAATTATTCAATATCAAAATAACAGTAATATAATTTATATTTTTGAAAAATGTTATCTTTTTTTCATCATAATTTATTTAGGAACTCGTTTCAAAATTCAACTAGACAGTAAATCAAATTTACAAAACAATAATTATCACACAACGGAAATACACTACTCGCGTACCATTTGAATTTTAAACACTTATTATAATATTATATTATACACTCGTATAACGGCAGTCATATTTTTTATTTCTTTCGTAATTATCCTGTACATACTGCATAAAACAATTCGATGGGTATGCAAATATTTTAATTGAACTTTTGTGTTTCGTTTTGGTCGAGGAATACTTGTAGATTGGAATGAAATGTTATTAATTTTAAGGAATCCTTAAACTCGAAATATTATTCGTAATTAATAATATAATAATATTTTCAAGGTTCTGACTCCGCAAACTTTTCGCTAAAGATTGAAGGATATTAATAAATTTAGAACAAAACCGTACAAACAAAACCCAACATCTGAGAAAAGCCTAATGTATGTTTAAGCCGACGAGATGATACAAAACATTTCACTCAAACTATAGAAATAATTTTACTAAAATAGTGTAATAACGAAATTTTAATGAATAAGCCATTAAGTGTATGGCGATGATAGAAATAATGGAGATATTTTCATATCCAAGTGGTTTATTTAAAAATATCGTCATCATGGCATACACACACATACACATATAATGCAAAAATATTAATATATGCAGACTTACGTATGCGTAAGAATAGAAACGTAAAATTGAAATAGAATCATAAGGAATATAACCAATAGGTAACTTGGTTTTTGAATTCGTTTCAGTTGTATACCGTTTGCAGAGCCTTATAATAGCCGCATTGTACTTAGTAGGTAACTGTTCGAAGTTAATATTATTGAAATTATTACCATTTTTTAATATTTCGACCAAGTGTAATAAACAAAACGCATGCTAACCGTTATTAAATAATAATTGAGATTCCTAAGCCGCTGCATGTTCAGATAACATTAAATAACTCGATTAAATACCGTCATGGTAACAATGGTAACATTATTAATATTAATAGTATAATATGTTCAACAGTTTTTATCTTTTGAAAATAAACATTTTAAATATGTCGTAAAGATGTTTTTTATGTAACTTAAACAACTAAGACGTTGAACGAGAATCAAAGATATATCATGTTTAGTCGTAAAAGTAATTTTTATAATCTGACCTCGGTGGCCTCTTAAATAGTCAATTAGAAAATACCTTTAGATGACATAAAAAAAAAAAAAATTAATAGATATATCGCAGCCAAGATTCTATGAATAAATCAGTTATTAAGAAAAACAAAACTGGTTAGCCAAAACAATCAGAAAAAATACACACGCTGTCAGATAGCTCTTAAAATAGCAAATTACTATTATAAACGATAAGTAAATCATGTTAGATTTTTCCACGTCAATAAAAATGTTCTATGCATTCCATTACATGCATTTTCTAAAAGTCAGTATTAATTTTAATAAAAATATTAATAACATATTTTATACATATAGGCAGGCAAATGAGTTTCATTAACTTTCGAAAATACTGTGAAATACAAACGTTTTTCGTTCAGTACCTATGTAACGTTTTTAATAAAAATTTCATTAAATAGCGGGCAAGTTTTCATTTAATTTTGTAAACTATTCGTATTCGATAAATTGAAAGTTAAGGATGTGTATATAGATGCATGGAAGTTAAGAAGTGTACACGAAAACCTTGTAGTGCCTTTTATTAGGCAATCCTTCATACTTATTTGACGTATTCCGTAGATCACTCAACGCATTAACCGACTACTATGTATAAGATAAGTTGGAATTTATACGTATATAGCGTTTAAATTCTCTCAACTTCAAACCGTAACCCTATTTACCCTTCAAACCACAACTAACACGTACGTTTAAAGGCGTTATCAAATGTAACTACATTTTCTAATCTCGATATTTTACGTTCTACAACTTTAAACGCTAAAATTTTATTATTTATTTAAATCGGGTTTAACCAGTAGATTTTCACTTAGAAGATATATGGTTCTTTCGAAACCGATATACCAGTTGATTAAAACTTCCATACAAAATATACAGATTATAACATAATCCAGTTGTTTTCTCGTAGCAATTATTAATTATGATTATGATGTTATGGTAAAAAATGTTGAATACAAATTAAACACTTGCGCAACAACATTTGTACCAACACCGATAGAATGGCATTAATTATATTTTCATGAACACAATAAATTTCATATTTTTGTACGATATATGTCCATGTTGATGATACTTAAATTAAGCTGAGCATAATCATAAGTAGTAATATGTCGAAAATTGACCGATGGCAGTTGTAGTATACTGAAAACTATAATAATGATTATGAAAAATATACGTTTGAGAATTATCAAAATAAGAATTTACAAAATAAATAAATATGATAAACAAAATCTATGACGTCATACATTTACAGTGAAAGGACGAAATGATCTAATCACGACGTTAAAATTGTGTTAACGTTACTGCAGAAATGTAAAATACAAGAAATAATATAATAGCTATAATTATGTGTATTATATATTGATTTGAATAAAATATTGAAATCTTTTGATTTTTTTTTTCTTTAAACGATAAAATAAATTTACCGTTGAATAAAAAATTTAAATTAGTCCCCAGATAATATATTAATCGTTTTATGTATGTTATAGATAAGTATGTGTGCTTATATGTATTATAAAACGATTTGATTAAAAACGGGCTTAAAGTAAACGACCTAGTTCGACAACGCTCGAATGTACTAACGAATCAAATACACAATTGGTCGAACAACTATTTTGCAGGGCATTAATAAATTCGATTTTTATTTTACATTTTTTTCAAAACTGCCTTTTATTATTTGTTCTCATAAACCATGTGGGGTTATTGTTATTACATATTATTACGAATCAAGAATATCGAATTTTAGACGGTTCAGCTATTTTCTGACTTTTATAGTATACGGCCCGCTTATATTGGCCTTCTGACGGAAATAGGATCTTTGTAAAACATCACTGAAACGTTTCGCCCAATCGCTCATAAGATTAATACTTAAATACACACGCACTTCATAATATATTATCATTAAGTTATTATAATAATTGTTTACAGTCCGTAATAATTATAATACTTTCTTTATCTTTAAAGTGTGTTACGTTTATAATAATAATTATTATGTTCATTGATATAGTGTAAATCTTAAGATATAATTTCCAATACCTACGATAATATTATTTATCGGCTTATAACCAAAATTGCATTTTTTCTTCTCGAGGATTGTACCGTTTTACAATGAATAAATAATTAATTTCCATTACAGCTTGGAATATTTAAATGAGAAAATATCACGGAAATAATAGTATACGGTACAAGTTTGTGAATTTATCGGCGTATTATTATAATGTATACCTATTACTTGTTTCATGTTTGAGTTATGTATGCATTTATTTTAACACAAAAAATTTTTTCAAATGTGTACGGAATAGTATTGATATTCGTTACATAGTTTATTATATTATATATACTACTGCTGTACCCATGACTGTATCTGACGAATGGATAAAATTAAAAAATGAACGCGTGGCATTTTCTCGCCGTTCATCGCATTCACGTTTAAGTAAAAATCTGTAGTCGAGGTGGCCGTATTGTAGTGGATTGCTTATAATTTATTATTTTATTTATTCGTCCACGTGTGTTACAGAGTAGAGTAACAGTAACAACATTAGCGGAATTCAAAGTAGAAGTAGATGCAGGTAGTGGACATGTGACGGACTGGTTGGATCGAAGGCCAACCGGTGTTTTTTTACAAGGACCTTCAGAGTTAGGCTCAAAAACCAAAAATCGATTAAAATTTACTCCTCAGATTGTTATCAGCATGCACTATTACAAACGAACCACTATAAAAATATTATTAAATACTATCTTTCGTTATCCGGCGGAGTTGCACGGGGCTTAATTCGCCAGTAGTTTGATTGAATATAAATGAAAATAACTTCAGGTTTTCATCCCTATTAACCCCCTTAAGGGTAGAATTTTCAAAAATGTATTCTTATCAGATGCCTACTTCGAATTAGCTATCAGTAGGTATGTAAAATGTTAACCCAATTCATCCAGTAATTTGAGCTGTGTGTGTATCAGTCATTCACTATTTCGTTAGATTAGGTTAGGTTAACTATAGAAGATTTACATTTTTTTCGATTTAGCTTTTCTTTGAAATTTTATGCAATTTGGTAAAAATTAAAATTTTGAACGGTTATAAAATTGTTTTTTTAAAGTCCGGGAGAAATTTTTTATAGTTTTTTGAAGATTAACTATGGTTAACCTAGTGTTAAAATGTTGAACCTTAAGTATAAATAGAAATATTTTATGAATTTTTAACTACAAAACAACATGCAAATTATCGCAATTTTGACTTATTTCATAAAAATTTGGAACTTATGGGCTTATCAAACATTTGGGTCGATTTTTAATTTATTATAGTTGCGATAATTATAACTTAAAGTAAACCTTGTATTATATTTTCAAGAGTTTTTGAAGAACCAAATGTTTTTTATTGATATTCCAAGAAAAAAAAACTTGGAAAAATCGAAAATTTTTATTGTTTATAAATAGATTTAAAAATGTCAAAATACTTTGAAAATATATCCATGTATAAAAAACGCTAATATAAACATTTGGTGAAAATTTCAAGTGTTTGATTTTTGAGTAAAAAATTGTATTTTGTCAAAACGTGGTTTTGCGTAAAATTTCCCGTTTTTTTCGTAATTTTTTTATTGTTTTTTTCGATTTTTTCAAAAAGTATTAAAAAATTTGGATTTTTGACTTACCCAAGTACCATCTATATTCACGGTCCTTTCAAAAACATTGCTGTTTAAGAAAATTGAAGCATTTTTACTACCAAAAAAGTGTCAGCAGATACAAAAAAAAAAACATAAACATCATTATAAAACCAATAGATTCCATCACTCCATTCAGAATCTATAATATTCAAATAGGTCAAGCTGTTTTTGAGTTTGAGTGAAACTAATATACATTAATAATTATATTTGAATTGCTATCTGCAGAAAGGGGAGAAGTCATTTTTACAGAAAAGTTTTAAATGTGTTAAAATTAAATTATATTTGTATTTACAATGTAATAATTAAGTATAATTGGGAAAGTGGACAAATAATAATAATAATTAGAATTATTTGAAAACATTTCCCCTATTTGTAAGAATAAAAAGGCTTAATACATATATTTTCTGCAGAATAAAGACATGTCCATAACTTAAAATTAATAATTAAAAATTAAATTTTAATTTTTTTTTCCAAATCAAAAGATATTTTTTATGTAATTTATTATAAATTCATAGGAAAAAAATTGAAACTTTTATGATAATATTCCTATCCTATTAATTAAGTTTTATATTTTTTCTGAAAAATAAGGTAAAGTGGACTTATCCCCTTTCTGCAGTTAACGATTAATTTGTCATTACACTGAAAATTCAGTAGTACAAACATTTCATGTTAACAAATTAAATAATAATGTAGTTACTCATATTACACAACTATACATAATGATTAACATTATTCATTCCTTCATTCATTAATTATTCAATTCTATTACAATACATTTTTTGCAATATTTTATTACTTTTACTACCTCTAATTACAGAAATTATTTAAACATTTTCTTATTTGCAAACATATTTTTAAAAATTTTTTTAGGAGTGCAAACATTTTTTTTTCTTAAACACGTTGACTACCTTAAAATCATAACCGAGTGCTCACCATACTAAGTATTGATCGTCATGATAATTTTTTCAGATTTACTGAAAACAATTGTTTGGAAAAGTTGTATTCTTTGCTATAAAAGTTTTTAATTCCTATTTATTTGTGGTTTTGAAAAAAAAAAATGCGTACTAAAAGGATTACTCTGATTTAAACTCTGAAGATTTAATTAATATTCCAGCACCATGAGATCACAAAATTAAATTTATGTCTTAAAAAATAAGAAATTCATATAATAAAATATTCAAATAAGACATTATATATGAATTATATTCTAAATTTTTTCAATGAACAAAATCGTCATACCCAGCTGGAGTTACAAAACCTCAATACAGAACACGGGCCGGTCCGCTTCTGGTAGTAGGTAGTTAGTACTAGTTGTGTTGTAATTGTAGTTATTGTTGTTGTAGTTGTGGTTGTAGTTGCAGTTGCAGTTACTGTAGCAGATTAGTTGTAGTTGTTGTGTATTTTGTCATGTTATAAAATGTTATTAAGAATTTGTTAATATACGATGGCGGCCCGATGGGAAGCAAAGCAAAGGCAGTTCTCCCCCGAGTTCGGCAATTGAGATAATAATAAAAAAAAAAAGTAATAGTAGTAGCAGTAGTAGTAGTAGTAGTAGTAGTAGTAGTAGTAGTAGTAGTAGTAGTAGTAGTAGTATTAGTAGTAGTAGTAGTAGTATTAGTAGTAGTAGTAGTAGTAATAGTAGTAGTAGTAGTGGTTGGTCTTTTACCATAATAAAACAAACAGGGAAAAACACCGTGGTAGGGTAAAAGGAAAATCAATATCAACAAGGATGTTAGATATTCTGTTGATTCCAGCACTTAAGGCGGGACGATGAAGAGGAGAAGGAGGAGAAGTGGAAGGAGGTGGGAGTGGAATGTAGCAATAGTAGCTGTAATAGTTGTGTATTAGTAATAGTATAGAAACAGAAGTAAGTAGTATAGTTTTAGCGGTGGTAATGGCTAGTGGTGGTGGAAGCGACTGTGCGTATCATATAATGTACGAGTCAAAGGGTGGCTAATGCTCCCCGCGTGCGTATTTTCGGTATTTCCATGCGCACGCCGGGACTTCAAAATTTCAAAATTTTTGAAACACTTAATTAGGGTTTTTTTTCGTCCTCGCCTCCGGCCAATGGCTCATATACATAGCAGTTTCTGCTTAAAATCTATGTACGTACAACCGAATACGTCGTAGTTATTCTTATTTAATATTATAATAATTCATAGCATAACACACAAACACATACACGTAGTGCACTTACATATATTATGAACGGGCGCATAGACATACCATTACGGTAAATATATTTTACTTTCCGAGTATTTATTACCAACTAATTAATTCCGGGCAACAATATATAACTCCCAAAGAATTTATGAGCAGAAAATTACCAAAGAATGTTTTATTATTAAAATTAATTTTGGTAATATATCGACGACGGTGCGTTTAGCCGTTGTACATAGTTGTTTATCATAATTTATTGTTGAAAACGCGATAAATATTCAATAACATGATAAATGAAATGTACAGTTTAATATAATATTATTATAATGTTGTAGTACTCCGTCGGTTTGTTGTAGTTGCTGTTGCATGCGCGCGCCCGCCGCGAGTCTGGAAAACCATTGTCCTCGCTGCAAGTCGTTTACGCCGTCTCATTGATTTTATAACTCGACAAAATAATAATAATAATAATAATAATATACTAATACTCTACTCTTACGGATACACGTTCTCTTCACTTTGTTATCCTGACCATTGTAGCTGATGCTCCAACAGATTATTCGTTTTCCGTTATACCTATATAGGCTATATAACTTGTTTCTATAATAGATGCTCGTTTACTGAACGAACCGCGTTGTTTCACTATTAATCGGTTAAGTTTAATTTTTTCTATTTTATCTCGTTAACTTGCATAGTATCATTTATGTTATAAGGTACACTCAGTTATGACACGTAACGTGGCTACTAGTATTGTTGTCAGTCGGTCTTTAACTATTATTTTATACAATCTGAATTTTTTTTTCTGCAATAAACATGCATGAGGAATAATACAGAATTAATGTAACCATACATTGGTGACACTTTTAATATAAATATATAAAAAAAACTACAATGTTCAACGTAGGTGTAAACGGGGATATAACGTTTCAGACCTTATGTATTACACTAGAATATTATTTGATGACCCATAGTTGAATGATAAGATGTGTGCATGCGTGAAACAAATTTTAATAAATTACATTTTAAATCATTCAAGGGTAAACATTTTTAAAATGCAGTACAATATTTTATGTTATTATAGTGCTGTACAATTTTTGCGGTACCGTTTTTTATTTATTTTTCCAATTTTTATTTCAGATTCAATAATTTTGTCCAAAGAATTACTACAATATACTTGAAAACTTAAATTATATGAGAATTTTTCGATATTTTAGTGTGTTATAGTTACATATATTATTATTACACAAAGATATGAAATAACTTATAGGGATAGTATTTATTTAACGTTCAGAAGACGCACGGAAAATAAATTAAATATTTTTATACCCTATACACAAAAGTTTGCTGATTACCAAGTCCTATTCTAATATTTTAATTTTAACGTTTTAATTTTAATTTTTACGTTTATTGTTTGTAATCAGTACAATTGCGATTCGAGAATCTGAATATCACATCTTTTGTGCAGAAATTATAGGTATAAAAACAAAAAAAGAACCGGATGGGCCTCGCTCTGCTACACAGTAGGTGGTGGAGTGTACCTCGTTCATAGGATAAGTCATTAAAATGGATTTGTGAAATTTGAATACAAAGATAGGTATCATTGTATACGAATAACGATTCTGAACGGAGATGATATGTTGGTCTAGAATAGGGATTTTATATAATATATTATGTTATATTTAAATATAACGAAATATGTCAATATTCGCTGTATAATAACGCTTATAAAAAAAAAATTGTGCCTATGGATTTGAATAATTTTAAAATGAGAGTAATTAAACTTTTGTGAAATCCTCTATTAAATTTTCAAATATTTCGTACGGGCCAATTTTTTTTTATTAACGATTAAAAAAAAAAAAATGTAAAAAAATCGAATATTTTAAATACCTATAAGTAGCTTAAAAATAAATATAATATTTTTAAAAAATATGATTTAAAAGAAATGCCAATTTTAAGAGCTGGTAAAAATTTCAGGTTTCTATAACTTATACTTTTTGAATTATTACAAATATTTTTGAGTATAATATATTTATATATTGAGAATAAATCGATATTTTATGCAATTTCGTAAAAATTTAAATTTCATAAAGTCATAAAAATTTTTATAGGTTCAAGAGTAACTTATGGATAAACTAGTGTTAATATTTTGAACTTTAAGTATAAACAGAAAAAATTTTATGAATTTTCAACTACAAAAAAACTTGCAAATTATCGTAATTTTAATATATTTATATGAATTTGAACTTTATAGACTTATAAAAAACATTTGAGTGATACGATTTCCAATTATTTTTAGTTGCGATAAGTATAGTTTATAATAAGCCTTGTATTAAATTTTCAAGAGTTTTTAGTCAGCCAAATTTTTTTATCGGCATTTCAAAAAAAAAAAATACTTAGAAATATCTAAAATTTAAATTGTCTATAAATAAGTCAAAATATTTTGAAAACTTAACCTTGTATAGAAAAAGACAATATAAACATTTGGCAGAAATTTCAAGTATCTGCAATTTTCCGTTTTTGAATTAGAGCTTCTTAAAAAAAATTAGTTTGCCAAAACGTGGTTTTGCGTAAAAATTCTTAGTTTTTCATAATTTTTTTATCATTTTTTTCGACGCTTTTAAAAAATCTTGAAAACGTTAGATTTTTGACTTGCCCAAGTACTATCTACATTCACTTTCCTTTCAGAAGAGTGAGTGTTTCTGTTTAAAAAAACAGTAAAATTTGTAAAATTTTCTGCTTAAGAAATTCGAAGTATTTTTACCGCCAAAAAAGGTGTCATCAGACACAAAAACAAAAACACATTTCATTGTAAAACCAATAGATTCTATCACTCCGTTCAGAATCTAAAATTGTAGAAACCTTGTAAAATGCCGTATATTACACGAAAACAGTGTTCAACAATGACTAAAAAGTATTTGATAAAAGTATATAATATAGTACTTCAAAAACATCGATCACTTAAAACATGTATATTTTAATTATTGAAAACGATTTAACATGTCATAGCATTAATATAATAAGAAATACAGACAATAATGTTAAAATAATAACAAAAAAAACCGAACAATCGACGCGACGGGGTGCATAATTCCGCACCACATGATCTATGTTCAAGCGAAAATACTGTTTGCATTGCGACTTGATATTTTATACAAGATGTACGAACAGCTCGTATGCGATAAAGAAAAATTGATGGAATAAAAAAAAAAAGAAAAAGAGTACAATTTGATTTTATCCTCCGACTACATTATAACACAATACACAACGTATGTGGAATACGAGTTGAAAGATTATGGGAGATTGATGGATAGATAAAGTCGTTCGACGTAAATTATATTATAAAAGAAATTAAATATCCTATATGCATGCATTTAAATTGTGTTCGCTGAGCGAAAAACTATAATATTACATATTTAACAATGAAAATAAAAATACGAAAAAAGATTTAAGCCATAAATAATGAAAACTTTAAAAGCTCTTAGAAATACCAAAACATCTACATTGTGTAGCGTATAATATAATATTATATATACATTGTGTATTATATTTTTGCTTTCGTAACTTCCAAGATGTAATTTGTAATATAAAATCTCTAGTTCAATATCAAGTTTTTTAACTTAAATGGCTGAAAAAACAATAAAAATAATAATAATAAAAAACGGAAACACCGCATATGAGATTTTTCAGTTTCTTGACACATTTCGCTATTTTTTCGGAAATCCAGCTAGACAGTAGAAATTCAGTAGAAAACCATTCTATATTTTAATTTTATTCCGGTGAAAAAATCGCATGGAATCGTATATACTCCCATCAACGCGCGTTCGATTAGTATCTAAAGATATTGAATCACATACGCTCATTAATATGCAAACGCTTATTTACGCAGAATTGACAATTAATGAACAGTATGCTTAGAAATGACTTCATTTTATTAACATGTTATTGAAGGAAATTAATTCATAGACGCAATAAGAGAACAGAAAAACAGTACATTAAAATGTATTTTTATTTAAATGCGCACCAAACTTGAAATTATCAATTAACAATATCTCTAAAAATGTGTTTTATTGCATCATTCAATGTACAATTTATACCCGTAATAACATAGCAGACACTAGCATTTGTTTATTTATTATTCACCTCGACATTTCAGTAATTAGGTATGTGTGTGTTTGTTATTTTTATTATTATTATTATTTATTTTTATTTTTGTTCAACATTCACGAGGTTTAAATGATTTTTCTGATAAAATGATATTCGTACCTACCTATATTCTTTCGTCTTTTATCGCAAGTACTGTATTCACCGCAAACAAGTAGATTATTGTTGATTAATTTTAATTAAATTCTATATCCATGCAGTATATTACACTTTGTTGTATTTCTAATTTTTCCCCTTCGAATTATATATTATGTGAAACTACGATAGCAACACGAGTTATTAGTATTCTCGAAGTGTACACGTGTACTTACGTATACATTATAAACATCCGTTTTGTTTTAATGAAACAACAATTTAATTATTTGCAGAAAAATGTATATTTATAAATTATAATCAATAACTACATAGAATTATGCATAATATATTGAGTATAAATGTTACTATATGGCTGATATAGTCTATACATCAAGTTCGGATCTATAAGTCAAAACAATTTAAATTGTAAATCACTGAGTGCCTCTAATGCGGGACTTTCTACTATGTCATTGGTCCTTGTTTTATTTTATGCTCCCATTGTTATTATTACTTATAAGCTGTCGAGCTGTCGTACACATATATATGGATTGTATTTTTTCAAAATAAAGTTTTATAAAAAAAAAAAAAAACAATAGTTAGGTAGTTTAAAAATTGAAAAATTAAAGTAAAGTTAATATATTCATAATATATTTAGCATTTTTTCCGACTTTTATGATGAATTTCATTAAAATGATTAAACAATGTGGGTTTCCTTAAAATTTTACTGTAGCCGCGTAGAAAACGTACTACATAAACACGTGTTTGCCGTATGCACGCAAAATGTAATACTTTTGTTTATAATATGTATATTGAACGGTTAATGCAAATGATATCGTTAAAAATAACCGTAACGTGTACCGTACACTATTCTGTTCCTGTACAATATTTACGCGCAGGTATGAACTAGTATAATATAGAATTATTAATTGAAATAAGTTATTTCCCGAACGTCGTTTGTTCAATTGTAATCCATTTTTTACGAGTATAATTATAATATTTTTTCGATCGGCTGGCAAAGCGTTATAAAAACAAACATTGGATAATATTATATAATATATGTATTTACAGCCTTACAGTTATAAACGGCACTTCGTTGGCTAAACCACCAGCCATTGTCATAAGTAAATGCCTTGCGTATCATCTCAATTCTCAATTTTTATCATCAACGCGCAGACAATATAATATATTGCAAGCTTAAACACATTTTCAATTTTTTAAAAAAGTATTACAGTGTTTAAAGAAAATAGTTATCAACCGCGGCAATGAGGACTTTAAAACGGAATTCGTATGCTGTTAATCGATGTTTGATCTCCCAATTGGACTTCGAATTCTACGATCTAGGACATTTGGAGTCCGAAAAATAAAAACAGTGTTGTATCGTATTGTGTATTATTGAGATATAGTTTAAACCTGTCGCATTTTTTACTGGTACCTTAAATTATATTATTATAAAATGGTTCAAAAAGCTTGACGGGCCACAACCGGCTTACTATAGTATGCCCAGTATGGTAACGACTAGGGCTCGGATTTCAATGCATTTGCATCTTTTATTTGGGATATCTTACGCGATGCTTTCCAATCTACAAATTTGTTTCATGTACTTCGCGATCTAACCACAATAATTTTTTGGGGCACTTTTTTGTTTTTATTGCATTTTTAGCGAATTTTATAATTTTTATGGCATTTTTTGATGGTTTTAATGCATTTTTTAATTTTTTAGGAAATTTTTGACCAATTTATCGTATTATGACTAAAATAATTGACCTCATTGAAATATAAGTACTACTTAGTATAAAATATTTTCATTTTGAACTATTTTAACTAATTTAACATCAGGTTATCCGGTTTTTACAATCATTATGTCACACCATCCAACTAGTCGATTTTATTGCACACAACTAAATTTTTATCGGAGTATTTTCTTATCCAGCGATAATATTATACCGGTGGTGTGTGTGGACTATTGTCGGACGCTTTTAGTCGTGTTGCGTATCTGACATTTTTCAAGTTTACTCCTATCATCTCAGTTGATGTAGAGAGGTAATTTTCAATATATAAAAATTTATTGGCAGACAACCATTGATCATTTAAATTTTAAACATTAAAGACATTCTTATTGTACAATGCAATGCAAATTTAATTTAATTTTTTTTTTTGTACATTGTAGAGTGCAAAATATAATAATGCAAATATAATTTTAATTTTTACTCATTTTTTAATAATAATTTGAATTTATTTAATAAATAATGCATTCTTTGATATTTTAAGGGCATTTTTAGAGTTTTTAGGTCATAAATGCATTTTTTGAAAAGACATTTTTTTGATATTTTAAGGCATTTAAATCCGAGCCCTAGCACTAACGACTAACGATATATAACTATTTTGATTTTTTTAACTCCAAATTCTGATGTTACACGATTAACTAATTTTTATTTAACTATCTTTGAATCGCACGGGAAGCGCAGATGAGATGTTAAAGACGACGTACAGTACAGTGTTTTGTGCATCACATACCTTGCAGTAGTTGTAGCACTAGCAGTACTTTAACACAGTACGCCATTTGTTTGTTCTGGCACGTTAACGGGTAGGAAATATTTCGATTCTGCGGCTAATGCGCACTAAGCACCATGTAAATACTATATTTTGTGTACCTACTGAAGAGATTAACTGGCACTTTGATTTTTTTTTTTCTTTCGAGGAATAATAAGAAGGAAAAACTAGCAAAAAAAAAAAAAGAAAAGAAAAACCGTCTGCACTGATGCACCACGCATACCATGATACTCTCATATGATAAATAATGCATGCGTGGACGTGTTTATAACATTATATACGTTACACGGCGAAACAATGAGACGACGACGATACGACCGGTGGCTGCGTAAGGCGAACAGACGACACGATAAATTAACAATCATTTTTCGGACTTGAGTATATTATGTTTTATTGGTACACGTGTGTTCGCCGCGGATGGTCGTATTTTTCGAAAAATCTTTGCACACAACGTCGCCGCCGACGGTTATAAATTTACATTTCAATACGCCGTACAACCCATTTAACACGACAATAACAATAATAAGCAATAACGTGTATGTGTATACAATACAGGTACATGTCATAATGTGTCTCAGCTCTAGGGACAAGTCAAGGTCAACGTTATAATATCTTGATGCCAATCAACCCCCACGAAACAGCGCGCGAGACCCAGTGGCGAATTTACTGCAGACACATTTTGCAGGTGAATTATTTTAAAAGAGCATTTTATAAATCACGATTTTGACTCGTGGTTATTTTTACTATATATTTTATGTATGAAAATATTCCATAAAGTCTATTTTTAATCCTATGACGTTATAGTACAATACTATAGGATGAGCATTCGGCAATCGGCTAAGTGGTTTTATAATAATTTTTTTTTTCCGACAAATGCCGTTTCATACCATTATTTGAGAAATGTGTTACAAATGAAATAAATCTAAGACTATAGAGATTGTTATCACTGATAATTAAATGTTTAATTAAGTAATTTATACATATATATATATAAATGTATGTTTTAATCATTTTAAGTGGCGATTGTTCACATGCCTGCAGGCGGATAAAACATTATGTAAGCACGATACCTGCGATTTATGTGCATCATTTTCGGATGTAACTTTCCGCGGGTGATTTTGGTCTGTTACAATACCATGGGCTCCATTTGAATAACGCACGATCCAGGGGTAATATAGTAAAAAGTCAATCCCCGCCTGTTTAGGTGACCGCAATGTTTTTGATGTGGTTTTTACAAAAATCGTTCAGCACTGCCATAACCACGGTTTCAACCGTTCGTTAGTGACTCAACGCGAAAATCGTTTCAGAAAACGCTGCCCGCCCTATATATATATATATCCCCATATATATCCGATCCGGATTAGTTTTCCATTTGTCTTTTGAAATCGTCTACTGTTCCTTGTCCTGAGCGCTTTTCGTTTTCCTTTGACGTCCAGTGCGGCCGCACATGGTTACGCTAAACATAATTATGTAGGTAGTATAACTGTATAAGTAAGGTCCCTTTATAGCTACCGTTGTCGATTCTGCGTAAAACGATACCGTCGAAATAAATCTGTTGCCGTTATCAATTGTCTGGTTTTAGGTTAAAAAAAATATAATTATTATAACCACGTGCAATAAATGGTTATAAACAAGCATAACCAATCGCTCACTACTCGTAAGAAGTTATAATAGGTTTGTCTTTTTGAACTTCCCCACAACCCAAAATCCGGCGTAGCAAATCCAACGATTATACACAGGGGCTTCTCTTTTTCATAGTTTACTTATTTTCAGCGGTAGTAACCACTATTGCAATCCTCGAATAGTTTAAACTAACAGCGAACGAATAGTGGGCGTAGTATCTAACAGTTTGGGAATAAATGCATAATAATTATTATTGCGCACACTTTTGTAATATTATTTAGGGTGCTTTGTATTTTGGTTTTTTTTCACATTTTTTTTTTCAATCATTCTTCTCGAAACGTTGCTAAAGTGAAATATTATTCACAATCATAATTTCACATTAAGTGACCTAGGTATATTCATCGAACATTTGTCAACGGAACTGACAAGACATTTTAATAGAATCAAATATTTCGTTTTTCTAACGCGTAGAAATCGCACTCGTGGTTATTGAACTTGGATCAACTTTGACGAATATTACGTGTGATACAACAAATATAATACCGAAACGGTACGGATGGAATAATGATGCGAATATATTACATATATATTTTATATATGTGTGTGGTACAACGCCGTAAAAATAAACGTTGGCATGCGCACGGTGATATCTTATTTCCGAAATTATATAAACGTGTATCTAAATATATTTTATTGCGACCGATACGTCGTGTGGCCACTGAACATTGCCACGAAAACGGTTACACCGGTTACGGTATAATATCATATCATAATAGTGGTTAATGACGGATTGCCAGAACGAATATTATTTATAATAAACAATAATATTATTATATATATTTTATAACCTGTGCACGCGTGTAGCGCACACTCGAGACAGGATTTATAAGCACACGGGGATGAGACACTCTTCCAAAATAATACCTATAACTATTCTCATTATTATAATTTAATCATTCAGTCGATAGTACACATTTCATACGTCACACGTCATCAAAATGATCCGCGATTGTAGCGCGCATAAATCCCGGGACTGCAACAGTAATAAGCATTTACAAGTCGACGCACACAATTATTATACAGCTGTTGACTGTCCGCGGTGACCATTATAATAATAAAAAAATATTTTTAAATTATAATAAAAATCTTATTGTGCGTGCAGTTATGTAGACATTATACGATGGGGTGGCCTAGCCGGGGTCTGGAGAGTAATATTATGCCTTCAGGACGTTACATTGTTGAATTCTCGTTGGAAATAAACGAGATATTATAACACATCGTACCTCCATGTGATTTTAGCATATTACGTTTAACCGTACTTTAACGCAAAACCACGTTTTGACAAAATGCAATTTTTGAAATGGTGTAACTAAAAAAAGAAAAACCACAACTTGAAATTTTCACCAAACGTTTATACTAGTTTTCATAAATGGTTAAGTTTTCAAAGTATTTGACATATTTTGACTTATTTTTAGACAATTTAAATTTTCAATTTTTCTAAGTTTTTTTTTTTTTAAATATCGATGAAAAAAAATTTCAAGAGAAAACTCTTGAAAGTTTAATATAAAGTTAACTTTAAGTTATAATTATCGCAACTAAAATTAATCAAAAATTGTTTTTTTTATAATCCCATAAAAACCAAATTTGTATGAAATGTTTCAAAATCGCCATAATTTACATGTTATTTTGTAGTTAATAATTCATAAAATTTTTTCTATTTTTACTTAAGGTTCAAAATGTTAACACAAAGTTATCCATAAGTTACTCTTCAAACAACTATAGAAAACGTTTACCGGACTTTAAGGAAAATTTTTTATGACAGTTTGAAATTTAAATTTTTACGAAATTGCATAAAATAATGATTTATCCTTAAACGATTTTAAATATTTGTCATTATTCAAAAAGTATAAGTCGCAGAAACTTGAAATTTTTACCAAGAAAATTATTGGCGTTTTCTTTGGATCATTATTTTTTTCAAAATATGCATATTTTGAAACAACTTATAGGCATTTGAAATATTCGATTTTTTTACATTTTTTTTAATTATTGTTGATAAAAAAAAATTGGATGGTACGAAATACTTGAAACTTTAATAAAAGATTCCACACGAGTAGTTGTTACTGTAATTTCAAAACTATTCAAATCTATAGGCACAATTATTATTTATAATTGTTTGAAATGCAAATATTGACATAATCAATTGACATTTCAATCTAAATATAACATAATATATCATATGATATACACCTATTCTAGACCAACATATCATCTCTGTTCAGAATCGTTTTTCGTATACAATGATTACCTATCATTGGATTCAAATTTAAGAAATTCATTGTAATGACCTATCCTATGAACGAGGTTCACTCCACCCCTTACTGTTCAAATGACGATTTGGACGAGTGTGTCATTTTGGTTCGTCAGTAAAATCTCCGAAAATCCAAAAATCCAAACAACGTTTCGACAAACCAAAAAAAAAAATACCACCATCAGATAGGATCTGTTTGTGAGGAAAAGTTTATGATATGTAGATTTTAATTTTGTTTTCAGCTGCCAGTATACAATAAGATGAGTGCGATATAAGTCCACGACAAAACCATTCGAACTGTTAAACTTTAACAAGTTTCAAGTTTCACTTCTGTTGGGTTTCTG
Source organism: Chaitophorus viminalis (assembly GCA_025469195.1). Classification (NCBI taxonomy): domain Eukaryota; kingdom Metazoa; phylum Arthropoda; class Insecta; order Hemiptera; family Aphididae; genus Chaitophorus; species Chaitophorus viminalis. Next base: position 246,211 of record JAIPRK010000023.1, on the reverse strand, counting down.
ATTTATGACGTTGCAGTACATAAGTTACGGATGAAATCACCGTTACTCCATTCGTCCAAAATGAACGGAAATTTTATAAAACTTAACGTTTTTTGTAGTTATAGTTCCTTCAACTATTGATGACTAACGATTTTGTAATACAGTTATTACTATTATTATTTCATATACACTAATTATTTTGGTGTTCACCGTAAATATTTGACTTCTTCTTTCCGTGTATTAATTTTCATCAAGTCACTAGAAAAACTTTCACAGCGAATTTCTTAACGCTCAATTTCATATAGTAATATTATAACACTAGTCTCAATTTGTCAAAAAAGAATTAGTAGTTTTTCTTTTTTCCTCTTCTCTTTTCATTAATATTCTTCTAATAATTGCAAATATTTGAATATAAATTACATTTATTTTTAATTTATGTTTACAACTATTACACTTGACAGGAATTAGGCGCGTGGGCATAATTACCCGTATTTCTCTCTCTATTTCCTCTCTCCCTTCAATTCCGAATAATTGAATTACATTTTAATGAATCATACTACGTTATATTTATGCACCTCTGAATGGCCTCATCATCTCGCCCCACTCTCTAATATTGAAATGTTCAATCCACGCCCGGTGCGCGTGAACACAATACCTAACATTATATTATTACAGCAGCACACTCACTTCGTGGCTTTTCTGCTGAAAACGAATTCAAAAATAAAAATATATAACTGCAATATTAACACGTATCGATATTTCCTAAAAATCCTTTGTCGAGAAAACTATTTTTACTAATTGCATTGTATATTATATTATATTGGTAGATGTAGGTATGTCTATAAGGCGATACTATTTTGGTATACGTCACCCACGGAGACCCTGAAATTAAATTATATATTAAAAATATTAAAAAATTAAAACGAAAATCTATTGTGATAATAATTACAATATGGTAATAATAATATTACGAAAAAATAACTAATTACATTATTTGTCGAATGACAATGCGCTGTTTATATTAATTATATTTTAATAATGCGCTGTAATAACCATCGATTCACGTATATACGTATATATAAATGAATATATGCATGTAATCCTGAATAAGTAATCCCCGTTTAAAATGTCTTGTGTACGGAATCCTATGGTGAAAAAACGAGCATTAAATCCCACCAAGCGCAATAATAATAATAATTATAGTAATAATTTAAAATTTATCGAGCACTGCGTGGATTATGTGTGTGTATATGGTTTTAAAACTAATGGTTAAAAACCCATCACTATGAAATTACTAAAAAATAATCAATGTTCTCAGTGTTCTCTGCGAAACGAAATACCATTATATTTTTGTATTTATTTAATACATAATCAATTTTCAATTTGAAACTCGAAGCTGCGGGTGCAGTCATACAAATCGTATTAAGTCTTATATTATGGATTTTTATTTTCCTTAAGTATAAAACTACAATTATATACGTACTGGTATTTGCTGTAGACAAAACATATTGTGTCATTAAAACTTAATAACTTCAAGGCCATGCACCCAAATACTTGACTGTCACTGGCAGTATGTAATACTGGTTTACTATACGGTGATCAATAAAATATGGAGATAAAGAAAATAATTCTTGCCCCGTAGCCGTTGGTATAAAACGAAATAAAAAAATAAATAAATAAACAACTAAATAAAAGTTAATAAAATATAAAATATACGTCTGATTTCGTATCAAAGCATTTTTGTAATTAATAGTGATAAATATAATAATGTACGTATGCCTGAAGGCCGAAGTAAATTATAGACTAAACAAATTAATTAAATTCACAAAATTATTATTATACAATGCATTATGTCGTAAATCACTCTTAAATTAAACACCGAGTTAATAACTTTTAATTTTATATAAGATTTAGGTTTTTTTCCGAGCAGAATTTTCATTAACAACGAAATAAAATAATAATTGTTGCCCATGCGAAAACTCATGGTGTATAATATAATATTATTATTATCACTATTATATTATTGTGTTGTATTGTAATTATTTTTATCGATGTAAATTAATATGAAATTATTTATTTATTTATTTATTAATTTAACCGTGTACTCGTGTACCTGAAAGGGCATATTGTTAAAAAATACAAAACGAATTTAACATAGTATAATAAATTAAAGTGGCATTATACATTGTGATGCGTTATATTTCCATTGCTGAGTTTATATTGTTGCAGTCTACGAATAAAATAAAACTCGATTCCGTCCTTGAACTTGCAGAAAATAATAATAGACTCATTGTCGCTGTACACCCATAATAGTATTACCACATTGGCATTTGCCGTTAGCACCGTATATTATAGTGATCGACTGATATTACATCGATTTTCCTCCACGCAAATCACATAGTGCGTTGATCAAGACGTATTCTACGAGACATTATTGTAATATGATTATTGAAAAACGATGTACGATAATTAATAATAATAATAATAATAATAATAATAATAATAATAATAATAATAATAATAATAAATAGTAATTAAATTTAATAATAATTGCTGCAGTTGTATACCTGACGCGTATAATAATATTTACTTGTGTGCACATTATTATCATAGTAATAATAGGTGACCGATCGTTTGGGGAAATAAAATAATTAATGACATAATAATATAATCGCTAATTTACGAAATGAATGTTTTGATTTGTTGAGATCGATCGCATTTATTCAACTATTATACGTTTATATATATACCTATATTGTATATTATATAGTACAATAAATGTGTATATAAAGGCAATCATAATAATTATACGTAGCATTAATATTAACACTGTTCCGGTTATCTACTCTAATTCAAAGTGAAGTATTTTTGATGGATATTAATGGTATATATTCCATACACACACACACACACACACACACAAATATATTTTAAACAATAACAAACGAAAATATTACAATCAATCATAATACAGTTATGCAGATGACACATTTATTTTATTTAAAGCCACGGACTGACAACATGGTAAATCATCTTAATGGAACCAACGAAAACAAACAGTGAACTCGGAATAATGTAAAACTATGATGTAATTTAGGTATGGGTACGTATACGGGGACGTAAATGTACAAAATACATGTATTTATTTGTGCACGTGCGAGTAGGTGTTTGGATGGCTAACTAGGGTGCCGGTCCACTATATAGTATATGGCGCTCACGAATTGCCTCCCGTGATTTTTTTTTTAAAAAGGTTACACGAATTACCTCCCGAAAAAAAAGTAGTCGAAAAAGTAGTGACACTCTTGTACTAGAATCGCTTACGATAGATATGATTAATCGATATTATATAAGTAAATAGACTGTCAGGTGTAATAATAATTTTTTTTGTACACGTCCATCGCTTAACGTCAATAGCCAAATTTTTTTGAAATCCAAACTTATAACCATCACAAATTAAAATTGTTTTGCCTTTTTCACTAATAAACTAACAACGTTTATTTTTATAACACTGCATGTAATTGTTATTTACGAAACTGACTGTGTTGAACGGTGATGACGGACTAATCTTTAACTGATAATCAGTGATCGACAATTTTTTAGCATTTGGCAAATTAATCTGCCTGGGAAATACTGTATGTCTTAAAATAATATTTTCCAACATAATGGAAATCGATATAATCTATATCATCGATAGTAAAAACTATCGACAATCTAAGTATACTATGGGAGGCAATTCGAGTAGTCTGTTTCGGTATACTCGAATTGCCTCTAAAAACACCCGGAGGCAATCCTAGTGAAAAAAGATTACCTACCTGAATTTGGGAGGCAATTCGAGCGTCGCCATAGTATATATGCACCTATGAGTCACAATTTCATATGGATGATAATAATAATAATGCATGTAATGTACCTACATATACATGATTTATACGCGTTCTGAAGAACGGGAATCATTTGCCAACTGCACCGATGAGCTGCGGCTGCAAAAATGTGTTTGCTATTGGTCCGAAAACCACAATATTGTTCTCGACTACAGTTTTTGACTAGAAACGAATTTATAATAATGTATTTTTTTTACGTTGGTTGTTTCGCGTTTAAAATATTGCCGCATCCGGTGGGTGATTAAACGTCGTCGTTGGTGGCGGTGCACAAAAAAATACTTTTTAAACAATTAACGGCTTAATTAAAAATGCATAAAATAAATGTAGGAAAATTATCGTTAACGATGGTTTTATTAAACTCGCAGGCACTCGAGTCAAATATATTGAATAATATATATCTCACTGCAAGGTATATTGTATAACATATGTCTGGCACACGGGGAAAAAAACAGAGACGATCTTAATAATATTCATATTTTATTGGAAAAAAATAATAATGATAGGTAATAAAAAGAACAAAAAAATTAAATATAGGTTTGTGTATTGGATAATTTAACGAAATCTTTAAGTTTTATTTCTCATAATAACAAACGTTTAAGACTTTTTCAACAATTATTATATTTGTACGAATTTGTTTTAAATTCTATATTATTTATATTAGATTTTTCAAGGAAAAATATATGTTCTTACTCATGAATACGTCGAACAAATTGTACAGAAAATATTTTGCCGACGAAATCATTAAACTATACGAGGAATACTTTATTATCATCATGGAATTGAAATAAATATTAAAAGTAGCTGTATATTTTATAAAGTACAGGAATATAATGATTATTTAATATAAATTCCACCAATCGTAAAAAAGGTATACTTACATAAAAATGAACGTGTGAAGTTTTTATAAGCTAAACATGTCAATTTCATCGATTACGTGAAGTAAAATAAAATAATATTCTATGTATAGTATTTTCACGAGCTGGGCAGTTTTTGCACTAATGCAGTAGAAAGATAGATAATTGCGAAATTATTTGAGGATTTACTATATGCTCATTTTATTCAAAAATAATAATTCTCGATATTTTTATTTAATCTCGATATTAATTTTATTGTATACATACATATTGTGTGTTCATTATATTATATGGAAACATGTTCGTGTTAAAATCGTATTTTCTAATTTCCCAAATATCAATTATAATGTAACATCCTGTTGTTGTATAATCAGCATATATATATATATATATATATATATAATCAAACGAAATAATACAAAACGCTGTAGTGAAGGATTGAACTTTTTTTTGTTTGAATCACATGAAAAATGTTTACACCACTTATCCAAAAATATTTCTCGCTAATTTACATGTCCCTAATGATTTTATTCAGGCTACTCAAAACAAAACCATTGAAAAAATAAATAAATACTCTTTAATGTATTAATTAGAGCTTTATTACCTTTTCCAACCACGGGAAACCCATCCACCTATTATTTTTGTGAATCATATGATTCAAGTATTCTTTCAAGCCTTTCAAGCCACCACCGTGCAGCAGTACTTACAATGATTGTCTGCGCTGCGTTTGATCGAATAATAGGTATCTACGCGTCCGAAGTAGACGTGCTTCTTACATCAACTTTGATCCATTTGATATGCCTACGAAATAGCCGTACGAATATAATATAGTATCTACAATTCTTGTTTGTTACACGACGAAAATGTTACAGATTAAATAATTTAGTTTCCGCGTTATTTGTGCTCGTGCAGGTGTACACGTGGGCACCTGGTCATCACCTAACCATCTACGTTCATACTTATGTCTCATGCGCCACTGCATCGTATTATCTTGAAACTCGCATGGTGGCAACTCGTACTTGGGCCGCACTACGTATACCGTGTTCTACAGGGTGGTCCGCTTGAAAATTGGCTGTACATGGATTACACGTTATGCAGTATTCGTGATCATGACCAATACGATAATACTAAAAACTGCAAACGTACGTACAAATTGGACATAATCCTCGTGAGCAATATTATAGCTATTATAGGTCGTGAAAAAAGTATGTGTGCCAATACGCATATACGTATTACGTCATTACAAAGAAAATCGTAAGAAATCCAAGACCTTAGCAATAGTGGACTGAACATGACGACTGATGCACGTTAAAAGGTTCTTTTGTTGGCCGTTATCGTTTGAACTGGCAATACTTGATACAATGTGTGAACTGACCATGATAAATGCCTCTTTATTTGGGAAAATACAACGTGATAGAAAATATCTTAGAAAACTAATGAGAAGGCTTGAAACGTATTGGTGATTATATTTTAAAAGAGATACACGTATGGTAAAAAAAAAGAAGCCATTCCTCCTGTTTATTTTATTTATTTTTTTGTTATTATGTAAACGTAGAATGATGGAGTTAGACATGAAAATAAATATTAGAATTACGTATTACATAGATTATGTATAATTATATTACATATATGTATTATACTATAACAAAGAAAGACTTCAAAAACGAAAAATTGTATTTGATCAGTACCAACTATAACTAGGTATAATATGATTAAATACATTTAACATATTCACTAAATGTAACGAACAGAATTCAATTCGAACATAAAATACAACCCCTTAGTATTTCTTTCTCTCCCTCTTTCTTTCTCTCTGTATTTCCCCTTTAAAGAAAGAGCATATACGGATGTGTGCATTGAATTGAAGATCTTTCTGATTGCACTAAAGTTTGAAACAAATAAAACTTTAAACGAATTGCATTTTGTTTATATTGTATTTTGTTTTACGTTGCGCTATTTTTTTTTTTTTTGTTTATTCAATAATATATTACGTTGACTGTTGTAGTTTTATGAGATACAACAATATTTTTCGACTCGTATATTATATGTTATTATCTTGTTCATGGCGATTACTGATTATTAAGGTCAATGGCAGTATTAATTAAACAATAATAATATTTTACAGCGCGTGTGATTATACCTACGCAATAATATTATATTGTATTATAATAATATTATGAACTATCATAGAAAATAATTACGAATTAATCACTCGAAATACTATTACAAAACGATTTGTCAAATCATTTTTTATTGAATAATAATAATTCATTTAATCGTATTTTACAGGAATTGATTTCGGCTGTTATAGCTAAGTATTATGCGCGAGAGCGCATGTTTTTAACACCGCTTAACATTCTCGGTCGCCTATCGTGCCCGACGCATCCGAGTTGGGTCCTGAATACTAGGGGCTAATCGCAGGTGGTGTACTAGTTGGGTCCCGGATTTTAAAAGGTGCTATACTAGTTGGGTCCCGGATTTTAAAAGGTACTATACTAGTTGGGTCCCGAAATATTATAGGTATTCCACTAGTTCCTGAATATTTTTTGGTAAGTACAACACTATACTAACATTTTCATTCTCATTTTAACAGACTGTCTATGATCTATTTAGACCACAGGTATGGTTAAAAATGTTTTTACAGGTTTTTTTTTTTTTTAAATATTAAAAATGCTAAAGTATAAGTAATTGATAGCTAGTAAAAATATTTTAATAATTTAAAATATTATACAATAATATTAATACAATTTTATTAAATTAAAAAGTAAATGAAAAGTACTTATACATATATAATATGACTATTGGGATATTCGTAATAAAAAAAGACGTAAGTGGTTTTCGAGCATTCGTGTAATAATTTCAATGTTATTCAATATTTTTACCAACACAAAAGTGATTTATTTTTTTATAAAATTCTAATAACTTATATTTTTAAAACATTTTTAACCATACCTGTGGTCTAAATAGATCATAGACAGTCCTGTTAAAATGGGAAGGGAAATGTTAGTATAGTGTAGTACTTACCAAAAAATATTCAAGAACTAGTGTTGTAGCTAAAATAATTTAGGACCCAACTAGTATAGTAACTAAAAAAATCCTGGACCCAACTAGTATAGTATTCACAAAAATCCGGGACCGAACTAGTGTAGTACCTAAAATAATTCGAGATCCAACTATAAATTTGGTACCCAACTCGGATGCAGCCATCGTGCCGTATTGAGCAAATCTTTTGGACTTCCGATACAGGTGTGCGTTCCACTAAGAATCACTGATAACACACAACATGTGTCTCACACTCATTTACCTGTTACACACTCATGGGTTACGCACTCAAGGCGGTTCAGCAGCAACAGGATTACGCGTATTTCATGTATCCATGTAGGCCTTCTGCGTTATCGAATCAGTAGACTGCAACGGTTCAAGTCTAAAGTTTGGGTATTCGTCCGGGGCCAATGTTTTCCACGACTACCGTGACCGCGGAAAAGCACTTTTCCTCGATTCGATTTTTAACACGAGTATATTCCGTAGCATACATCTTATCTATTAGGTATTGATAAAATATATGTATTTATGTAAATAAAGTAATTAATAGTTAATACTATATTGTATCATATCCGAATTGTGCATTTATTTTTATTTTTTTTTCATTAGGTAATCCGCGGCAACTTAGGCCATTGGATGTTGGATGTGTATTTTAATGAGGTCGATATGAATAATTACAAGTTCCATACAATTTGAAATGAAATATAAATATGTCTTGCTGGTTTTATCAATTTTCCAAAAAACTTTCAACTGTAGAAAATAGTGTCTTGACTCTTGAGTGATATATTTAACGAGACATATGGATCATTTTAACAAAACGAATTTTATTACAGTTTTTATAAAGGACATGGTGATGGAAGTGTTGATGTTATATGTTGAAGCAAAAAGGTACGTTCTAGGACATCTTGGAGTAGCCATTTTAGCATGAACTCATTTCGGCGTGCATTCAATTCTTTTAGACTTTAATATTTATTATATAACATTTTTAATATTTAATATTCTTGAATTTGATTTTTATTATAAACGTGCTGTATGCCGGTAGAGAATATAATTTTTAACATGCTATATAAATTATCCTAAACTAGTTTTACACATTTTGCAACAAGATTTTAGGTCTAGAATAGGTATATTATATAATATATTATGTTATATTTAAATTATATTTAAACTGAAATGTTAATATTCGCATTTCAAACGCTAATAAAAAATAATTAGGTCTATGGATTTGAATAATTTTGAAATAGTAATAAAAACAATTTCTGTGGAATCTTCTATTCAATTTTTAAGTATTTTGTACCAGCCAATTTTTTATCAACATTTATAAAAAAAATATTTCAAATGCCTATAAGTTGTTTAAAAATCAGTATAATATTTTGAAAAATAATATGACAAAGAAAATTTCAATTTCAACAACTGGTAAAAATTTCGAGTTTCTGCGACTTATATTTAATGAATTATAACAAATATTTAAAATCGTTTGAGAATAAATACATATTTTATGCAATTTCGAAAAAATTTAAATTTCAAACAGTCATACAGTTTTTTTCTTAAAGTCCGGTAGACATTTTATTTATAGTTTTTTGAAGAATAACAATATTGAATAATAAGAATTAGCCAATTAAATACCTAGGTGTTTTTCACGATGGAAAACAACTAATCTGGATAGAACACATAAGTATAAAACCAAACGATGATTTTACACTTGAATGAGAATGTTATATCTATATATCACTTACCACAATAAGACTGATAACATACTTACCCATGGTAACTCGTTGAGCGCGAGACATGTTCGAAGTCAACACACACGACACACATAGAAATACGCATACACAAACATGCGCGCGAACCAACGATCAAGGAAAATATACAAAAATCTATGTAACCGATTTTTGCGGGTTGTCAATAACGACAGCAGCGCATTCCATGTATCAAATCTGTCGTTCAAAATTCTGAACATAATATAATATTACATTGGGTTGTATAATACTTAGGCAACATCGTAGAATGGAATCACACGTTATGTACGGTGAAATTTGTCTCAAACTGAAACGACTGGAAACCGAAATACTTGTGAAAACAATTCGATTTCTTTACTAATGAAATCATGGCAAGTAATCAAACTTATTTTTTATACATTTTTTTTATACCACATCAATATTTACCTATAGGTAACAACAGTGATACATATTACATATTTTAATATGGTGTAACGCGTGTATCTGTGTGATTAACTAGATCTTATAAGCCAAGCAAAAAGTCATCAAAATAATCTTTTATCATAATCTATTTTCTTTTTTCTCAAACACAAAGTATAATATATTATATAGAATTGTACAATAAAACTGAATACTACTTTGAATATATTTTACAATTTTAGATAATAAAACTACAATTTCGACGTAAAAAAAAATGTTGGATAAAAAAAACCGTTTTCTATTCTAATGATTTATTTTATTTTTAATTATTTACAGTTTTTACAAAATAATAATTTACATTTAATCGGTAATTATTAAAATCAATATATTTAACGAATTTTGCAATATTTCCTAGGTACTTAACCAAACAATAAAAAAATTTAATCATTTACTCCAGAGCTCAAAACTGTTTCGGTCTTTAAAAATGTAATTTTTCGAAAATCCTATCTTAGTATACCAATACATAGTAATACATGCACCTGAATTCCCTCGACATTTCAAATGAATCAGTATAAAAAATATTTGGCTGTACGATGATCTTGTGGGCAAGCGAGAAGTATTTTCATTTTATAAAAAAATCTTAGAAATGTATAAAAAAATTTCATTACTATTTTATACGTTAGTTATCTTACATATTATATAAAAAACAGGTCTAGACTCCCAGGTCGTATAAGACTATACAGCGGTCGAGCGAGATACAGAGTTGGGTGAATGTAAATTACTGTAGTCCGTATTGATATTTTAAATTTAAAAGTAATGCACTCTATTGCTCTCGAGAAAAACGATTCCGAGGGAATGAGGCCGGGTTGATAAATATTTATACTTATAAAGATTAATGATATAGTACAGTGGAACCAGATATCTTAATAAGGTTTAACTATTAATCGAACATTTAACGCGCCTATAAACGGCAAAAACGTCATTAAAATATTTCGATTATTATAAAATGCCTATAAAATGTAACCAATGCCTCAGTACATATTTCGAGTCACTACGACACCCAAAATAACGATCAAATAACTAAACAAATGAACCTCTTGACTCCTTGTTTAATTTTTAGTTTTACATTTATTTCTTTATACTTTGGTATCATTAATATTGTTATACCATTACTTATATCAGTTATATTTACTTTTGTATATGTTTACTATTTTTAATATAATAATACGTTTAATATGTTTAGTAACTAGTAATTTTGTATTACAAGGGTAAATCCCATTCAATTAAATAAAAAAAATAAAATACCGTAGTATAACAGAATTGTGCGTGATAATAGAACACTAGGTTGGTACCAGGTGTTCAAAACACGGGTTGAAGTTTTTTTTGCAACTTTTTTCGGAAAACTGGTTAGAGTTCAAAAAATTACCCTCTATTTAAAATACCAACTAGACGAAACTCACAATTAGAAATGTATCAGTTTTGTACATATCGGAGCAATTCTTCTACTTGAAATCGTATGCACAGACAAACAAATTAAACCACACATTATTGATTGAATGTACAATGTAAAATATATATGTATATATATATATCAATGGTAATACCAATATATCCCTCGTCTTTCTCAAAATCAAAAAAATATAGTCTTATTTAGAACAACTAGATTTTCCTTTTTTGACGTGTCATCGATGTATCAATAGCGGTTCCTTATGTTTTTCTATCATATAATACGACCTAAGGAAGGAACGACCCTTTGACACCCACCCCTCCACTACATAAAAGGAAAAAAAATTACCGTTTACGCCTTTACGGGGATGGAGTACAGAGTGGCCAGCAGAAGAATGACCCGTTAAAAATTTATTGACCCGTGGAGTTTCGGATATTTTATGAAAAAAAAATAAAAATCATTGTACTATAATAATTTATCAGGACGCTTTTTCGGTTTGGACGTTGTCTATAATTTGCGTCTTGCTCGTCATCATTATTGTTTTCGCACTTGTGCATTGGTGTACGCGTAGCATCTTTTATTTTGTCTCATTACATTTCTGGTCAACCCGGGTAGTAGCACTACAAGTCTACCGGTCAAACATTATGTGATTTTCAAACTGTTATCTGTTTTCATATTATTCATGGAACCCCAACCCGCGCGCACACACACGAGGTGATCAATGTATACGGTGACGCTATCGATTAAGTATTATAAATTATTTATTAGTGAATTTTCATAATTCTATTGAACCATATTATCTGTTTTTTATTCACTGCATAACACTAAAATATATGGGCGCGATATTATTATATTTTGTCATCTGTCGGAGGGAAAATGAATATCGTCTTCCATTCGCATTGAACAACTATAATTTTCCCTCATATTTATTTAGTATATTATAATTATTTTTATTGTTAATGTTATTGTTTTTCTTTTTTTTTCTATACGAATGAAAGAATGGATAATAATGCAAAAATATTGTATGCAAATGTTGAGGAGTTATTGTTTTGTGTATGTAAAAAAGGTTATGAAATGTTTTATAACCATTTACAAGATTTATTCTATTGTTTTAAACATAGTCTAAATGTTTTGTAGGTTTGATTTATTACGCTGAACGTGGTTCGCACGAATATTTATGTTAAAGAATAACAACTATAATGTGATTATTTCACATTATTTCGCGGACCAAGAGCGTCTTTATAATGATACCTACTACACTATGCGTGGAAAAAACTCACAAAATGTCAAATATTAATAATGGTTTTCGGATCGATCGAGCGTGTTCGGCTTTGCTCAGAGTATAATTTGTAGTGCATTTCGAAACCATTGCTATACCGACTACCGCAGTTGTGTTGTACTAACTCATGAAAATTGAATTCACGCGAAAAGAACTACGACATTTAAATTTTTAACACACTCCTACCCCGGCTCCAGCTCCGGACGGGCGCATACGCGCAATAATTTGTAATACTCCTTGTCCGTCATAACAACAATATTATTGTACCAATGATTTCGGTACAGAAAAGGAATTTCATTTATTTTCCCGGTAATTCGCTGCATCAATATCCATAATACAGGAACCGCTTACTATATTATAATGTACCACGCTTACGGCATCGTTGCACTATTATAGTGTTCTCATTGTTAGTTTTTGGCACATCCAGAACGCGTGGTGGCTATTTCTGGCCACGTGACTTTTATAGTTGTGATTTTTCCCGTCGGCGACGGCATAGCTCACATTTTTCTTCCGGGCACGATCGGAAGCTGCTGCTGTGAACGAGTCCTGCCGTGGGATCACCTCTGCTCCCGAGCCGGCACGACTACGGTGATGAAGCCGCGGTATCGGAGCCGCTGTCGTCGGACCGGATTCAAGGTGCGAAAACGGCAAGTTCCTGTGAAAATACGACGCACATTTCCATTATTCTGCCACGCGCTCCCACCTATAAACATGAATTAACAAATGACTGAAAAAAAACTTAGAAATATGATTCACGTGCGCAGCAGTCCACATACACAGCATATGCACTGGTATATAACACGAACATAATATACGATGTACTATACGTAAATGACTGATAAACCCGCACACATGGATGGGCAAGATACTCGAAAAAGAGTATCTAGATAATACTATAGTTACTAAATACATCGTTTTTCACCCAAAGATACAAGATATACTTAGACAAATTTAACATTCATAAAAAGATACTAAATACTAGATAAATTTTTTCTCTCCTTTTAGAAACAACATCCAAGATCCAAGATACAAGATGCAATTCACTTTTTTAGTGTCTGAATGGAGCGCGGAGTGATGGAATCTATTGATTTTACAATAATAAGTATTTTTTTTTTTTTTTAATTTTTTTTTTTTTTGTGTTTAATGACACCTTTTTTTGCAGTAAAAATGCTTCGATTTTCTTAAACAGCAACTTTTCTAAAAGGAAAGCGAATGCAGATGGTACTTGGGCAAATCAAAAATGAAATTTACCAATACTTTTTAAAAGTGTCGAAAACAACGATAAAAAAATTATGAAAGAACGAGAAATTTTATGCAAAACCAAGTTTTGACAAACTCTTTTTTTTAAAAAAAATGCTCGAACTCAAAAAAAAAAACCGCATACATTTGAAATTTTCACCAAACATTTAAATTAGCATGTTCTATACATGGTAACGTTTTTCACATTGTTTTTCACATGAACACATTTTTTTCGTCATCACTAATAATACAATTTTATCGATTACTCGCGATGATAACAGCTTTGCAGTGTAGTGTTTTATCATAAATATACATATTTTTTTCTCACATCTCGAAGCATTAGCTAGTCGAATAAATTTCAACATAATAGATAGCTTAATGCTCGGCATAGGCGGAAATTTTCCATAATTTTAGAGGGGGTTGATATTTAAAAATACTTCATTGCATATCAAAGCAAAAAAATATATATATATATACAATATTACCCTAAACATCATTCAAAAAACTTAAGCGTTATTTATTTTAGATAGATATAGTATATTATGCATATAACTTAGATCCTTGAATTTTAAAAATGAAAACTCTTTATAATGAAACCAAAAAATATTTATTTTAAAATAATATATCTTTTTTTGTGCAAATATATCTAGTATGGATTCTTTATCATTTTTTTTAAAAATATCATTTTCAATACTAATTACAGCTAAGTTATTAAATCTATTCTGTAACATGGATGACCTATCAGCTATGTTTTAATTCTTCTCATTGCAGAAAAACTACGTTCACACGTTGACAAACTTATAGGAAGAGTAAGTGCGACTTGCATAAGCTTATACATGTTAGGGTATATAGTTTTGGAACGTACTGAAGTCAAAGCTTCTAAATTAATACTGATTTTGCCATTTGATAAGCGTCGATAACGCGATGTAGTTGGCACATAGACTTATAATACCTATATTATAAGTCTATGAGTTAGCAGTTCCAAGAAAATAATGATATCGATATTATCTGCGCATTGAAATCAGTCACTGGATTCAACTGATATCGTTTATATATTCTAATAATTAATAAATATACATTAATAAACATTAATTAATAAACATTTATATACATTGACACTTAAATATTTATTATGCTGTGCCTCTGTACTCTATGGACTTTGGTATTTGACAAAGAAATCAGAAAATATATCACATCTTATTTTTTTTTCTAAAATCGTAAATGTTTTTACTCGCGTTCCTACAATATTTGAATTTTGAATTGAAAGTTAATATGCATATATTTATTATTATTTATTGCAGTAACCTGCAGTGACCAATTATTTGAGGGGGCTAATTTTTCTATTTGTACATTTTGAGGGGGCTAATTTCCGCCTATGATGCTCGGCTCCTTGGGTCCTGCGATATTTTTCGCGAGATGTTATCACACTCAGACTAGCACTATCGTACCGGAGACGACGATTAATTCGTCGTACGTGAACATGATATTATATTGTGCGTACAACTTGACGTGTATTCATGAAAATTATACCCTGTATACGCGTATATTATCGAAATAATATAATAATCTTTTTTCAGAACGAATCGATACAAAACAATAATCATAATACATGCAAAACACGCGTGCTGGACAGTACCTATAATAATATTACTATAGTATACGCTCACGTTGCCGTTGAAGTTGTTAACATTCACGGTTCACGGTTTCGTGTTGAAACTGCAATTGAATAATTGTCGGCACGCGAACACACGGATGCGCAAATAAAATATATCCAACTTACGTTTTGTATTTACAATATAACTATATAAGTGCACGTATTATGCGATCAAAAACGCAAACACAATAAATACGACATCGGAATACGCGCGCGATACCACTGCAGGGGTGTTGTTTAGGAAAAGCACAGACGTTGGCAACCCCTTGTGAATTTTATCCATAATCGGCCCTAAGTGTAAATCGACATTTTGGGCTCTGTTCTTCCGATATAAATATAAAATTTGTTGTCCATTGTAATAATTGAACCACACATTGTACTTCGCAAAAAATTGCAAATGTTGCGTAACATTATGATTTATTATTATACGGTGATACGGGAGGGTAAATTTTAATTTTGAAAGAAAAAAAAAGTTCTTTAATTAAAATATTGCAATTATTTTTTAACTACTGTCCTGGTAAGGAAGGGATTGGTTTCATAAAATGTTTGCACCCTCTCTTATAAAAAACTGGATTTGGACCTCTACCATGTCCGCACAGTGAAAGGTAAAAAAAAAAAAAAATATCAAATCCGTTGACAATTGAAAGGCGTTGGGGAAGGGGGGGATGTTTTATAGTCATATCAAATCACTACCTTACATATACTTGGGCACAGTAAAAAACATAGTCCGTGAATTGAAGCCGCAACGTTTAAACTTATAAACAACACGTATTCAATACAAAATATTATTATTAAACAGTTAACCGATGCGCGCAGCAGATGTAGTTTTTGATTCGTATTTTTTCAATCTGTACACATGCTTTGGATCGTAAAATTAATACTCTTATCGCGATTTCTACGATGCTTATGTTCCGTCTACGATAGCATAATACAGCTGCAGCAGCAAGAGTATATTTTCTTTTGTCGAACATTCAATGGAATCAATAAGTCTGTGTAGATAAAACGCATAAGATATATATATATGTATTTATATGTGCGGAACACACATGATTGATTTGCAGAATAAATGCAATTTAAAAATCAGCTGTTCAAATAAAATTTTAATTCTTAGTGTTTTTTTTTCCTATTTCATTTTTCCACCCCCCAGAAATAATCGTTAAGATTTCAGATTTATGTTCGTGTATTTTACTCGTACAATTATTACACGATTCAAACAGTCATGACTTCATGAGTTACGGGAAATTTTCTTAACGGTATCCTGCAAATCACGTTACTGTATACACTTGTACACATAAAATAATTATTAAAAACAAAACACTTGCGAAACAGTTTTTGTTATAGCAAATAAATCATTAAAACGTTGCTGCGCTGTGTGTACGCGCAAGTTTCTTAAATAAAAGTAAAACTTTCAAAACTTGTAATCTCCCGGAATCTGTTGGTTCAAATATTTATGTAACTTCCATGTTAAACTTTAGATTTTAACATGAATAAAATTCATAAAACCTTAACCACAGATATTACATTTAGTTTTATCTATATAAAAATATAGAAAAGACACACGAACAATGCGTACAGTCAGTAAATCAGCCAACATCATACTATTATTTTACATTTTTACTATACTCATTCTAAAACTTTATTTATAATATTTATCCTCCGTGAGAAGTAATTATCCCAGATTTTAATCTCGTTAGTCCTTTTTCAACTGTTAAAAAAATATAACAGAGAATAGGCTATTACTTTCTGCTATATATATACTCAAAAATAATAAAAATCACAAAAGTAGTTTGTTACATAATTACTCGTAAATAGGTATATAAGCGTTTATGTATACATGTTTATGTTTTATCGTTTTAATTCAAAGATGTCTTTTTTTCAAATAAATTATTGACACGATACCGTATATAATAAATATGGTATGTGCTTGTTTTAAAAGTTTTATTTTAATTATTTATAATAATTATTAGTAATTAGTAATTACCTAAATATTATTAATTATTTAGAAAAGCCCTTGACACGAAAAGATGAAAGCGATAAATTATCGTTTTTGTTTTAAAATTTACCACCTATGTTCACTAATGCGCATAATTATTAATGTTGTTAGTTTTACTGAACTCATTATAAAAATTTCAAAGTTTCTACTAGCTTTTAGCACAACACAAGACGCGTGTAACGTTAAATAACTCACGTAGGCTTAATATATAAAATCGTACCGATGTTTAAAAGCACTGGCGCCACGTATTATTTTGGTCCCAGACTGTGGTTTGCATTTTGTGGTTTTGATTATTTAACAACGTTATCGGTTAAAGCAAACCACTACTGAACCACTGCTGCGTAATATAATTATTATTACTATTATTATTAGTATCTATCGGTTTTCGCACATCATTATAGAAATACCTCATATAAAAACGTGTTTAAAAGCGTTTTCTAATTTTTAATGCAACTCGAAAATATAAATATTTAATTCGTTCGAATCCCAGATTTTCTATTTAAATTTAATTCAACTAAATGATTATTTATCCTGGATAAATTAATATTTCATTAGATATTGATTTAATAGCATGCATATCCATTGAAAGTGTAACGTCATATTATACTTTCTTCGCGGTCTAAACACCGAAAAGAACCACCTAATACGTCTATATTATTATAACACATACCTACATGCCTAGGTATTTTGTGATTTCCATCGTTCATCACATAAAAATTGCATGTGTTCCTAGCGGTATCCCACGGTTAAATCACACATTTATGTTTATTTACGAATATATATTTATTATTATTATTATTATTATGTATATATTTATATAGACATAGGGTTGACCCGTAGTAAAATATTTAAAGAAACATCGAACGAAAAATATTTAATAAGATCGTGTAGACATTTTGTTTTTTATTCCGTGGACATTAGTGTATTGTACATGCATATATAGACACAAGATTGCTCATAGACATTTATTTTATTTTATTTTCATATACACGTAATGCCGGACGAAGAAAATAAAATGGATGGAGACAATGAAATAGAATGAGCTGGGTTACAAAATATCAACAACTATACATTATAATAATATGCAGTTCAAATGCGATAAATCATTGTGTAAATGTGTACGTTATACAGGATATACGTAATTCGGCGTGTTGTAGAATGGTCGGCCGAGGTTAAGACGCGCTTGTAAACGGTTTTTTTTCGTAAATACATTGAAAATTTAATTATTGTGTACAATATTAAACAATAAGTAAGCAGGTACCCAACTATGTATGTTTTATAGACGCGCGGTCTATAAATGCACGCGTGCGCGCATCCGTAACCGTACCACGTATAGGTCAACGGATTCGGTTGTATTTAAACACGCCAAGTCTTTGATAATATAATGTGTTGTGTACGCACGCGCGTATATGGTAAGAAAACATAATAATGATTAATGGAACGTATAGAAGAATGATCAGTAAATTACTGCTGCGGTGTGTAAATATATTATAATCGTAAATAATCTCAGCGATATAATTCAACTGACGAGCAGAGATATAATAATATAATATAATCTCTTCGTCGGGCCTTGACAAGTTTCATCACTACAAGGATTTGCAGGGTCTGAACTCTGCATGGAAAATATAATCGAATAAACTATTGTGCTCTCGTTGTATTTTAGGATCCATAGTCAATGTAAATAAAAGTAAACTATTTTGAAATACTTGTACCCATATAGATATTGCGAACAAATTCACTTTTTCAAACACCTGTTCAAAAATTTTTAATAATAAATGAAATAATAGTGAAAAAATATTAATAACTAATTACACAATGTATCTTTATTTATTTGAATTGTCTGAAATGCAATTATTTTTTATAGAAATACCATTAAGTAAATTGTAATACAATTTTGAAGAAAAAAATAGTCTTCTATGGCTTTGAAGTAACCTAATCCAATCGACTATTTTTCCCGAACATTTTATTTATTTAGAGCACGTTGTTTTTCATTGGCAAATACATATTACGATATTTTATAATCGATAATGATAACTAATGGAATTTTTAGATTATTTTACAGTGAGTTTTAAACTAGAAAATCATCTTTTAGGAACTAACATTTAGGTAACATAACAGCATAACAGCAATAACCGGAATGGTTAAACAAGATTAGGTATACAAGTACACTCTTTAATAATAATAATAATAACGACGAGTAGGTAATGAAAGACAAAAATAATAACTATATTGAATGATTGAATGATTAAATATTGACCACAATCACAATGTTAATATTTCGAAACCATACCATATGACCGCATGTTTTTTCCTATAATAAAGAAAAACGACGAGACAGCGATGTGTGTGTGTGTGTGTGTGTATTATAATTTATAGATATTAATTTGAAAACTGCAAGGGTGAATACGTAAGGTTGGAAATACTACTCTAAAGCGAACGATAAGACTTTATATATACGACATGAAAAGCTGCGCTTTGCTGACTGAGCATTATGATAATTTATTAATTAATAGAAGTTTTCTCTGTTGATACAAACGGAATCAAGATTATGAATTCGCCCTAGATAGCGAATCTAAATTTTGGCGGAACTGGCAATTAAATAACTCGGACGAAAAAACTCTGCAGGTTATATGTAACGTGCTGCGTATTAAAATCTACGGAAGGCAACATAATGATTTATTCAGTCGACGCGACGATTTCCACACTTCCTAAAATATAAATTCCTATATGTGATGAACTATAAAGAATATTATGAACGTATTATAAACGAGTTATTTCGATGGTTTTGATTGCGTTTTAAATCAATTTATTTATCTATTTCATTATTATTATTATTATTCTAAGGTAACCGAATCAGAACAGTGTATAACGGTTGTATAATTAAACGGAACCAACGACCACAGCGGCTTCAGTTCAATATTAAAGCGCATCGCGCACTATATACGTATACGTGTGTGTGTGTGTGTGTGTGTGTGTGTGTGTGTGTGTGTGTGTGTGTGTGTGTGTGTGTGTGTGTGTATATGTGTGTGTACCAGACTGGGTAAATTACAGACATTTCCTTCTGGTCTGGACAGAGATTGATAATATATGTTATAATCTGTTTTGAAAATGAGTTTTACGATTATATTATATACGTATATATATATAATATTCACTACTACGTTATGTATAATCAAATGGTACGACGTCTCGTCGGATGGGTATAATTTGGAGTTTCTCTCAACTCTCCGTCGTCAATCAACGTTTCCATTGATATAATTACCAATGAAGCCATTCTTTCTATATTACAGTGTGCATATATATACAAACAGTGCATCGTATCTCGTATACCTATGTATATTATAATAAGTGTCCGTAGTACAAGATTTATTATTTTTCTTTTTCTCTAGACGCAAAACACATGTGTGCCCAACTCGAAATCTATTCCGACGAAATTGTCGAAATCGACTCAAAAATATCGATCATCGATATCAGATTACTCAGTTACTGTATACGATTTTGGATCTGCTGCATTCCGATCATAATGTACGCAGCACGACACTGCCTTTTTCCAGACGAAAAATTTACCAATAAAATCATGTAAATTCAGTACAATGTACCATATTATGTTATGTAGGCTATAGATAACCGAAATCAACTAAACTATAACTAATTGACTAATATAACCATATAATTAGGTATATTATCCATTGAACCTGTGAAAAAAGTAATCAAATTTCTTTTGTTGTAATAAATTGTTATCGAGTTTTTGTACAAATCGAATTCTTTACACGAATTCATTTGATTTCACCTGTGTTCACATGTTTGCTTGATTTTTTATTTCGTACAATTGGTTATCACGATCAATATTTTAAGACATGAATCGTGACTGTATTGGTTTATAATCAATAATTACATAATATTGCAGTATGCCATTCAATTTCACATATCATTATAATCTAATAAGAAATATCTTTAATATTTTCTACGAATTTACAACAAATCCAATTGTTTATGATTTCAACACAAGGTAATATCAATAAATGTTACAAAATTTAAGTTGTATATTGAATAATTTTATAAACTAATACTTCAAATTTATTCCATTCTTTTTTTTTTTTTTCTTGAAAAGTCACAATGAAGTTGAAAATAAAACAAGTTTATTATAAGATGTCAATAATCACCACTTTTAAGGTAGAATATGACGTTATGTTTATTAAAAAAATATAAAAATATATACTATTGTAACACATATCATAATTATTACTATAATATTGAAATAGCAGAGTTCAAAAAGATGTTTCTGGAAATGGAACTATAATAATATTATATTTGTTTAAATTTTGATGGGTCTTAAATTATCAGCAAGTCACAAAACAAAATATTTTTTACTATTGTATTGGAGACTTTTGTAGAAATCAACATTATATTTACAAAAAGAAGAAAACAAAGGTTTAAAGAAGTATTGTTTATTAAGAGTACTTTATTGTTGCGTAGTACAATTGGACGAGTATGACGGATACATAATATTTATTTATTAAATAAAACTATCGTCGTTATTCGCGCATCCGATAGCGGTTAATCAGCGATCTGCGAAAACCACGGTCGGCGTTGGATTTTTTAATCGATGATCGTGTTATGCAAATAGTTATACAAGTAATTAGAGCATAGCCGCGTTTTTTCAACGTTTCATTTTTGTTTCACGGGAACAGTCACCGGGATTTTGTGCGTACTAAATAATACAATTTTCAATCGGAACGACCATACTTGAGTATAAAGTCAAGGGAGGACTGGAATAATCGCATGACTAAAAATGACAGAAGAAAAAATGGAATAATACCTATAGCCGTACAAATCGTCTGTGGTCCTGTTGTACGGCTTCCATGTACAACTTAGGGGCTTTAATGTAGTTTCGATTTTTCATTCTTTTGCGTGACGTTGTTAAAAATATTAATATTTTTATGTTAAAAAGTGCGCGATTAAAAAAAAAAAAACCAAATACATTTTTTAATGCAGTGGATGATAGATACAATAGCTAGCCAGTGGGTTCGTTTGTGTATCAAACAGGAATACTGGAGAGTAAAGTGTATAACAATGTTTTAAAGGGAGGGAGATATATGAGTAATACATTATAAAAGGAAATTGTTTGAAATTACATAAATACTTATGATTTGTCAGAAAATTGAAAAAAATCGACGCGATGCAATGATTACTGTACCTATGTGTAACGTTATGTTGGCAAAAACATCGGCCCATTATAGGAATTAGGAGGCTTAAAATTATATTTACGCTATTTCCAACAGATAATAGGTAGTATAGTATTATGAATGTATACATTGAAAAACATCGTGCGTAAGAGCCGCAGCACCTCGACTTTGTCAGCAGCCTTTAAAATAATCAAAACCTCTGCCGAACGAATGACACATTTTAAATGCACGGTACCGTCATTTCTTTGGTATATTTTTGAGCAAAATACGTTTACGTTTAATGGGCATTTTATAATTTTGGATTACCGACAGTAGAATAATCAACGACGCGTATAAATTATACCGCCGAGCAACGATAAGTTGTTGCGCAGGAATATGAAGCGATAAAAAGGATTTACTCGACACACACATACACACACATACACACATGCGCACATGGTTTTAAAATAAAAGTTACTTTGTAAATAGAATAATTAAATAATGTATTGAAAGTTATTATTCTTTATCCTTTTGTTAATAGTTATTAAAAAGAAAACGTAACGAGATAATTATTTAAAACGTCACTATTCTATTGTTGTACCAACATTGTTATCTATATGAGTACATATTACAATATCCTTATCGATTTTATTTCGTAGAAATATATAAATAAATAAATAAATGTATTAATGTATTAATGTATTAAAAACTTTTTCAATTAAAAATTTAAATAATAATAACACTAACAATAATAAAAGAAGTATAAATAAATCCTACAAACCTCGGCTTAATATTTTATAGTATCATTTCATTTTTTCTTTCTGTATAGGATTTAAAACAAAAATAAACATAATATGTTTCTCATACAACTTCAGAATACTATAATTACCGTGTATTCAAAGTTAATGAACTTCTTCAGTGCAGTATGAACGTTGTAGTGATACGTTAATACATTATAATATATTATGGTGTACAACAGAGCGTACAAAAATAGCACACCCTATAATTGTTTAATTGTCACCAAACTTCGGTGTAACGCTAAAAAAAATCTCTTCAATTTCATTCGGAAAGAAAACAAATTTTAACCGATGAATTTGAATGATTCAATAGCATAATATTCTCGAAGATCGGAAATTGTAGGGTTATTGTCTAAATAATCCAGAAAAAATTGTTCTGTGAATCTATAACGGAAACGTGGTTTTTTTTTGAACACTCGTTTGCAGAGGAACTATTGATTTAAATAGCAAAGCATATAATATTTTTAAATGTTTTAGCAGAAAACTGAAAGCAAAAAATGATTTTAGAGTTTACCACTATAGAGGCTCACATAGTTGTATTTCTATTGTACCAATGCTAATAAACCTGTATAATAATTCAAAAGACACCTACGGTACTTGCCCACGCAAGCAGATAAAGACCCTACATCAATAGTATTGAAAAATCGCAAGATCACTGAAAATATTCAAACATTTTAAGTTAGGGGAAGAGTACAAGTCTCTAAGCAAAAAGGTGTTTTTACTGATTCCAGGATAATATATGAAAATATATATAAAGGAAAAATAAGTCCCGAAAATATGTATCAGAAAAAAGTATCTAAATAAAATACCTATATAATTATATTTAATTACTTTCAGTACAAATTAATATAAATCTAATTATAATCTTAAATCTTCCTTTTTGGATTGCTTTAATCTGACAGACATTGTTCCATTTTTACCTAAAAAAGGTTAATAGTTATATTGTATTATTTATTTACCAACATAATGTTTGTATAATTGAGATACATGAATTATTACAAAGTTGGTTTACTTACTGTGGTATAAGGTATAACATAATATAACATAATAATTAGAAAATTACATATTTACATAAACATTTAATATATGTTATTATATTAATATAATATTATTTAAATACATTGATATTATGATACACAACTTCTTGTATATACTGTTATTTTTTTAAAAATATGATACATTTTTATATAGTTACTAAGTTACTTATAGCTCCAAGTGCACCACTGACATTTTATCGGAGATATTTTTTTGGAGATTTTTTAACTGGTTACATATTTTTACTAAAGGATATCTGCTCAACCTATTCCCTCCTTTGTAGATATCAAATTCAGGAATCAAATCAAATAATGTATGTGAATCACTCCATTCAAAAATGAAATGCATATTTTTATCATCATTATCCATCAGTATTCAAATTTTTAAAAGCTCTACAGGATGTTCTAGTTGACAAAAAATATAATGAGAAATAGATTTTGCATTAACGCAAAAATACAAATTTACTAACGAACGTTGAAGAGCAAAAAATAAAGGAAGATGGATGATTTTAAAGATTTTTGAAAAAAAGATATTATAATTTTATAAGAATAAAAGATAATGTGTTTAATAAATAATTTTTCAGCAACTTATTATTATTTTAATTTCGTGATTTTAAAATTGTTTTACTTTTATTTTTTTTCTTATTTGCCTGAAGTCTGTTGTATATAAAATAATATTATGCGTACACGGCACACCATAGACCTAAAATAATACTTTACTATTAAAAGATACTGTACAAATGTTATGAAGCATGAAGGTAAGCCATAGATCAAATTCGTTCATTGTACATAACATGCATTGTAGTCAGGGTTTAAGAAATGCTTCTAGTTTATTAATTTTGTTATGTGATATTAGTTTCGACGTATTTGAAGAAATATGAAGTAAAAAATAATTAGTATTTATTCATTAATGATTTACTTTATAATATTTATATTTTGAACAATATTATATTATAATTTATGTTATAAATTATTCATTATATTTAGATTTCTCAAGTACCTAATTTAAACATTTTCCACCGTAAATGTCCACATTATATTTCAGCTCAACGATAAATGCTGCGGCCTACAATGAGGTCTGCACAATGCGACTAGGCTGTTAAGCCATTATAAGTAATCACAGTATTTAATATTTTAATGTTTATGATTAAATGTGATATATTTATCATTCCCTTATTTAAAAAACATACAGTACAACAATATTACATTTAAAAAACAATCGGATTTTTACAATTAATATTTTTATTAACAAAAACATAACAGTCACAATAATTATTTATCAACCTCGTCGTCGCAATTAAATGTATAATATTATTATATATTATATGTATTATTAGTTAAATATTTTCATGGATAAATGTTTGAACTTACTCAATCTTATAGTAACCATGTGGTAGTGTATGGATTCGGTCTTCTAACACTTACCTTTTGACATCAAAACAGTTTTATGTAACCTTAATCATCCAAATTGTCACTAGTTTGTGATTAGTTGACCTAATTGATACATTTCCTGTATTTATATCTAGCGTTGTATCTCCAAACAGACGCCGCCCTTAAACTTCATGTGGTTCTTTATCATATAACCTCTGATTATTTTTGCTACTACTCCTGTCTCTCTGTTTTGAAAGCATATGATCGGTGCTACAAACTCGGTCATCGTCGTCCTACTGTCAGTCCAATTAAGTCTACAATCATTTTATAATTAATCTGAGAACGACCCAGAAACTTTATTTCCGCTCAGCAATTAAACAAGGAGGTTTGAGGTATCCGATCAAGTAAACATGCATTCTCCTTGTAAACATCTTTAGTCACGATAAAGAATACTAGTGACTCTGAAGTAACAAATAAATTAAATAGCAGTATGATTCACTAGTATACTGATGCTTGTATCAGTGTACATAAAATGTATGGCCTCCTTGTATGATATTTACAGAGGTATAATTGGTACTTTTCCGCTAAATGTATGTATGTTTAATGTAAGTATGTTGTAGGTATGTTTAACATTAATACATAATCATAATGTTATGCGTTTATATAATTACATTGTACAAGTTGCACTGTGGTCAAATGAAATTGTAACAAGTTTTCTCATTTCAATCGGGTTTTCCTGCTCCCTATAGTACCTAGTATCGATGATTCCTGCAATGTTAATAATATTAAATCGTCGGGATGGCACTTTTGCGGCTTTGTGGTCTCGAACGATTATAACCAAATCCTACTTATCACAGACCGTGGTGCGATCGTCATCGATCGACTACAGTCTCGTTTCCGTCTCCGAAGTTATTCAGATAGCACTTGCGAAAGACAATCCCTCCACCGCAACTGATGTGTGCGAACTCTGATTTACCGTAAGTTATTGTGTGTAACAAACTTTCGATTGTCACCCCACCCGTATCATTATAATATAAATAGATCGTGTATATTCGGATGTCAACAACCTCATTATTATTATTATACATTATATTATTATTTTTTGGGCACAGTCGAATTGCACATTTGCACTTAGTAGTATAGTATAAAGTATAGTACAATTTTTAATTGCAACCCTCCACGGGAAGTGGATCGCATCATAGCCTTTTATTATATAGTGACCTGGTAAACAGTTTCATCTGTATATGATCGTCGTCGTTGCGACACACAATTTGAAGTTCGATCGTAAGTTTAAGTGCGTGGTATAACATTGGACTACGGCCCTCCAACCGGTCCTCGTATAACGCGCAAGAAAAATAAAAGATGGCTCAAATGTAAACATTTATTTTACATTCATAGTATTTAGATTTATTCTCGGTATCTATGACTACCACAGTAACTACTTTTATTTTAACATAGGATTGGATACACTTTTTTTTACTAGGCCAATTTTTTTAATGCTTAAAATATTAGTTACTAAATGATATTTCGTTTATTATGCGACGTTTTATTTTTTTGGGGTTCCCTAGCAACGTATTACAATACATATTGATAATTTGATTTATCAATCATAAATTTATTTTGTAGAGGAAAAATATCCAGTAGCGTGCTGCGTATTTTCTTTGGAATTGATTACCATATTATAATATGTTTATTTTGGTTAAAAATAATACCACCTGATGACATTTGACTCATGTCAACAAAATAATTTTAGGTACTAACAATTAATGAATTGTTTATTTTTTGTCATCCTTATTACCAAGGAACCAAAAATACTTAAAATCCTGTTTTTGCGGCTGATATTATGACAATATCGTAGGAATTTTCAATGGCTTTACACCTACACGGACAACACGCATCATTTTGGAAAAACCGAATGAAAATAAGTATAATAATATTTGAGTCAAAAATATCCATTTATTGGTGGTGATAAATTATTTATTTGTAATAGCCCCGCATGCATACGTATTATGACGTGTTTTTATTGAAATGCTCCTTGAGAATCAGTCGGTTTAATTTTTTTTTAACTGGCCATAGATCACACTGCTGCAATTACCGGTCATAAATAACTGCAGGTACCTTGAGACTGTGCCGTATATAGTTATTAGTTAAATTATAGATGAAGTCAAATTAAATTTGTCCGGTGCCAGTTTTGTAAATTTATTTAGTAAAACTATTCAAATACTCTTGAAGTACTCAAATATGTATTTTAAATACTTTTGAAAAAATACTTGGACGTAATTTTTTAAATACTTTCCCAGATTATCTATTTAAAACCACTTACTTTCTTTCACAAATAGTATTATAAATATTTTTCTATCACATGAAAACAAAATTTAAGTTCTTCTTTATTTTATTCTAAGGTAAAAACGTTATACATTTTTTTAGAGTATCTATGAATACATTTTTGAAGTTTTTATACTTGTATTTGAATACTTTTTACTATCAATATTATTCAAATCCGTAATTTAAACACTTTTGAAAACAAGCATCGGTATCTATACTTTCACAAAACTACTGGTATAATACCTACTGCACGTAATATAATTTTTTTTTTTTTTGTCTGATTTAAGAGCTTTTAGTAAGAACTATTATAGCTCAACAATTACTGATTACAATAAAACGTAATACAATTAATCACAATATTTATATAATACCTACATTGGGTAATATTATATAAGTCACCACAGAATTTAATTAGGACCTCGTTTTTTTTGACCTTAGCCAATCGCTGTGTTTTATAAATATATCCTCGAACAAAAATTGTCACAACGTTTTGACGTGGAACCATGGAGAGAGTCCACAATATAATTCTCTGAATTGCACCGCAATCAGGATATAATGATAAAGCACGTGTGGAGGGTTAAAAAAATAAACATTAATGTACAATTTATAATAATTATAATATGGTATTGGTTGGAGGAGTTTAGCATCTGAATTTTTTTAAACATACTACAGTTTAGTTAATCGTTGTTATTTTTAACCCAATTTGAGCTCCCTAGTCCTCTCTATCCACCACGGTATACTTTCTCGAATTTTCAATTTATCTGTAGACATATACAATAGTGTTATCCTTGTCACCATAATACAATTGATCGATCCCTTCAAAGTACATGTAACCGTTTGATTTTCATAACATTGCTTGCGTTTGCCATAGAAATTATTTGATCTCGTAATAATTATAACTTATGATATAGATTTTAGAATGTATCACGCGAAAACGTATAGATATGAGTACCCCATTTTTGTTATAATTTTTTATTGATACATTGAACGTAATACCGGATTGTCTACAATGTCTAACGGTAAAATGTATATGAATCTTTATGTAATATGATTGGATAATACTTCGTCAATAAAACTAATATTAAACATGTATTGGAAAAAAAAAAAAGGCCAGTCGTATTTTTGTATATGAGTGGAAATTAAATCTTTATGTAATCCGTTTTGTCCGGAAAAGACTGTTCTGACTTGTATTTTTTTACTATTTTTTTTTTTATCAAGGGCACTTGGACAAGGGTTCGAATATTTTTAAATTTTATTTTTTAATCTCTACAAATTAAATTACATCCATGTTTAGTCCGAAAACGTTGTACGATAATTGCCGAGACTTTTGTCGACTAGGTAGCACGTATATACACTCACTCCAGGAGATACCTACGACCTGGTCGATCCGTCGAAATTTTTATCGTCTTTCGAGCAACGATTAGTGAAAACACTGAGTACATACCCGTACCACGAGTAAGGTACCACCTATACAGTCACTTTATCCGTCGTTACGCAACAATTAAATACGTAACACTTTCTGTTCGTTTAACATATTATAATAACGGATTTTTTTAATTTTTTTTTTTACTAAATTTCAGTTGTACAGTTTTCAACACCGCATTATAGCGTATACCGTTGTGTTTGCTCGATAAAAAAAGATCGACGCACCGTCTTCGTCTCGTGTACAATTCGTTATTGTCGGTTTATTTCAGAAGTGGAAAACGTTTGGGGCAAAAGTCCTCGCGCGTACTCGAATAATACTGTTTAACAATCTCCCCATCCTTGCATTATTATGAATACGTCAAAACGTAAATTTACCTATACTATACACGTCACATTATGGAGATGCATTTATTGGTGTGTCTACGGTGGCAGCTTAGGGTGCTTGCGTATATTGCCACTGCAGTTTTCCAGTTGAGCCTTAAAAAGGGACTAAGAATATACCTAGATTTATTATACTATAAAATATGCACAAGTACAACAATGATGCACTGATATACTGACGAAATATGGTGTTTGTCTTAGAAATATTTGAAAGCTGGAATAAATTTTATTTTTCTGATTTTTCTAACATTCGTTTTTTTTTTTAAATAAATACATTTTTCAATCGTATGCTAAAACAAAATTGTATTTAATTTTATTAATTTTTTTTTAGAACTCAAGTTTGAAAACTTTGAAAACAATTCAAATCGCACATTTTGTGAAACTGATTTTAAGATCAATTTGGGTAAATTTATAGTTCTAACAAAGGTTAATCATAATAATTAATTAATTTTAATGAATAATAATTTTCTTTCACACATAATTTATGAAATTTTTCAACGTTTTCTGAAAATGATAATTATTAATTTTGTTGATTACATAATATATAACCATTTTTTATCTTTTAGAATTTATAATTTCCATCTAACATACAGTTGTTCAATTTTAATTTTCAAAGCCTGAAGTATCTATCATAACAAATAAATTATATAAATTTAATGAGATATTTTAGATATATTAGATTCTGAACGAAGTGATGGAATCTATTGATTTTACAATGATGTGTGTGTGTGTTTTTTTTCTGAAAGAAAAGTGAATGTAGACGGTACTTAAGTAAGTCAAAAGTGCAACTTTTTCAATACTTTTTGAAAAAATCGAAAAAAACGATAAAAAAATTACAAAAAAAATCGGGAAATTTTACACAAAATCACGTTTTTACAAAATACATTTTTTAAAAATGCTTTAACTCAAAAACAAAAAACCGCAACAACTTGAAATTGTCACCAAATCTTTATATTGGCGTTCTCTATACATGGTTAAGTTTTCAAAGTATTTTGACATACTTTGACTTATTTATAGACAATTTAAATTTTCGATTTTTGTATTTTTTTTTTTTTAAACATTTATAAAATTTAATTGGCTAACCGAAAACTCTTGAAAATTTAATGCGATATTTATAAGTTAAAATTATCGTAACTATAAAATATCGGAGATTGTTTCACTCAAACTTTTTTTATAAACCCATGAAGCTCAAATTTGTATAAAATATGTTAAAATCGCGATGATTTGCAAGTTATTTTGTAGATAAAAATTCATAAAATTTTTTCTATTCATACTTAAAGTTTAAAATTTTAACACTGGGTTTTCCATAAGCTAATCTTCAAAAATATATAAAAAAAATTCTAAAGGAAAAAATTTTATGACTCTTTGAAGTTTAAATTTTTACGAAATTGCATACTATTGCATTATATTTCAATTTAAATATAAAATACTATATTATTATATACCCATTTTAGACCAACATATTAACTCCGTTTAAAATCGTTGTTCATATACAATAATACGCGAAAACAAATCCCATGCTTACATCTGATTAGGTACCTACTAAACAAATAGTTATTAAAACCGTTGTAGGTCTTTGTACGTTATAATATTATGCTTACTGTACTCCATTGAATAATATTAAAAGTATTGTTGAATTTTCATTAATTCGACGTAATTGGGATAATGTTTGGAATTTCTAGTAATCTCGTGGCATGAATGTAATTTGAATTTAAATTTGGAATTATAATTTTTCAAAGCGTTTAGTATACATACTATATATATTATACATATTATATACTACATATATTCATATGTAGTACTATTTACACAAGAACAATAATAGTTCGTTAAAGAAGTACATTTTAGGAATATTTATAATATGTTCTATCTGGTTACCATTTTGGTAAGTATAATTATACGTTTTAGCGAAATAGTTACTCAGTGTGTACATATTTATAAATAATATACTCGTATATATATAGTAAATAACATTTGGCTCGATATTCTAATACTGAAACTGTTTAATTAGAATTAATAATACGTACAGGAGCTCAACTATCAAAGTTTTAAAATAAATTTTGAAATTCGATCACAAAGTGGATACAACAATTTCTCCGAACATGGTGTATAATTTTGAATTATTGATTCAAAGTATGAAAAACTATCAAGGGTTCAAAATAGTGTACCAAACGACTTAGTTAAGCAATATTTCAACGAGTACACTAATATTTTTTCGAAAACAAGGACAACATTCGATTCATACTCATATTATGAGAAGATTAACCGTAAAATGATTCAAATCATCAACTATATATAAATCGATTACTGTAATATACTAGTTTTAAATTAACCTCAAAATCGTGGTAGACACATATGCCTCAATGATAGTTATATTCGAGTCATTTATTTTATCAACTATTTATACACACATACGACATATTATATACTTATTATATATTCATATGAGAAGCATTTTTCTTTTATGATATTATCAAGTATTTCTCGGCAGTTGCTCTAATTGAATTTTTATTCTATTACATTCCAGAAACTTTCCAACTAGACACTATATAATTTTTTCTCCTGTACCAAACATTGATAAAATAAAAAGCCAATGACTATGATATCGGAGTCGTTCGTAATTTTCAACTACACGGATCGTGCCCTTTATACATACCTTAAATATATCATATACAAAAGAAAATGCATTTAACCATGGTCATAAAAAAGTTCGGAGAAATCATGTGAATAAAAACTTGTTTGTAGTATGCGATTTGAATCCGATTATTTACGATAATATAAATAGGTACCGAGACGGAATGTTCGATGCAATGATGAAAAACTGGTGTGAACATTTATGAAAATAGACAAATATCCTTCTTGAATAACACGACTTGTGAGTATAACTTCCGGGGCATTTAATCGAATTGTATTTCCCCTTATTTTGGATTCGAACTACAGTGATTCAATGACTGGAAAAATTATGGACTAGAAACATTTCACCAATCACAATTAATTTCTATCTCAAAGACGTCCGAAATATAAAAAATATACCGACAAAAAGACGGGGAATATATCCAGATAAGAGCAGTGTTCGAAATTATGTATGATAATTTCCATACTACAATGCAAAATTTACCGCAAATCGTGCTTAAGAAAAATAGATGCTTCGATCAAGCGTCTGGGAGTTAATAATTTGTGTTATTATGAAAAACGTTTTCTTTCAGTTCACTTATATCATGTTTTAGAGCCTAACGTGGAAGAGGCAGTTTACGTCCCTTTAAGGTCAAGCCATATACTATAAGGTACATTTAAGTTATACAACAAACATAAACGGTAAACTATGTTATAGGAATGCTATTTTCATGGAATAAAACGATATTCAGTTAAACTGCGAAAATAATAATATTAAGTATTGATAAAACCGCTGTTTGTGCGAAAAATAATATGGAGATGTACCCGTATAATAAATATATTTAATCATAACTAGGCTTAGGGACTTTAAGCAATTGCATATTTTTTTTTTTTTTTTTTTTTAAAAATAATAAAATAGCAGAGTTAGACTAAAGTACTGTTCATGACGTAAAGAATCTAAATTCTACATTTTATTTCGCATAAATTTACACTAAATTTACATTATTTTACACTTTTTACAGTTATAAATTTTTGGGTATATTTTAGCAGTATTTATTTATTTAAAGTACTATAAAATGTCATATTATACCATACCTACTCATATTTTTTATAATATACCACGTATTTATACATGCCACGATTTTTAACGCATTTTTCGATTTACATTGTTCAACGTTGCATTTTAGGCCAACAATTAAGTATTGAGTTTGATCAAATGCTTTGATTTCTTTAAACTGTTATGAAAGGAAAGTGAATCTAGTTAGTATTTAAGCAAGTCAAAACATAAAAATGTTCAACATTTTTCAAAAGCGTCGGGAAAAACAATAAAAGAATCACTAAAAACGGTCATTTTTAAGCAAAACCATTTTTTGACAAAATAAATTTTTTTCAAATGCTCTTACACAATAGCAAAAACCGCAAATATTTAAAATTTTCAACAAATGTTTATATTAGCGATTTCTACAAATAGTTAAGATTTTGAAGTGTTTGACTTTCTTTGACCTATTTATAGACGATTGAAATTTTCTATTTTTTTTAGTATTTATTATATAAATATCGATAAAAAAAATAGGCTGTCAAAAAAATCTTGAAAATATAATACAAGGTTTATTATAAGTGGTACTCACAGCCATTAAACAAAAAAAAATTAAAAATAATTTCACTTCAATTTTTTTCATAAGCCTCTAAAATTCAAATTTTTATAAGATAAATCAAAATCACGATAGTTTGCAAGTTATTTCGTAGTTGAATATTAATAAAGTTTTTGGTATTTACTTTAAGTTCAAAATTATAACACAAGATTATCCATAAAATTTTCTTCAGATAATTATAAAAAAATTTCTGCTAGACTTTCAGAAAAAATGTCATGACTGTTTGAAATTTACATTTGTAAGAAATTGCATAAATAACGATTTATCCTCAAACGATTTTAAATATTTGTTATTATTCAAAAAGTATAAGTCACAGAAACTTGAAATTAGGTCATAAATTTATAATGCAATTTAATTTGTTATAGAAATATAAAGGTATAACAGTATAAAGGTTTAACAGTAATATAGATAATTTATAATTTTTGCTAAAAAAAATTTCGCTCAAAAAAAAAAAAAATTTGAAAATATCAGAGAAGATTCTATAGAAGTAGTTCTTATTGTTATTTAAAAATTATTAATAAACATTGTCAAAGTTATTTTTTATAAGCATTTGAATAGCAAATAATATTGACATATTATTAAGTTTAAATATAATTGAAAATTCTAGACTGACAAATCATCTGTGTTCGGAATCGTTTTTCGTATGCAATGATACTTATTATTGCATTCAAAGCCATTGTAATGACTTATCGTATAAACGAGGGTCACTCCACTTCCTACTGTATAGCAGTGCGAGGACTCATCCGGTTCCTTTTTTTTATTCTTTTCTCAGCAGTATTTTGATATAAAAAATGAGTGATATAATACGAGTATTTGATTTAGTTTAGCAAGTTTTTTTTTTTCTCAATGAAATAAACGTTCAGCTTGTCATTGGCCTGAGAACTATATATGACATTTCATCCAGCATTAAAATACAAAACTGTTCATTTTTCATGATTGTTAAATGTTTAAAATTCGGAGTAAACTGTCGTTTCACAGATATTAAGAAAAGATTTTAATTTCTTTTAACCATTGGGTAAATTATTATTAATATTATTTTTTTTAACATTTAAGTATAAATAAAGTTTTGAACTTTGTATTTCGAGTCTTCAGGTTTTAATAAAATCACATACATTATGTTTGTCACGTGATACTCTTCAATGACTTCAATCATAATCGTCTTCTGAAAGAGATGATTTATTGTTAGTTTCAAAATAAATATGTGTTCCATTTATAAACAATGGAAATAATTAGTATCTATCTTAATAATTAATCCTACGGACTTACACAAAATGTATTTTAAATGTTTTTCATGCGAAGTATTTTGTTATTTTAATTAATGTTATGTATACATTATTTTCCATTTGTTTACCATTTGGTTTTCCGAGAACATTAATAATTCTGTTATGTTGAATTTGGGTTCAAAGCATTACATTTAAATACTATTTGGCTTGAAATTAACATATTATAATTATGTACATTGTGCTGAAATATTATTTTTATTCTTTTTCTTTTTATGTATAATATATTAATAATGAGAACAGTCTTTTCAACTCTAATCATTCATTTATTAAAAATGAATGCATAATTTCAAAATTAAACACGAAACAAAATATAAATGTAGATGTTGTAAGGTACCTTTTGAATAAAAACATATTTTTTATTTTTAATTTTTCCTTTTTTCCAGAAGAATATTATACACCATGAGACTTCCTAGTTCCTGCAACATTCGCACGAGAGACATATTGAAACTCCACAGATTAATTGTTCACTTTGTTCTCAATTTTTATCTTGGTTACGGTCATACAAGTACTGTATGATCATAATTACGAATTACGAGAAACATTACCGTATGAACGTTATTTTACGAATCGACCTAACTATTTTGGTGGTCCGAAATAAAGTTTCAGAGTTCAGCCGTCAGATAACAATTATGTGTTGAGCTAAAAATTTAAAGTAACAACTATTATTGTAAATCGAGTTGTCATTATTATTATTATTATTATTATTATTGTTATTGTAGACTATTATCGTTCTAGAACCAAGATTCTGGTTGTTTTTCGAGTTTAGGTTACATTTGTTGTACGGATGTTCGTGTACTTGGAGAATCGGATCGAGAGTGGTCTGTGGTATAATAACAGCAATTTACCGCTAACCGAGTTTGATATGATTAGACGCGGAACAATACGGTCACTTTCCGGACGACGATGTACTCCGTATAGTGATTCGGCCTATTCGGAACGTCCGACAAATAAGTGTTCTATAACCTACTAGTGTTTGCGTATAGACATATGGTTAGAACAATATTAATATTTCACTAAATTTTCAGGCAAATAGTCAAAGAATTTTATGGAATATTGCCATCCACCTATAGTGTGAACTAGACAAAAAATTATCAAAACATTTCGTTTTTGTTATATTTGAAATTATATTTCCTTATAAATTATAAAAATCAAATAGTCATTGGACTGGTAAAAATAAGAAATTTGTAAAACCAAGCGCATACATTTACTTTTAATTTTCCAAGGTATAAAAACATATAGAAGCCTACTGATTTTCTATGTATATATTTTAGGATTTAGAGTATTTATATGTAAATTCGCATAATAATAAATAATAAATAAATAAAATATATGTTTTCAAATATGAATATTTATTTTTATTTTAGAACTTTTAGTTCAACAGTTAAAATGTTAAATTTAAACAGTAAATATACAAAACACAATAGGAAAAAGACAATAAATAATATCAGATACAAAATTGAAACGCAATGTTTTTAATGATAGTACTCGGTGAACATAAATTATATGAATTCCAATATCATGAGCATATAATGTTTAATTTTTTATAACATTTCTGTAAATGCCTAGCGATTAATTGTAAAATATGAAATCCTTGGACTGTCTTCATGGATATTCATTAAAATTGGTCTTATTAGACAGTATAGTGAAACGCTGATGACTATCGTTAGAAACACTGTACTGCACGTCATATTGGTACCATTGAACGGGCGTGGTAAACTGCGTCGCGGACCCCTTTTCGCAGTTGTATGTGCCCTTAAAAATTTCACTCTGAACTTAAGTTACAATTGAATATTCTAGTAGTTCTTTGGAAAATTGGAAAACGCTTACCAGTTTAACATGAATAACTCAACTCGCGAAATTACCATAGAGTACGATTACGTGAACCGTAACGAATTTTACTGACGAAACCGTGGTATACGAAAAAAAATGTTACGTCGAACTTTATGTTACACACCCACGGTTTTCGATGTAGTAATACGCAAAACAGCGAGGACAATTTTGACGCATGAATTTTTTTGTTTTTCTTAATCCATTTATTTTTATTCAATTTGATGAACTACGACACGCGTTGGTTCTTATGCGCGAAATTAAAACACTTAAAATCGGACGCAATATTCAACAACGCACATAAACATTCCTATATTATTATACAATATCATATAATATAATATCGCCATGAGGGTCGTCATCAAGCACAACAATAGATTCGTTCGCAATGATAGTATTTTCCGACTAGTTTTCGTTGGCATTTTTATAAATTAGACTTACGGCCGCGGATGCAACACAGCAATGTACAATTTTTATGGCATAATAAAATTATTACTATGTATGAATTTATTATATTATATATGTTTACACTTTTAATGGAAATTTAAAAAATTTATAGGCATGGGTGTTTTATTTTCACATTTATCAATGTTTGTCATCCGACTCTTTGGTGCCTCTCTCGTTGTTCAACAGTAATGTGAATAAATCGCCTGTCTTATTTCAAGCACAACCCATATTTTATAAACAAGGGACAACCATTTTCCGATAAGACAAACGGTTTACAAGAATTTCAGATCTCGGCAACTGTTGGGATTAGATTAGACGGCACAGCGCAATATTCTTAGTTACTGGGCTGGAAGCACCCGTGATTAAATCCCGGGCGAACCTGGTTTCATTCTTTAAGAAAATAATTAATGTATATGCTCGGGAGTAGACATGGATTTAAAAGGGATTTCGACGACAAGGGTTGGTGGGGTGGTCGTCAGCGTAGGTGCGGAGAGGGGTATTTCGAAATAACGTATACATTATTATACCGTTTTAGTGTAAAGAGCATAAATATGAGCCAATGTGTGACATGGAAGAAAAAATAATTGAAAATAAAATAAAAAGCGAAAACAGTAATAATAAATGGTACCACGATGAGACAGTTTTGTTTTTTATGATATGCGTATTCAAATGTCAACAAAACTTTAAGGAGTTCTGTTTCCCTGGTAATATTGATTACTCTGAATATACCATATAATTATTATTCGAAAAGGTCGAGAGCGTTTCGTATTACTCTTCGTCGAGTTTTGTTGTTTTATTTATACACCCAAACACACACAAATAAATGTATTATGTATATGTATATTTTTTTTTCAATATAATTAAAATATTATCGACGAGTCCTGTTTACGAGAGAAACATTTTTGTTTATAAATTATTCTCTTTGTATAGAATGTATGCATGAATAATGTGTGTATTTAAATATATATGTGTGTGTGCGTATACTAACCATTAAATAAATGGATTTGCCAAGTTGCGCGCGTTCTGATGCTCTCTAAACTTTTACAGACATTGCCCGATTGCCCGACCAGGAATAAATGTGTATCCCGTGAGACTTGATGGAATACAATATTATTGATTATTACAGTCATGAAATTAAATAAACTATTGTTGTTTTAGAAGAAATATCTCAGCAAATATCTCAAAACGTCCAACTCATCGTTATAATAATAATATAATAACAATAATAACAATATTAGGACTATATGACATAGTGTACTACTACATCTTCACATCTAGTCGTCTATACACGAGTTAGCTTTTGAAGTAAACTTCGTTTTTCCAAAAGATATTATTATTATTATTATTAATGTTCAAATCTAAATTTGACGACAAAATCAATAATTTATAATGTTAGCGATGGAAAAAATAAAACGATTTTCTCCCATACGCCATTGCATATATTCCGTAATTTACTCGCATGATTTTAATTAAATTTTCAGAATTTATAACGAATAGTATGTTGTCGTGTTGATTGGATATTGATTAGTGTTTTAAATATTTCACTATGAATTTTCCACAGCTAATTAAATTTTATTAATAAACCCACTAAACGTGATAGTTATGTACAATTAATAATAATTACATTACACACGCATAAAACCATTTAAATTAGAGACATGAAAAAATTTAAAAAATGATAATAACAACATTAGTGTGTTCATTACTTAATTTTAATTATATTTCTAGAGATAAAGAAGATCATTTATTTTAAGTGATCTCTATTATTTTTATCCCAATAGCTATACAATAATGTAGTACTCACGTATTGACCCACTACACTTCCGGTTACTTAAAGAAAAAAAATAATGAGGACTTGCTATACTGTATAGAGAAAAAGACCTAAATCATATAGTAAGCCATTATAATGGATTTGTTAAATTTGAATGCAATGATATTATTGTATACGAAAAACGATTCTGAACGGAAATGATTTGTCAGTCTAGGATATTTTATAATAATAATATATATAATTTGTAATAAAATTAATTCTGATATGTGATTTACTTTTAAATCAGAATTGATGGTGGTTGGCATGGTTAATAAATTTTTTCAGCATGTAATTATCATAATATTTTATAATATTATCATAGGTATTATACTAGTAAACGTAAAAAAGACTATATTCAATAATGTATATAATTTAGTTGGTATAGAATATTATATTTATAGTTATTTGAAGAAAATCTTAGGGATAACCTTGTGTTAAAATTTTGAATCTTAAGTACCAAAAACTTTATGAATTTGCAACTGCAATACAAAATAACTTTCAAATTAGGGTTATTTTGATATATTTTGAAAAATGTGTACTTTAGTCGTTTATAAAAAAATTGTGAGTAACGATTTTCGGTTTTTTCAATATTGTTATAAATCAAATTTATAAGAAATCATATATTCAATTTTCAAGATTTTTTGGAAGCCACATTTTTTTATTGGTATTTTAAAAAAAATTCAGTTTTCTATAAATAGCTCAAAAAAGTCAAAATATATAGTACGTGTATAAAAAACGCTAATATAAACATTTAGTGATAAATTACAGATTTTTGTTTTTGAATTAAACAAAATAAAACTAATTTTGCATAAAAATTCGCATTTTTCCGACATTTTAGAAAACTATTGACAATTTTAACTTTTAACTTGCCAAAGTACTAACTAGATTCAGATTTATTTTCTTTCAGAATAGCTGCTGATGTATATTAGTTGAAAATCAAGGCACTATTATTGCTCTAAAACATAAAAAGAAAATAGTACACAAATTATTTTAAAAACGATATATGCATCACTTCCTTCGGAATCTAAAACACCAAAAACCCCCATAATGGCTAATAATCACAGTTGCCAAAGCCTTGCCTGAAAAATAGATCACAAAAAATAAATAAAATAAAACAATGTATTAAAAGATTATGTTATAAGGGAGAAAATAGTAATTTGTATTTTGAAAACGACAATGATGAAAAATAAAAACTAATTGTAATCCGGTCACTGGTAAAAATCTGTTTATTCTAGAACATTGTAGGTAGTTGGTATAAAATACTTTCCAGCGTTAATAATTTCATTCCAGAGCTATATAAATTTCAAATCTAAAATAATATCAAATGGGTAATAATAATATCTAATGTTAGAGAATTATTAGGTTGCTCTATCATTATGTAAACCGTATTAATAAAATGGAGAGACGTGTTTTGATGCGATTTCTACTATCGAGTATTAGCTGTATAATAATTAATAATACAGTCCAGTGAGCTAGGAAAGAATTTAGTTACAATAATATTGTTTAATGATATGAACATCAAGTTATGTCCGTATGTCGTCGCACTTGTTTCAGATATATATTTTGACCGACTCCTGGTAAAACGTACTGTGATTGGAAATGTATTATATCAATGACGACTGGTTACTGTTGCAATGTTCTAAAAATTAGACACGAATCGCTTCATTTACAGTCCATGGAATAGTTTTTACGTGACCATTTTGCTTTTCGAAATACCTGCCAAACATAAATTGATCAACACATTTAATATTCGTCGGAAAAATCACATAAAAATGTATATTTTTATTTTTTAACGCAATCTAGGTCACCTTGAGTCAAAGATATATTAATGTATATTATTATGCACTACTCGAAAACAATATAATTTCATAGGGCGAATTTAATTGTTTTATTACTAACATAAAACGTAATCAAACTCTATTCATCTAAACATTATTTAATTAACTGTTTTTTGATGGGTTTTTTTTCTTTTACTTATCGTAGATAATTTAATTTTTTTTTTTTTTTTTGAGGCCACTAGGAAGAATTATTATAATATAATAGATTAATTCACTTGGAAAAGTTATTAATATAATTGGTAACGTTTATGATTAATAATAAAGCTCAAGAAAATATAAACATTACATTTTTATAATCGCAGTAATAGCGGCCATTATATTATAAAAGATGAATTAGTGTAATTAAACTGAAATTATATCAGTTTTGTGTATCTATATTATGATTAAAATCCTATTTTAAACTTATAATAATGAATAAAACATAAATCGTTTTTAATGAGATTCACACTATTTCAATAGGCGTAATTTCGTTGAACATAGTAGTATATTACTTAATTATTTAGAATTAGATACCAATTCATAGTTAACTTATCTGATGTTATAACATCATTATAACTATTATAGTTTATCAGTTTATGCAATGGAAATAAACCACTATTGTTAGCTTTATTTCAAAATACCAAATTATGTCATTTAATCAATTATGATTTTTATTTTCAAAATTATATATTTTTTTTTTTTTTTTATCAATGTAGGTACATTGTAATTTGGTTGTTTATTTGATACTATGTATTTACTGTACAGTGAAATATTAATTATTTCAACTTTAGATAATGAAATATTATTTTACCAGTAAAATATACTGTTGTAATCACGTTAATTAATTTTAAATATTGATTATAAGTAACAGTTAAGTACAATGCTGCGTGTATAAATTTTATTCGGATATATAAAATAATTGATTTCAATAAATTCTGTAAAACTGCATAGTTAAATATAAATAGATTTAATTTAACTGATTAAATATTTCAATCAACAGTAAAATTTGAAGAGAAACATCTAAAAATCAAGTATAATAATAATTATATAACTATCGTTTTAATAATGCTTATTAAGTTTAATTTCGTTAGAAATACAAGCTGGTCATAACACAACTCTTATTGTTTACTGCGAGATTATTTTATAAATATTTCCTCATTTATTTTATTTCATAATCGATATTGTTTTTTGCAAAATTTTAATATTCAGATTTTAGAGCAGAGACATTGCAAATCACTATCGTAATGGTTATTTTCTCTGCGTATCCCAAAGTACACCGTACAAGTAGTTGGTTTTTCCATTCATTTTAATGTTGATATATTCTTCCGTCTGCACATGTTTGTAATGAAATAAATGTTTATTTTCACAAATATCAAAAAAGTGTGTTTATTATACGTTTATCTTGGTTAAAACGTCGGTGTTGATTAATTAACAAAATGATTTATTCAAAAGATGGAAAGTTCGTTCCAGAAAATAATCAAAATAATTTTCATTTATTGCTTAAATCTGAATAATTTATTATTTGTCTAGAAGCGTTACAGAAAGTATTAAGAATTTAATGTAATCATGAAATCAACTGATTTGTATTTTAATTTAAAAGTTCCAGATGTAATTTTCTCAAATGGATTCGTTTGATTATAAAATATTTTATTCTACAGTAAATATTTTCACATAGATCTGTTGCAAACACGATCCGCAGTATTGAAATACATGCAAATAATATGATATAGGTGTTTAGCAAATTAAGTGAATTAAACAAAATCGAATTCGTTGAAATGTATCAGTGATTGTTATTCATATTTTTACAAAACTAAATATCATATTATCATTATAACAAATATAACCTTTTTCTAGGTAGGTTATGATTTACTTTATAGAACCAAAAACCCGTGGTAGACAATGGATATAACTAAAATTTAAACTTTTCATTATTGAAACTTTGACATTATTAACAAGATGATGGACTTTGCCAGGGTTGAAGTTTATTTCAATAATATACGCATATAACTAACATAAAATTGAGTTTATTGTGAACATTCTGGGTATATACTGACGTAAATATTATAATAATTATATTTTAGAATTTATTATAACTTAATAGTACGACAAAAGGTACATTTTTTTTCGTTTTTTCACGAATTTTGGTAAAAGATTATATTTGATTTATCAACGGACAACGGTGTCTTGTTTCAAAAATTTATTTAACGGTCCTATAAAAATCGATCTAAATTTAATGACCAAGCAAACACAATTAAAAATTATGGAGAACATAAAAACGAAATCGGTCTCATAACGGTCAACCGAAAAGAAAATTAATAATGATTATACACCGAGTCACCTCGGTTATATCTGATAATAAAAGATCACGTAACCATAGCACCTATTTACAATCTCAATAATATGTATAAATAGTTTATTATCGGTCACGACCGTATACATGGTAACCATAATATGTAACATACCAATTTGACTAGGAATCGACCTCAAACTCGGTAATGTGTTCTCATGAAATGCAACTTTTCCGTTAGCTGCACATAATTCATAGAAGACAAAAGGTCATCAAAGGTGTCATGACGTTATAAGTGATTAATGTTTGATTTTGCGTGCACTAAAAATGCCAGTTTGAAAAATATTTCACATCCTTGTTGATTGAATATAATTAAATTAAGACATTAAAAGATTTGCCCGAAAAATATTGAAATAATCATTGAACGGTAATCGAAACGTCCAAACCATTCGCAAGAACGAAATAATAATATAATATATAGGTATAGAAGACATTTAGTTTTGTGAACAAAATAAGTAAAGGAAAAAATAATGTATGATAAAAAAACAGTCAAAAGGCTTCGGAATCGAACAGTGCAACCCAACTATCTCTACCTACCGAATCCGTCTAAATAATAATTATTTAATTATAATATTTAATCAACTGTGTTGCGCAAAACTTGCGATTAAACAAATGTGATAGTAATTTAAACTTTTCTGATTTCACGAAACAGTATAATTCATTTAAATCCTACGCGACATTAATTAAAAACAAAT
Source organism: Chaitophorus viminalis (assembly GCA_025469195.1). Taxonomy (NCBI): domain Eukaryota; kingdom Metazoa; phylum Arthropoda; class Insecta; order Hemiptera; family Aphididae; genus Chaitophorus; species Chaitophorus viminalis. The sequence continues at coordinate 201,716 of JAIPRK010000023.1, read as the reverse complement.
AATAATTAATAGTGATGTTGTAAGCTACGTGTTGGACCATTTCGCAGCAGTGTACATTTTAATACCGCATGAATTTGATGTAACAATATTATTATAATTATGCGCACGATTTATATATATTTTGCAACACGCGGTCCAAACCGACTAACCGGTGCGTGGCGGCAGTGGCGGCGTCGGAGCATTAATAATTATTGTACCCGCGCGAGGATGCAAAATATCTACATAATATTACTGTTCTGTGTTGCAGCGGGGAGAAAAAAAAATGTAATTCAGCACTAACTTTGGTCGGGGAAAATAAATAACGAAACTGTTATTATTTCATCGCATCCGGACGTTGTAAGTACTTATTACGGCTACCTAGTAAGTAGGTATACATGCGTGTGTGTATATAGTATGAAAGTCAATCTCGAAAACTTTTAGGGACGTGTTTATTGTCGAAATCAATTTGGTTTGTTTACGCACTAAACTTCAATGATTATATATACGAACGAGTATATATATATATATATATATATATATATAAATAAAGCACGTTTGAGTTTAATAATTTATATCGAACGAGATTTGTTTTGTTTCTCTGTTTACCGAATACAACACTAATAATATAACGTTGTATCGCTGATAAAGCGTTGAGATATGTAGTTACAGAAATATATATATATATATAACTATATGCGTATATTGTACATATGTAAAACATAAAATAACGAATCCACCAGTTCATAAAACGACAATGGTATTTCCTTTTTATGGGTTTCCGTACGCATGTATTAAAATTTTTTATGGCTTTTCAAATATATGCGTTTATAAATATATATTACACATGTTAAGTATTTTCCCGATACAATCGTGAAAATGAGGTAAACATTAAATTGGCTTTTAGTATAATTTACATATTATATTTGAAATATTTAAAGCTCCGATTTAATGCGTTTATACACAATTTATTACACCTATTGAATAGTCCAGTATCCTTATATATTATATATTTACATAATATCGTATAGATGCAGGATATAGCCCGCTTCAGTCAAGTACACACCGTATGGACTTCTATCAATCGATGACACCGCCCGTGCTCCCGTAACGGACTTGTTCAATTTTTTTTTTTATCCATTATTGACCACAAATGCTTGCAGCTGCAGTATGGTTTACTTAATTATTAGATGCGATTTTCATGAGCTTTTGGAAAATGTTAATAAAAACCCACAAATATAAAATATTTTTTTTTTTTTTATCACTTTAAATTTAATGAGCCTTTACCAATAAAGCATTATGGCTAATATAATAATATAACCATTATAAGAAAACCGCTGAAAAAATACAAATTTATAATACAAATTAAATCTAAATAATAATTTTTTTCCACACATAAACTATGTAAACAGAATTAATGATGTTTTATTTATTTATGTTCATCTTAATGAAAAACATCAAATCGTTTTATGGTTTGCTTTCCAAAGAACAAATATATGATATTATATCATTAAAAATGTATACTCTTCCATTAGTTTCGTAAATTTGATTTTGATACAATTATTATTATTAATTGCTTTTGTAATAAAAATATTTAGTTTGCATGCATACAAACACATAATTATATACATTATACATATAATGTAAAGAAACACCTATAAGCATATGCATAGTAGTTTTTTCTTTGTAATTTCAACTTTAATGAAAATACTGGAACAACAAAGATTCGTTATAATAGTAATCGGTGTAAACTATGCGTGATAATATTGTACATTCTCAGCTGTTATAATAATAATAATAATACAATATAATATTTCGTTTGACAACACGAATTTAATACGCCACGAGTATTAATACAATTGTATAGATACGTATACTCTGATATTTTTGTGAGTAATCGCCATGGCATTAAGTGCGTACGGTAATTACTGACATTATTTCTCGATTATACAACAAAAAAAATTAAAAAAATAAATAAATAAATAAAAACCCCATCACCGGGCTCATCAATCATTGACCTACTACTTCTACTACGGCTACTACTACTACTACTACTACTACTACTACTACTACAACTCACTTGTCATTGTTTAATTGCTGCAGTACACCGAATATAATATACAGTCAGTGCAATTATTCTATAACGATAATATCTAACCCGGAATTTAGTTATTAATATTATTATCATTATCATCATTATCACCATTATCGTCGTCGTCGTCGTGTACACCGATGTACGATGTGTGATCGTCATTGTTATTAGATGCTCCTCTGCATGACGTTAACCGATAAGTTTTGAATGAAAAAAATTGTTGAAGCTATACTTTTGTTTTGATTTCAACCAATATCTATTTAGACAGATTACTGGTGCTCCTCGAGAAGACTAATAAAATTATCGTGTTTTGTGATGATAATAATAATAATAATCGTACACGATTTTCCGAGTGAAGAAATACGAAAATTTCTGTCAGAACGTTGAGGTGGTGCACGTGCGCTCTTCCCAATAGTTAATTAGGTAACAATTTTTTTTCATTCTACACGTATTTTACTGTATTTTCCACTGAAATAGACAATACACTTATGAGGATGCCATACCCGTTGTGTTGCCTCCGTCTTACAAACGTCGCCGCGACATATTAATTGTTAGTCGCATTAATTGTTATTATTATTGCGTGCGTTAATCGCCGCTATATTATTATTTTTTCTTGTGCATTTAGTATCTATTATGTGGACGTGCATCGTCACGATACTATACATTTTTATATTTGGTGTATTTTAAACACATGTTAAAGCGTATGCAAAATAGCTACGTAATAATTATATTATTATTGTAAGCACGAATAATTGCTGATAGATTATTTTATATATTAGCTTTGTTCTAATAATGCTTTGGTACAAGCGCGTGCGCTAATCACCGCGGTTTGTATCAATATTATAAATTACATATTTTTTGTGCGTGCACAAATCGCCGCAAGTTTGTTATTTACACTATTATTTATTATCTTTCAAGTGTGAGTGCTAAGCGCTGCAAATTATTTGTTATAAATTAATTATATTTTATTGCGTGTGCGTAAGAAAGTGGAGTACCTGCAACTAATAAAAATGCTGTTGTTGAAAAAAGTCATTCAGCTGTAAATGTTCCTAGTAAAACAGTTAATAATAATAGTAAATTCAAAAAACATACAAGTGCACCAAGTAGCCTTAAAGACTTACCATAAAAATCTTGATCAGCGATTGATTTTGTAGAGAAATTGGTTTATAACAAATTAGAATATTTAACTTAAACATTCTGTTCTCCTGAAATTTTAAATGGTATGATTGACGCAAATTGGAAAACTCGTTTTTTAAATGTCCAAGCATTTTCTGAGATAGTTGATCAAATGGATTCAACAGCAATTAGTAGTCAAGTATAAATAAAAATATTAAACAAAAAACTTGGTATTAGGGATAGTAATGTACAAGTACAAGAGTTGAGACTTGAGTGTTTGAAAAAAATCATTGAAAAGTTTTCTATTTTTAGGTGTAACAAGGTGTGTACCTTACTACTCAGTTGGATGATAGAAAAAATAGTAATTTAGCTTGTGTAGTATTAACTACTCTTGCTGAAGTCACTAGATTAGATTTGGTCTGTAATGCAGTATTAGTGTATGCATTCACCCAACCGAATAATCCAAAAGTTCAAGTTAATGCCTTGAAAGGGGTTTCTGGTGCTATCTTAGAGTTTGGATTTGTTATTGAACCTAAATCTATAATACAAAATATCAAAAGAGCTGTCAGCGCTTCTAACTCACTGGTAAGAGTGGCTGCTATCTCTGCTCTGGGTGTTTTATATCTATATTGGGGATCTCAGTTAACCTTATTTTTTGAAAATGAAATTCCAATTTTAGTACAAAAAATTACTGCAGAATTTAAAAAGTACCAAGTAAAAGTTCCTCCAAAACCAATCCGTGGAAAAGAAACTAAAGGACCTATTAAATCTTTAGAAAAGTCCAGTGATGATGAAAAATCAGCTAATAAATTAATTTACGAGACATTGTTCCAAGAGTAGATATAACCCCACATGTAACTGATGTACTAATTAGTGAACTTTTAGACAGAGATTGGAAAGATTGTTCTAATGCTTTAATCAAATTAAAAGATATAATTGTTGATGCTAAATTTATTACTAGTGATTTGGGTGGAGCTAGAGAAGCTCTGAAAGAGAGGATAGGTGATTCAAACGCCTAGTTCAAATGCAATTAATTTGGTTGAATTAATGTCAATAGCTATGTGATCATCTTTTAAAAGTTATATAAAACTATATTTATCTGGTGTATTAACTGCATTAGATGATCCAAAGACATTTAAATAATTTAATGTCAAAGTGCTCACCAATATATGCATACTTGGGCAGATGTATGTGATTACCGAGAATTTTTTGGAAGTGATATACATTTGAAAGGATTAAAAATCAATTCAGTTACACTTCGATCAGAGTTATGGATGTGACTTGCTGAAAAACTGCCTCTCATTTCATATAAGACAATTCCAGCTGATGAATTAAAGTGTTTACTATCAACTCTTTACTCAAATCTTGAAGATATAAATAGTAGTGTTCGTAATAACGCTGAAAAAGCATTAATTGGGTTTAGGAAGAATATTGGTTATCTTGCTATGTATTAGGCTTGTGAAAAATTATAGTCTTCCATGTCAGTCAGATTTTGTAGAGAAAAATTAAATGAAACAAGACCAAACTAACCAGCTTCACCAATGATTAAAAACACTGAAGTTGGAAAATCAAATGGTCATACAGGTTCTACAAAACTAAAAGGATCAAAGATTCTTTTAAAACCTGTTACTAAAGTAAACTGTATATCTCATGCAAATGCTGCTATCGAGAAAAACAAAGAAGAAGAAGACAATATGCCATTGTTTCAACATAACAATTTAAAGCATCAACGTGACATCGATGAACATAGATTAAAGTCTTTGAAATGGAATTTTACTTCACCTCAAGTTTTAATATAATAATAATAAACAACTTACGGTTTTGTGGAGCGCAGACTGGCCAGCTGGTCCTTAATAAACCTATATAATAAAATGGTAACATAAAAACTTATTCACAAAAATAATTAGCACACGTTCAATAAAATATAATTAATTTATAATAAATAATTTGCAGCGCTTAGCACTCACACTTGGAAGATAATAAATAATAGTATAAATAACAAACTTTCAGCGATTTGTGTATGCACAAAAAATATGTAATTTATAATATTGATACAAACCACGGCGATTAGCGCACGCGCTTGTACCAAAGTATTATTAGAACAAAGCTAATATATAAAATAATCTATCGGCAATTCGCACCTACAATAATAATATAATTATTACGTAGCTATTTTGCATACGCTTTTACATGTGTTTAAAATACACCAAATATAGAAATGTATAGATAGTATCGTGACGATGCGCGTCCACACAATAGAGACTAAACGCACAAGAAAAAATAATAATAATGCGGCGATTAGCACATGCAATAATAATAACAATTAATGCGACTAACAAATAGGTCGCAACGATTCGCGCACACGACAATAATTATAAAACACGATTAACTAAAAAAAAACTACGTGATTCGGCCAAATAACAACAAAAAAAACTTGACTTTAATAATAATAATGCGATTCGCATAAATAATACTTGAGTGTCTTCGGACGATTTTCACTACGACCGTTTGAGACGGGACAACAATAACAATAATAATAATAACGGCGGCTGTGTTAAATTTTTCGCGCAAACGGCCCGGTGGCATCGATAGCGGTTTTTAATCTGCATATTCGTATTATATAACTCACAAAACATTCAAAAATTCAATTATAATTAGAACAAAAATAAACAATTATGTGTGAATTGTGTGAGACCAGCCATGTCCCCCGTGACCTTGATTGTTAGTTACCTCATAAATAATTATACTGTCGTGGCGGCAACAAGGCGTATAATATTAACAACAACGGAGCTCGCGTACAACGTCAAAGGCCGGTAAACGGTGAAAGGGGTTAATGGCCCTACAGAGGATATACTGGTGGGGACGTGGATTTTTTTATTTTCTCGCCCTTCTTCCGTTATTATTTATCCATATACCTTTTTTCGGCGCTCGCCGTGCCAGACGACAGCACTTGGAACGGGTGGGCGGCGACGGTAGCGGGTGCGCGGTGACGTGGAATCCCTTTTCAGCAAAGGATGTACGCGCGTGTTAGGCGCACCCGAGGTACAAATTGCAGCAGCAACGGTAGTGCGGCTTTCAACAGGTGGTGGTATAGTCAAGGAAGCATCACATAATCCCTGCAGTGCCTCGAAATTCGTGGTTTGTATACAATAACGCGTATTATCGTGCTTTTATTTATGTCTATATAGTTGTGTGCATATAATGCGCGATCACGTTAACCCGGTAAGGTGGTAACTGCAGTTAACCGTAAGGTTGGTTACGACGATGACTCACCCCTGTGGCGTACCAAACGCTGTACTAATATATATATATATATATATACACACACACACACACATATATATATATATATATATATATATACTGCTTTCAACGTACGACCGACAGCGGTCTGTATATATACGTACGTCTGTATATATAAACGTATTATGTATATAGTAGTGGTTTTCCGTTAAAAACTGACCTACGCACCGTTATCTCGTCTGATTGTCGGTATATAATTCGCTGCACACACAGTATTAATAATGTATCCAGGTGCATTATCGCATTTACATATTATATACACCTATTTTATATATATATATATATATATTATTATGTTAAGCATGGACGCGTGTTCACGTAACGCGTCGTATTACATGGTACCTGAACGACACGTTTTTTTGAACGTACGTGCGATGAAGAAAAAATACAGCGGCGAGCGCAAAAAATATACATATTTATCGTTCGTTTTCGTTTTTATTTTGCTTTTTGACACTTGTGCAGAAATCCTGTACTATAAAAACGAAGCGACTGACCACAATGGTCAAGAGCGAGTCCTTGAAAAAAATAAATAAATAAATAAAAGAAGAACCGGATGGGCCACGCTCTGCTACACTGTAGGGGGTGGAGTACACCTCATTTATAGGATAGGTCATTACAATGGATTTGTTAAATTTGAATGCAATGATAGGTATAATTGTATACGAATAACGATTCTGAACGGAGATGATTTGATGGTCTAGAATAGGTATATTATATAATACATTATGTTATATTTATACTGAAATATAATGTTAATATTCTTTGTTCAAACGCTTATAAAAAAAATTGTGCCTCTACATTTAAAAAATATTTGAATGACAATAAAAACAACTTGTATAAAAAATTCTATTAAATTTGTTAGTATTTTGTACAAACAGCTGTTAAAAATTTCAAGTTTCTGCGACTTATACTTTTTAAATCATCATAAATATTTAAAATCGTTTGAGAATAAATCGTTATTTTATGCAATTTTGTAAGAATTGAAATTTTAAACAGTCATTAAATTTTGTTCTTAAAGAAATTTTTTTATACTTTTTTAAAGAATAACATATGGATAACCTAGTGTTAAAATTTTGAACCTTAAGTATAAACTATAAATTTGATGAGTTTTTATCTACAAAATAACTTGCAAATTATCGTATTTTTTATCACATCTTATACAAATTTGAACGATTTTCAATTTTTTTTGATGCAGTAATTATAACTTATAATGAATGTTTTTAGAAAAATCAAAAATTTAAATTGTCTATATATAAGTCAATAAATTTCAAAATACTTCAAATATGTAACTATATGTATAGAAAACGCTAATTTAAATGTTTGGTGGAAATTTCAAGTATATGCGGTTTTTGGTTTTTGAATTAGAGCATTTTAAATAAAAAAGAGTTTGTCAAAACGTGGTTTTGCGTAAAATTTCCTGTTTCTTCATAATTTTTTTATTGTTTTTTCGACTCTTTTAAAAAGTATTAAAAAAGTTTCAATTTTGACTTGCCCAAGTATCATTTACATTCACTTTCCTTTCAATAAGGTTACTGTTTAAGAAAATTTGAGCATATTTACTGCCCCAAAACGTGATGAAAGATACAAAAAAAAAAAATAATAAAAAAACACTCATCATTGTAAAACCAATAGATTCTATCACTCCGTTCAGAATATAAACCGTAGAAGGTACACGACGATGTACACATATAGTGATGTGATCTCGTGGTTACTGATTCGATTCAGTGCCGATATTATACAGGATGCAACGAGAAGTTTCAACACTTAGGTTTTGTTCACCGTTCAGTTCGATCTCGATAAATCCGTTTCCGTTGCACTGTTGCACATCATCCTATGCAATACTGAAGCAATACCATCACGGTCGTGCCTAAAGGATTTTCAGCAAACACGTATCTAATTATAATCTATCCACAAATTGCTCATAATATACGTCGTGTTTCCTATGCCTATCCGCAGTAGACAAATCGATAATTAAGATGATCGCTCATACTATACAGAGTGATTTGTTAAGTAAGCTCATCCATTTTTTTGACTTTAAAAATGCTTTTTATAATTTTTATAGTTTATAAATTTTTTTTTTAATCTTGTACGTATATAAATGTAGTGTTTATAAATACCAGTCAATAGTCGGTTATTGCAGATAGTAGATAACTATCGTATTATCTGATTCAATTAATACGTATAGGTATGACATTATAATGTATTACACAATAATTAATAATATAGGTACATGTTAATTATTAGTGCTTATATTAAATTCGCAATCTCAAATCAGCAGCAAATAGTGTTTTTTTATGTATTATAGGAATATTTCCTAAAAATTTAAATTTAAATAATTAAAAAAAACTCAATTGAATTCTGATTTTGACACAACAAAATTCACAGAAAAATAATCCCAATGGTATAGCACAGTGAAAAAAAGAGTATTCGCAATTGAATCGCCATAGACCATACTTAGGAAAGTATAAAAATTGCAAACAACATAGTTTTGTGGTAACTTAAAGACTTAAAAAAAAAACCAAATTTTAGTCTTTTTACGACTAAAATAGGGGTATGCTTGTTTAAGAAATTAGCCTGTATGTAAATATAATATTATATAGTGTCCTATATTATTATAGTGTTTTAAATTGTGTTGTTATTTCGCGCGATGATCATCGTTCGGGTTCTTCGATGTCAGAAATCCGTTGAGAATATACATTGAAGTTATAACAATATTTTAATGTCGAATATCGGCGAGTTTTCGAAATTTAAAACATCGTCGAATGACTATCAACCATAATTGCCAATCAATTAATATTATGCAACTGGTCCAATAATAATAATAATAATAATAATATTAATAATAATTATAATATTATTAATAATTATTATATTAATAATAATAATAATAATAATAATAATGAAATGCAACTGAAACACGGTAAAATACGTATATATTTTTACTCGCCATCAAATAAATCGTATTAATATAATAATGTGATATGTATGAATAAAAAATATAATTAATTCCATATCGAGAATGCAATTAGTAACGTTATTTGCTCAACGGCTTATTTATATAATCATTATAGTATGCTGTATCCAATGGCAACCGTTTCTGTGGGGTTGGTCTTTTGTTTATTTTTATTTATTTTATTTTATTTTATTCCCATGAAACTTTTGTTATTAAATAAAGTTACAACACGAGCGAAAACGCTGCGTTATTAAATTTATTATTTTATGTTTAGTTTAAAGTATGAGAATTGTATGTTTATATTTTAATTCAAAATTGCAGTATTATATAAAACAAATAAATAAAAAGAATAATAATAATAAATAAACACGATGTATAAAATATTATGATATTCAGAATTGTTGATTACTTTGTTTTTAACTCAGCCGGACTAACTTTTACTGTTATTGACCGTCATAACTTTCACTACTCAAACTTAAAATCATTAATTAAATGTCAAATCAGCTGTAATGCTGTATACGTAAGAGAATGTGTTGTCATTTAAAATTTGAAAGCTATGAAGTGTTACATCACGCATCTTAATGAATTTATTTGGATCTCATTTAAATCCAAATGGGATTTCACGTTTTGGTTTAATGACAAAAATACACGATACTTTACAATGTATCGGTCAAACGTATTTCTAGTAGTTGTGTAACTACGTTTTAATCTATAATTTAAATGTATTCGCGTCTCATAGTGCTTCAGTACCGGTTTTAACATATTTATTATTCCCTTAAATAGTAGAAATTATATTGAAAAATCATTTATACTCTTTGTGATAAATGATAAATCATGGACCAAATGTCTGGTCTAGTGTTTCTTATTTATTACTTATACTTACAGTTATTAATTTTGTTGCGAGAAAAAAAAACTATTGATTTGTTATAAATGTTATAATAATAATAAACAAAATGTAGGTATTACATTTATTTCTAAAATAAATTATTGTTCATAATTTATAATGTCTAATTATTATAATGTTGTTCCAATAATAATTGATCATCGACAGTTAATTAATAACTAATTGAGGTTCTATTTGACTAAAGGGGTTTTCAGTTGTTTTTCTTTTCTTATTACGATTACTATAATTAAAAAAAATATCTGTAAAATAACCACTTTTGAGTGATTGCTACTTAAACTAATTAACTAATAAACATACTCGCTTCCTCCCTCCCCCCAGCAAAACAAAACATAACCAAGGCAATATATAGTGTCATGAGAGACATTAATAAATTTTAACGGTACTTCCATTAACTTTCTATTCCTAAATAGGAAACTGAAACTTTGTTAGGCCGGTTTATGCTCCATTTGACAAGTAAACATTTCCATGGCTATGGTCCTAATAAAAATAAAACCATTCTTGAATATTATATACTTATACGCAGAAGACAGAGAGACAGAAAAAGAGAGAGAGGGAGAGAGAAAGAGACAGAGAGAGAGAGAGTAAGAAAGAGAGAGAGAGAGAGAGAGAGGGAGAGAGAGAGAGAGAAAGAGAGAATGAGAGAGAGATACGTTCAATATAGTACCTATTAGCTTATTTTTATTACGCTGTGTATATAATGTATGCGTTTAAACTACCAAACGTAAAAAACAAAAGAGGAAATCAATAAATACATAATTCGAGCTGTTGACATTCACGTTATTTCCCAACTCGTTATTATTTATTTTCATCCTACCCATTCCACCGTTTTGCATTAAATATTATAATACGCGTACCCATACACAATGCGCGCAGCACTACACATCTTCGGTGAATTCGTAGACGGTTGTCATATTATGTATTTACATTTTGTTAAAACATTCGATTTGACATTGGATAACTATAATCATATAATAAAATGACTATATACTACATACCAATCGCATGTAAATTATATACGGACAAAAATTGCTACACAATTCAATTAAATTTCGTTAATTATGGAGATTATAATAAGGTATTATGATTAAATTGATCGAATCATTATAAAATCATTTTGGCGTAGTACCTACATACATATTATTATTATTAATACGGCAATATAACATATGCCAATTCTTATTGCAATAGCATTACTGTTTAACTTAATTCGAATTTATCCATTGATAAACACAACGCGTTTAAATATTCCATTTATTGTTCTAACTAAATGATTAAAATATCCTTCCATAGAAATTTACCTTCAAATAATATATTATATTTTATATATATATATATTTTTTCCGTCCAAACAGAAACTATTTAATTTCCGTAGTTATAGTGCGACACGTTTTAAATATGTAAATCACGTCGTGAACTTGGTTTCACGTTTAATTTATACATAGATATCTAATTTTAATCTGATGTGTTTTATATTTTACATTGAATCAATATATTTCTCAGAAAATCAACTTATATAATTTTTATATTTTTACCATAATTATGCTTAAATGCCAACAAAAATACGTTTACATTTATAGAAAGCTATAATTTATTATACAATTACTATTCATTAGTGTTTGAAACTTTGATCAATATTTTTATTCTAAACCGACAAAATATGATTAAATTTTAAATAAAAATGTCTGAATATTTTATTTGTAAAGTAGGTAGTGACTGAATGTATATTTTCAATTTTTAAATTACTTTAGCTTTAAAAGGAAACAAAAAAATAAATGTTTTGAAATTGAATATACAATATCTTATATAAATATATATACATTTAAAAATATATTTATTTTATGACGGTCGAGTGAAAATGTATAAAATATTGTGGATCATAAAATTTTATTATACCAATATTATTATTATCGTATTTACAAATCATGACTTTTTAAATAAGTAACTGAATTCAAATAAACTCCACACAAACTTTGATTGTTGTTAACAAATGGTATAGTTATAGTTATAACTTTAGTTGAATAATAATGCCATTAATTATATGAAAACAAAACCAGTTCTTCTATATATATATATATATTGAAAACCACCCATGAACTAGCTGTGAGCAACTGACTGTGTGCTAAAAATATACCTTTATTTATTCGTTTTTTTTTACATTTTCGTTGTTTTTTTTATTCTTTTATTTTTCATTATTTTTACTGCAGTATCAATAAATAAGTTTGCAAGGTTACGGTGTTAGCTATAATTATCGAATGTCAAATTGTACTTTGGTCTAAACCATAGACTTTATTACTGATGGTAGTTATTTATATCAGTTGTCTAATACATCAGTACACGGAACTTTCAACAACGCTGTAAATACATTATGCGATATAGTTACTCGACTACGAAATAATGTTTAATCAATGAGATTATTTATAATATATATATATGTATCATTGTATCACATATTATGAAATTGTTTTAGTACTTACAACATTTTCACATGCAAATTTTTATTTTATCCTCTAAAATGAGTAATTCGTGCATCGCATAGTTTTGTAGAATAAATTAAGAAATGTAAATTTAATCTCAAGAAAAAAAAATAAAGATAAAACTGTTTTCGTCGAGAAGTAGATATAATAATAATATTATATAACATTCATTAATTTTGACAAGATACTAAAAGTCTAATATGTAACATAATATTATAATATATAAAAGTATCAACCGTGTCAAACACTAGGTGGGCAATAATATTTCCAGATTAGTTTTCCATTAAAATAGAGTTACGATCAGATCGTAAGTTATATTTATTATATTTTCCGACCGAACATTATTAATATAATATTTAGCTATGTGTGTATTGTTAGAAAACGTTATTTTGTTCATAAATTAGTTTGTTTGTTTTTTTTTTCATGTTATTCGTTAAGACAACGGAGCTTATTATATATTATACTACTATTCCAACTTAAATAGAAAGTATAACGTCCCATTTGTTTCTTACTTAAATGATTGTACGTTTGTTTTATTTGTCTTCCATTCGTAATTTAGACGTGCAATAAATTTTCTATTTATTTTCGTTTAGTTGCCGTTTTTAATGGTTGACGATAAATTATCTTCAGAAATCCTTAAATAATGGCAGAGAAATATTACATAAACTTAATCAATTTATTGATAATTCAACGTGTACATTTTTTTAAACGTCATCAGCAAAAATATACGACAAGGAACGCCATATTGTTATAGAAATAATAATGATAATTATTATTGTTTTCCTCTCATTATACGGTTATCGACGGTTTTACCTCGGAATCATCATAATCAATAAAACGCGTTATCCGTCCGAATTCGTAAAATTAGAAAGTATACTGTCCACAATTAATTACATAAATATTTATCCATACGTCACGTTGGACAGCAGATGCGTATTCCTGTTAGAGAATAAGCAAGGTCTTTGAATGCTGGTGAGAAAACGGATATTCCGATCACGTGTGAACCATCTGTAGGGAATAATGAAGCGGGGAAGAAGAAGGAGTAGCAAGAATGGAGAAGGAAAGGAGGCGAGCAGGAAAAGTGTGTGTTTTAATTACAGGAAATCCAGTTTTGGCACCTATAAGATATTTTAATCATTCAGAAATATTTTATATTCGCCTTAAATATACTTATAGCTGTACCTACCATATACTATATAAAAGCTGATATTAAATTTTTTTTTAATTAAATTTACGTCGGAGATATTTTTAAAAATTAATTAATAATGGTATATTAATAAATTATTCCCTGATAATGCGCTTGAGTTTTATATTTTTCATCATCTGGCGGTCATTCATTTTTCACCATCACCATCGTATCTATACACCTATTATAAAAATAATAAATGGAAAAATTAAACAAAAAAAATACTTAAACATTTCTTAAAACGAATTTTTGGAACATCTTTCTTACTTATGGGTGTATTATTGTATATTAATGAGGCAATTTTTATTATTATAAATTATCGAGAAATACGAAGGCATAAACATTTGTTTCGGAGTATTGTATAATAATATATTTACATGTTATCTGAGCAAAAAGGAGAAATAATTTATAATTAAATTTAGGATAGACCATTTTTCTTTTCATTACATTAGGCGAAAGCTAAAAACAATAATGTATTTGTTACAATGCAATACGATTAATTCAATTTTATATCGTTGAGTCTGCTTAATTAATAAGTATTAGTGATTTATTTTCAAAATAATATATTTATAACATAACATTATTTTTGTTTTTTCTAAATTAAAATCTTTAATCGGAAATCGTATTGTTTATGTTAACGACTATGCACATATGCATAATATGTGTATAAATCATTAGTTATATAATGGGACACTTTATTTTTACATCCACAGTATCATTGAATATATCACCACTATCACAACTATGGTCCGTGGTACCACGATTGGTATCGATTTTCATAATAATTTTATATTATGCCCATAAAATATAGCAACATTTTTTTAAATTAATATCGAAACTTAAAATCTGAGCTTCCAGTGCAAATCTAATCCAAATAAAACATTTGTTGGTCTTCCATTTTTTATTCTTGTTATTATTATTGGTTTTTAAGGAATAAAATAAAATTTAATAGTTTTAAAATTAAACCCAAAGGCTTTTATCGAATAACTTTTTATTGATCAAAACAAAATCCACAACTCACAACATTATTATATTTTTCCTTCGACATTATTAAATTTCGTTAACAACAGCATAGAGTTTTTACCGAAGATTCATTTTTTAAAGGTATTTTAAATAATCTTTTATCTCGTCCGTGGAAAAGCTGAAAATAAATTTAACTTTGAAGTTTTTATATTTTATTAATACTGAAATGCTTATATTTTACCGAGAGACTATTTTGAAAAATTAAATGATAAATTGGTTTTTCATAAAAATATTTTCAGCGTTCAACAAATGTATTAGTTTATCTGAAAGAACATTATATTGATAATAAATATTATTATATATTAATATTATTATACCATATTACAAAATGCCCGGTGTAATAGATTTAGAATATACGAGTACAATAGTAATATGTTATAATAGTAGTAATTATTCAAATATTGGATAAATGAAATTAGTTTTTAAAAAAAGAGAGTGCTAAGCTGTATCGCTCAAAAAAGAGTACCTACTCTACAAATTTTGAAAAAAAAAATAGTTGGAAGATTTAATCCTTCATCCTAGCCCTGATTATATTATTATAATAAGACGTTATACTAAAAAATGCTGTTATTGCGAGAATGAAGTGTGAGTACATTATAACTCGTAGTCACACCCGCATATTGTGTTTTCTCCGTTTTACAAAAGCGTACAACATAGTAATATTATGCGTCAAGTAGAACCGATGTTGTGCTTTTTTCTTTAATATAACAGTATAAGGTGAACTATTATAAAACATGAAGGGAACGAAATTATCAGTATAATGTCATAGGTTTTACACGATGTTGTAATTTACAATCTAGTAATGATTTTATAAAATTTTACTTTTATTTAAAAGATCTCGTAACTAGAATGAATATTAAAATATCGTAAAAATCTTGGTAAGAGGTCAGTTTACTGTCATATTAAAGTTAGTTCTACTGAACGCAGATTTATTATGGCATACGCGTTTGTAAGAAAGAAATATGTATCCGGGTGTGGTGTCCTTTTAAGACAAATAATATTGCAATAATTATTAATTATAATTATGGGTAACAGAATTCAAGTTCATATTAACAATATATTATTTTTTTTGATCTATCACGATTACGGTATTTATTTGAAACAAAAGTGAACACGATTTATTATGGCCTGCCAATACACATTGTACATAGTTATAACGAGTTATTGTAATAGCTTTCTCATATTTTATTATTTCGTTAGTCGAAAAACTTACTAATAGTAACATAGCATTGATAAAAATAGTTTACAATAACGTTAAAAACGTAATGCTTATCGGTAAATAAAATAATCGTCATAAAATGGGTGTCTACCTATGTTTGTATACCGTTCTAACTGTGGGTTGTCTTTGGAAGAATGAAATAATATCTTGTTTGTGGGACATTTTTTTTTTTTTTAACGTACACACTATAATGTCGGTGTGTGCCATCGTAACACTGTAACAGTATTATCGGTTAATCAGTTCTTAACATTTTTCATCGAAAGATCCTGTAGCAAACAATCATGATATTATTGTCAATCGGGCTATTATTTTGATGCGCTTCATATTGTGTTCCAAAACAAGTCTGTGCAATGCTTGTGTTGTCATAAATTTGTTTCTTATGCCTTTGAACGAGAACACGATAATTTATTTTTCATTTTTTGTGAGTGTTTGATTTTAAGCTCATATTTCAATAACAGTTTAAGGTTTGTTGGGATATATTTGAAGGTTTTGGATTTGAAATTATATTTTAAGATTTCTAAATGTATACGTATTTTTTGTATATATAATTACAACTATTCATAAAGTTAAACCAAATTTTTGAAAAATCGAAAATATGTATTTTTTTGTCCATTGCCTATTTACAACGTTTAGGGGATATTATAAAAAAATTTTATGTGCATTTCTTAGATTTTTATGAAATATGAAATTCCAAAACCTAAACTCATCACTCGTCACTATTCACTAATTATCACGTGTCCATTGACAGTCGACGCTCGCACATAATATAATATGTACCTACTAATAAGTCATATTATTTTTCTGCACTTTACAATATACACACGTCCTTCAATGGACCGACGTTTTTCAGTTTTTCTTATTCGCAAACTAACTCCGTAGTAATGCACATAATATTGTTCCAATCTCAATTTTTCATCAGTTTCCGGGTACACAATACCGCATGATAATTACAGGGTAGCCTGATCTGACAACGGCGGCGGTGTCAGCTATCGCGCCGTAACGATTTTAAGTGGGTCAACGCAGTCACATCCGGATGTGTGTCGAAGTGTGTTTACGCGGCGCATGGTTTATTTTTTTACTTAGATATTATTATCATCGTACTTGCCCGCATATCATTGTGCAAAAGCCGATCCAATTCGCGTTGCTCCGGCTAGTGCAGAAGTTCCCAAAATGGTCTATATCGACCCCCTGGGATCAATGTCATTGAAAAAAAAAACTGTCAATGCGTCAGGCTCATCCATCTCATTGAAAGTGTTTATTATTTGTAAATTTATGTTTTATATTAATAAATATAATTTTCTTTCTCGTCGTTTTGTAAGTTAAAATAAAATAAATAATTCAAATTTAGATAATAAGGGGTTTTTTTTCATCTTAAACGTGACGTATAAAAATAGTAAGTAAATCGTGTTTATTATTTTAAAAAGTGTTCCAATTTTGAATGGAAGGAATGAGATTTTTTCAATCCTCCCCCTCCTCTCATAAATAAAATTATGTTTACGTGTTGCTTGGCACAACGCGCCTGGATCGCTATCGGATATTGAGGCGTGGTCTCCAAAATATCAGCCACACATTTACAATTATATTATACCGTACCAGGGTCTCGACGCCTCAATCGTTTCAGCACAACGATCATCACCGATCAACGCTGATATTTGACCGGGCCTACATTTCACTAAAAATGTTTGTCGTCCCGAGACTATTTTGACGCGCCCGAGATTCCAACCTGTGTACACATTTGAATATGCTTAGATATGATATTTATAGAGCACACACCTTTGGACATGCCCTATAGCTCGGGAATTTATCTATAATAATATCTTTTAAGACTTTGAATCGTCGAAATGTGAATAATGGTGATGCGCATAATATCATTATCGATCGTTCAAACAAATGTAGCGAGTTTTAACGATATTAAATCGTTAAAAATATTAATATGTTATGTTTTTTTACTATACATACTTTCTCTTGAATATTAAATAACTAAGTAGAGAATAATTTGACAGTATTTTATGTTGCTCGGATTATTTCTTCTGAAAAGGAAGATGTTATTGATATATAAAAATAGAACTAGAAATTTAGTCATATAATCAATTGGTTTCGTAACTTTGAAATAATAGCGTTCCCTAAAACAAATGTGTTGTAAGACATTACAACAATTGTACGGATTGTATAAAATTCTCTGAACATTATCAGGAAAAATCCCATGTAATATTATATTCGAGGAATTAATAAAATATCGTAGTCATTGTTGTCGTTTGAACTATTGTATATTTTGTAAAACTGAAAACAGCTTAGCATTGCTCGTTTTATCCAATTCCCGAAAAAGTACTGAAATCCAAGTCGATCATTTGAATAAGAATAATACGATAAATTGCCGACGACTCAATACGGTTTTTAATTGGTGAGGTGGTAGGGGGTTTAAATTTATTTTCTAAAAACTTTTGGTTCCGACGGAAATTATGAACCGTAATTAATAATGTATAATAATGCATCGATTAGAGTGTTCAACCGATATATATATATATACATTTTTATTGTTGTAAGTACAAAATAATATGTGATACAGACGGAGAACACGTTTAGTTTCGTGAGTCGCCCAGAAATAACAAATATTACCAGATACAAAAGATTTATAATTTTATATGGATTATGTATATGTATAGGTATTAACGTTATTCATGTATTATTTTTTACATTGATAGTTTTGCATTAGTCATTCACAATACTAGACAAAGTATTAAATATAATGCGAGTATTATAAATTTATAATAGTGCTGACTACCTTAAAAGTCTGAAATTAATTTCACATAAATTGTGCCACAGCTATGTATTGTGGTATTCAAATAAATAAATTAACGTGAATATTATGATAAAAACGAATGGAAAACAAAAAATTTTAATTATACATTTGTATGTTTTTGTTCAAGGTTTTATTTTTAATGAATCGTTACGGTGACTAACGGATTTTCTTGTGTATTAAATTCGGATTTTGGCAGCTGTGGGATATCTTATTTTATCTGAGTGTGTAAAACGGCTAGTAATAATTACGAAACCGGTTCTTTCGAACGAGTAATATAGTCTTATATATTATATATATTTTTAATGAGTTAAATATTATTATTTTTTAATGCTATCATATTGGTACAACGAAACTGTCATGACTATTCGAGTATATAATAATAATATTATAATGTATACACTTTTAATATGATTGAAAAGCAATTCATTTTTATTAGTTTTTTATTTGTTGTTGTTTATTTCTCTTTTTGATTTACGTCTTCCAGATCTAGATATTATAATATGTGCGAGCGTATAGTAAATGCATAACAAAACGAACCTGTAACGGCCGTACTTTCGATTGAGACTGCACACTGCATCTACACGATATTTTAATAATGTCTAATTATTATTATTATTATAATAACCTACTGCAGGTACTCCGATTGGCGATTATGTTATTAATTAAAGTAAAATAAAATATGGATCGTTCCAATTAGATTTTTATTTATGCGCGAATGATTAATCACGAAACATTTCATATAAATTATTATGAGTCGGACACACTTTATAGACATGTTACATATTATATAGGTGGTGCATGTCTCCATAATATGTATTATTGTATACTACATTGTATACAATGTGCGTCATTAATGAATTTAACGATTTTACACAATACTCGACCAATAAGAACTCGTAGTATTATTTGACAATCAGTAAAGAGTACGAACTCCGGTTCAATAATAAATAATAATACAACAGTCGTTATTATTAATAACAATATTATTTTTTCCTCTCAACAATCGTCGTTTCTGTCGGACGAGTCACGGAGATTTGCGGGAGCAACGAACGTATATTTTATATTTTTCCGTTTGCTGGTAATAATAATAATTGTCAAATATTCGTGACACGCCCTACGGCCATAATATTATAACACGAACGTAATACGTATAATGAATTGATCGTGTTATTGTGAAATAAAATATAGATAAGCGGTTTTTTACGCGTCGATCTAGTGAAACATAACAATATAATGCCTACACACGTTCGTTAACAGCCGCGGTTTGAAAAAATAATAAACGTTAGTTTGATTACATTATAATACTATACAATGTTTGCAGATGGCCGGGGCAGGAGAAGTTCCTAACCACAAAAAGTAAATATCTACACGGGAAAACTGTTTTCGGATCATCAAATTGTATTACAACTTGTGTGTTTAATTCGTCTGCATTACGAATCCAATATTGTAAAACGTAGGTACGTAGGTATACCGTAGATCAAAGGTATTTACTGTTTTATGATTAATATTCATTAATCATTAAAAGTATTAATATATTTCGTATTAGGTATATTGAATATTAAATCTTACATTTTTTTTTCCAGCAAAATCTTGGGATCAGTTAAACATATTTTTCTGTATAACATATTTTGTTTTTATTTTATACCAACTGTTAATCAGTTATGTATAGTTAAAAATAAATCAACTCGTATCAGATGTATGGTGAATAAAATTCAAGATTTGGCATTATGTAATTTACGGAATTTTCGTACCTCTAAAAAATGAAACGATTACAAATAAAACATAATATTGTAAACGATTTCGAAATATTCTTTTGATAGAACGATGATTGAATTACCTGTACAATGTATATAGACACATATTATATAACCACCTAATGTATTTTTTTTTTAAACATAACATAAATTATCGGTTTTTAAGATATAAATTTATTTACGTTCAAATTTCGATATTACTTGAACACAACATTCTTATTTGATATCCTTAAGTGTGTCTTATTTCAAGAACAAGTGCAGCGAAAGTCCCGTTGTACGAAAATTAGTGATGAAAACTGTTAACAATATTATAATTTTATAATGTTTTTTATAATGATACGATAATGTTTTTCCGAGAACTTGGCGCTCCCAGCATCAGGGTGACAGGACGGTTTTTTGCTCCGGCCATCGTATATTCCGTCAATCACCGGAACGGGTGTCATTTAAATATTTTGATTTTTCGCAACCGTCTTCGTGTACACTGTTATTACGTTTGTTGTGGAAAGACGGGAGGAAGGGAAACGACGTTTCGATGCCTCAGATGATATACCGTAGGCAGCTAGGGTTCGCCGTTAAAGTGGTTTGAAAAATACTAGGTATGTAATGATGCATATAGTACCATATTGTAATAATTAAATGTATAAACACTGTATGATTGGGCAAGCGGACGGGCTTATCGATTTTCAAATTCTTTGTACATCATCGTTTCGTTTACATCACGAGGTTAATTTTCGACACGAAGAGACACTTGGACTCGTGTACCTATTGCTATATCCTGTAATAATAATATATCATCACGGTCTTCGTGTGAATTACAGTTTTGAACCAACATCGTTTTAGAGTAGCGGATGACGTTTTATGTACGTCATAATGATTATGATCGTATAAGTGCAGTATCCAATCGGTTGGCCGAACATAGCACGTGAAAAATTGTAGAAATGTCAAACGAATGATATCTAACTAAGCAATATTCATAGAAAACGCATATAAAATCGATATATCATATTGCCCCGATAGATTATGTACACCGTTCGTCGTAGCCCGAGGCCCAGATATACGATCGCGCTCATTTATATTCATAATCTAATGTCTATTGCGAAATTAAATAAATAAATAAAAGAGCTTATTCGTTTTTATTACTCAACGCAACTAATGAATGGTCCAAGTGTCACGGCGATGCGGTGGTTTCGAGTGTTTTGTACGTTGTTCTTCAGCTCGTGAAATATCTCCAGTAGATTTTCCATCGTAAATCATTTGGCTTGCAAATAATTACTTTACCGAAATTTACAATGGTAAAGAAATACTCATTTTGAAAAAAATAAAATAACATAAATTAAAAGTTGCTCCATAAACCTTTAAAACTTTATATTGTCGGCCATTTTTCCTGCTTGTGTGTCGACGCGCCGAGGTTATAAATTTTCTGAAATTTAAATATATACATTTATTTATATTTTACTAACAACATTGGGTTAAAGTCAGGATTTGTTAAATCAGTTATTCATAATTTTCCCCTTTTTTCGGTCTCTTAAAAGCTACAAGTTCGAATATTAACGTTCAGACGTTAATTTTTTGAGTTATTGCAAAATTACATTTCGAGCAATATAATACATTTGTACGTTGAACATAATAATATACTTTAGTTAAGCGTGATATTTAATTATGAGACGGAACGCAATAAAATGTTTTATATCGAATTAAACGAACTAACATATTTATACGGTCGTAGGGAAATATTTTTACCCGCCGCGATGAAGGTTAGACGTTACGCAGTTTTCAAATTTAATTTCAACCAACTACGCTATAATATTTTCACTTAATTTAAATAACTGGAGGTACCTACGATACATACAATCGTGTAGTTTCATACAAGTATACACACAATTCGGGATTAATCATTAATTCAGTGGTCACTCTCGTTCTATGCTTATGCGTGTACCAACAATAAATAATTTATATACCTACCTAACTGTGGTCATTTATAATAACATCGATAGAGTCCGACATAGTTGCGATAAATATATTAGTAAATGTTTAACTCTTGTTTAATTTAAACACTTAAATTCGTTATGAAACACATGTCGTCAATTTATCGATGTACACACGTTCTGTAAAATGTAATATTATAATACTGTTTCGTGAGCCATCATGGTTTTAAATTAATTTCAAGAATAATAAATAAAAATAATAACATAATAATAATAAAACAATAATAATTACAGCATGCCGCGTTTGAACGAGAAAATATTATTAATTCGAAAATATTAATGCATAATATGGGAAATCAACCGTTTCAGTAATAATTAAAATGATAACAATCAATAGACAACGCAAATATTTATTTTTATCAAGAAAATGGGACAAGATAATATTATAACCTATATGGATAGAAAATTTCTGGCATGATAACACTTTGGTTTTCTTACGTGTACAGTTTATTTAAGTAGATAGGAGAAAAAAACTTCTGAAAGAACGCTAGTGAAGCTGTATTAATCTATTATAGAACCATAAACCATTTGGTCGACGAGAAAAAAAAATTAACCACCCCATTAGAAAATTGATTCATGCGTAAGCGTTTGCGATATTGCAACTTTGCATTTTGATTGTCCTAATCCGTTACTTTCGTTTAACTATTATAGACTTGACGGTATTTTCGGAATCGTTAGAATAAGAAAAAAGCCCCAATAACAGTATATACACGAAACGGATGAATAAATAAAACGCAATGCGAATCCGAAATTAATAAGATGAAAACGCAATGAAAAATCGTTCGTTTTACCATTCCCTCGCGTCGCACTCCGACCAACCACGAATGCCCCGTTCTCCACCTCACCATGGTCGTCAGCACGGACGATAAATTCAAAAGTTTATATCTTTCCGTAACGGCCGTAGAAATAAAACATGTAGCTTAATTATGTACTTGACGTCCCGAAACTTTTATCATTAAATATTAAATGCCATAAATTATCCGCCGGCGAGTGCGGGCGTGCGTGTGTGAGCGTGTACGTGCGTGCGTGAGTGTGTGCGTGTGTGGAACGATATTTTAAGTAGAGCGAATATTATTATTATCACCGGGATAAATGGATTTCTCGTACTTATGTTATATTACAGTCGTGTATTATTGGTGAAGACGCGAGACGATTTCATGATCATAATAATGTATTCGGGACCGCAGCCACACATTATTCTAGGAGGGGCAAGCTCTAATTTTGCCGCCCTTCTTTCCATCACTCAGCCCCAATAATTTACAAATTAATTTTAGTGTTGTTATTACAATATAAGTTTGAGAAAAATTCTAAAATATTTTATATTTATTTGGATGTTAAGTGACGAATATGCTATTATACTGTTGTTAAATGATAAATTAGGTTTTTTAAAAAATTAAGATATAAAATTTGTGCTGAAACTATACAAAAAATACATAACATAACTATTCTCAAAAACTAAAAGTGCATATTAAAGATTTATAAAAATTTGATTTTTCTTGATTTTTTGGCTACAAATGTTTTGATTATTCCTTCAAATGAGGTTGATGAAGCTCTTTGATTGATATTATACTTAAATTGTTTAATCTTTGTTGTTTCATAGTATTTCTTAAATCATTTTTTATTAGTTTCAGTGTACTGAAGCTTTTTTCTCTCGAAGCAACAGAGACTGGAAGTGTTAGAAATAATTGGGTTATCGTAATATTTGGATAGATCTCTTCTAGATGTTGTTCATAAATAACTTTAAAACAAAGAGACTGCGCTGTTGCATTTCTCACACTGTTGTCAATTTCAAAGGCATAAAATTTAAAAATTTTTATTTCACTAATAAGTTCATCTTCTTTTAGATCATCTAAGTAACTGCCAGCTAATGTTTTAGTTCTAACTTGTAAAGTTGTAGAATCTATTTAGATTATTTGAGAACCACTCAAAAAAACCAAATTTACTATTACCTAACATCTTTCAATGCATCAAATCTGCTGTTTATTTCACTCCGAAATACGACGATAGCTGCAACACTACCGATAACATTATATTACCTATACTACAGAATAAATGAATTACAGTGACAAATATTAATTGTATTGTTATTTTGCCATATCAAAAATTGTTCGGATACTCGACGTCGACCGTCATTATTGCAGTATAAATAAGTCGGCGGTATGCGTCTATATTTATTGTGGCATTTGAACATCAAATGTTTTTATATTTTGCCGCCCGAGGCAAAAGACACCCCTAGCTCCTCTCTCCTAGTTGCGACCCTAAACGTATTATAAATCGGTAAAACGAAGACTACACGTTGCCGTTGTACACCTTCCGAAAAATGGAAAACGAAATTCGTGCTGATACCTCATCATATCAAGGATGGGTAACCAGTAGCCCTTCGCATCTGGTCTCCATACCGTTTTAATGTTATACCTCTTAACATTGTATACTTTAAAGTTTAAAGTTTAAAAATAAAAATTACTCGATGAAAATGTGTTGAGAAAACTTTTTGCATTTATTCATAACTTGTTACATTAACCTAACAAAGTATGCATTAACATCGTTCGTAAAATATTGATTCTAATTTTTATCTCCTATCGAACTCGCTTATACAGTTATGCATTGTCTCTTTGATTACTGAATATCTAAACATTTACATATCCATACGTAAATATTTAGCAGTGTAATCGTATACGCATAGAGTCATGTACTTTGAATAGATTTAGTACACTGCAGCAGATAGGTGGCTGTTTTTCTAGGTATTACTTTCTGGTCCTCTAGATTTTAAAGCTCTAAAAACTGGTAATCTAATAACTTTCAATTATTGCACATTGCTTCCATATATTTAGCGCCCATCGCTCGAATCTGACATTTTTTCCAAACAGAATGACATATTATCATCACCATACACCGAAAGATACTTCTTAAAGTTTTCGGGAGACGTTGTAGAAATTATTATTTATCCAATACGTGTTCCTTTTGATGGTAATTCCATGACTGATTGAATTGTACTATGTAATATTGTAATATTATACGCGACACATCCTGTTTCCTACTTAAAACGAATTTGTATTTTTTTGTCATAAATATTTTTTAATGCTTATGAAAAAAAAAAAAACAATAAATATGATTATCATAATTTGAGAATAACATAAATGTTATACTTAACATAATAGTGCATTGAAGAAAGGGTTTGTCAATACGATGGCGAAAAAATTAACCAATAGATGGGTACCTGCAAATATTATGTGCCCGAAACAGATAATTACAAATAAAGCATGCCGTTTGCGATTAAATGTATGCAAAACGTTTCTGAGAGTATAAAATAAATGTATCACCGAGTTATTTGGGAAAACATGTACTATATAATATTTAGTTAGTTTGTACAGTTTATGCCGAGAAGGGGAAATAACTGGATTTGGTAAGAAAATGGGGGGTACTATTAACAATTGTAACTATATGTGAAGAGACTAATCTTTATTTCTAAGTAGGAAATACTATCGTAGGAGATTACAGATTATTAGATTACAAAACAAAATGCATTTGAAAATGTTTAGACAAAGATGGTTTAGATGAAATAAATGACCCAGACTGTAGACGAGAGAGAGTGGTGAATTTTCTATTCTTGTTTTGGACGAGATGGAATTTTTAAGAGACACAATTTCTAAGCAGAATATAACGGTACCGGAATAACTCACTCTACGCAAACCGCAGTATATTAAAACAAGGTACAAGAATTCCAATTTCGAGTCCGACCGATTTTTGTACGCATTCATAATACTTGTTTGCATTGTTGACCTCTGCACTGGAGTCAAAAACTCCAGGAAGACCGCCGTTGCCGTGATCGACCGGCTTCAGATGACAAGTTTTAACACTTATCCGCAAGAGATTGTAGGAATACGACGTATAACACGGGTGGACTAATATAACGAAAATATTTACTATGTTTTATAAAAGTCAGAGACGTCCTCAGGCCAATATTTAGTGGGAGGAGGGGAGCTAAATGGAAGGCTTAAACTCAACCTTTTTAAAATTAGTATGCGGTCTGGAAATAGAGTCAAATTAGAATAAAACTAATACAATTCTTAAAAGCTACTAAGAATGGGGGAGGGGGAGGGGTGACTGCTCCCTTCTCCCAAGAAGAACCCACTGATGAAGGTTATGTAGTATTTTCATTCCTCGATAGTAGACATAATCATATATTAGACCTACACAATAATGGATTAACCATTACGGTATATGGCATACATTGGTCGGTTACCGAAATTCAAGGGAGCGCCCTTTTCAACGGAACCTTGACCCCGTTCGAACGGTATATACCTACTATGTATATTATATAGAAATCACGTTGTGCTATGCCATAGTTGTTACGTTCGAATTAAAAATAATAATACACTATAATGCGCGATCACATGTCTCAAGGTGAACACTTTATACGACGACTTGATAAAGATTCGAGCACGGCGCGCGCGGTGTCTTGATTTTTAAAATTATCGAATGCTGTTACAAATGTATAAATTAGCGGTTATGTAACGTTTTTTATAAATTAAACGGTGTGTAATGCGTAGACTGCGGTATGCAGCTATATATCGATCGTCCTTGATTTCGAAAACAATTCAAATCAATCGAGATGGAAATAAAACGAGTACAATATTATTGTTATTTCGTTTAAAAAATTATTTGTCATTCCTCGTATTTCGTCCAGTGCGTTATAGTTTATCATTACTATACAATGTTATTCTAGACTTTTTTTGTTTTTTTTTGTTCTTCTTAGTCGAGTCGTCAACATAAATCTAAATAGTATTCTCGATCATTGCAGCAGATACTAACATGATGCAAACCGAAACGAATTAATTTGACACTTAACGAACTTTTGCAATCGTCTAATCGATAAAATAGATTTATGTTTTTGAATTTTTTTTTTTTATATACAATATTACGATCTTGAATTGTTAAACCGGAGTTAATTTACGAGCAAAAACTGTAGTCCTTGTGGATCTTACCATGAATGTGAAATAATAACGTCCGAAAAACTTTAATGGCGTCATAATGCGAAAATTCATGAACTTAATATTATTAACGATGCTGACAGTTAAATGTATTTACGAGAAGACTTAAGTGCTTATGGACTTGGTGTTGCGCATCATTCGAATAGACAACACATATATACACGATCAATGGATAATATTTAAAATGTTATTAATGTATGTAAGTACGGTTTTCGCAGTTAAAATATGGCGCATCGCTAAATCACGCAAAATAGTTATATGAAAAATATGAAAACTATAAGCGTTTGTCGTTTTGTCGATGAAACATTGGAACATTATAATCTTAATATGTCTTTACCAGAATTGCACAGAAGTATTTTTCAACATTAAGTTTATGTCGGTCAGCGTATACGTGCAAGTGTGAATTTCTTTATAACAGATCATCTGAGGGACGCGTTATGTAGTTTTTTGAATTAGTAGTAAAAATAGTAAGATACACGTCAAATGCTATAAAAATATTGATTTAAAAAAAGAATAGGTAAGAACATTAAACGAAACTATTTGAGAGCCTTGTGAATAATTTATTATGCACTTCTATAATTTATGACTGCTGGTTAATATTGCACACTATTTATCTTAAATATTTGATGATCCCTATATAGGTACCTATGTTTATTATTATATATCATTTCTAAGAAGTAAAAATAAAAAATTAAATTTACGCGAATACAATTTTAAGAGCTCAACAGTACATGTTTACCGTCTAATTGAGTGTCGTAATGGAACATAAATAATGCTTGTAAATATTATAATGCAATTACATTGACTGGTTATTATACAAATGCATTAAAATGTACAATAATAATACCGGAAAACGTAAATAATAATATAAATTACGCTTACTTTTCGTGGAATCAATTTATATGTATATTATACTAGCTGCAGAATTACCCTGTTTCGCAAGGAATAATAGTTTTTAATGGAATATTCCAAATACTACTTTTCATTATTTAGACCCTAGCTAAGTTTGGTTAGCCTTAAGGTACTTATTACTGTTGGTTATAAATAAAATAAGGAATAAAAAAAAAACAAATAAAATATATCAATAGTGTTAACGCCTAGGTAACCAAAAAAAATATACATTCAACCCTAAATCGTTGCAATTCTTAAAAATGACATTTTTTAAAAATTCTTTCTTAGTGCACTCATACATAGTTATAAGTATATTCCCACAAAATTTCGGCATGTTAATTTAATCATTTAGACTATGGCCATATGCCATGTCATATTAGGTGTTTTTCAACTTTAATAAGTTTTATTTTATCAAATTAAAATGAAATTTTTTTTATTTCTTTTATTTTATTATTTCTTAAAATCCTAATCCTTGAAATTTAAACTTACATTATTGCATTATGCTTATAGGTCCTAAATCATTTGAATATATCTTTGAAAATAAAAGTCTTCTATAATTGAATTTTGAATAAAATACTATTAATTATTACAATTTATAGTAAATAAATGCATTTTTAAATTTATTATTAATTAATTAACTGGCTATAGTGTTCGTTACCTAACTTTACTGGGGTCCTTTATAATGTAACGATAAAATGATATTCCACTAAATTATATGACAATTTTATCGATTTATAAATTGTCAAATGTGCACGAATAGTGTAAAATGTTTTAAATGAGGTAATTAAAACTTTTTATATACATTTATCACACAATACATCATTATTTCAGATCCGTATAACTGTAGTATTTAGGTTAACAATATCTCAGATAGATAATATTATACTACGTAATAAGTAATTTTGGAAAAAAATCGTCAAAATATTCCATGGTACAGCGAGATGGTGATCCAAAACGTTATGTTCTTATTGACACTTGATAAGACTAATGAAAACTAATATTGTTCATCGTTTTTATTGTAGTTTAGATTTAGAATCTAAACATTAAATGATAATGATAAAATAAAGGTTATTTCATGAATTATCGTACCTTGATAATGTTGAAATTCAAAACAAATAATTTTTTTTTCCTTTTTATAAAATCCTAGTGAATTTAATGGTATATTCAACTAATTACTAATACTCTGATTTTATTGTTTTAATATAGAAACTACTTTTTATAAATGTCTAATAGGAAGTTTAAAATGCATTATTCTCATTAATAATTACTTTCTCTTTCAAATTATAAGCATAAAAATATTTCTGATCTTAACAATTTTATAATAAGTAACATAGATAGTAATGTATAGATAACCATTTATTTATTTTCTTCTCCTTGTATCAGATACCTTTTATAGGTTGTATTTATAGTACAAATCTTCATAAAAATCTTCTTTAAACCATTGCCAATATTCGAAGAAAAAAATTAATCAATTAGGTCAGGCCGTTTACAATTATTATACATTACCAACAAAATATCGATTCACTTATATATAATATGGTATTATCTGAAACTTTGTTTTTCTGTTAGTATACAGGGACACAGGGTAATCAATAATCATACTTTCATCATCAATTGTATAGTTGTACATAAGGATAGTTTGTGAAAAATATAATAATTTTTATTTCATTATAATAAAAATAAATGTGTAATCTATGTTAAGATGGCATACGGCATTGAAATAATAATTTAATCACAAAACGCATTTTTTTCGACTTCACTACTTCTTAGTTTCTTGAATACTTCAAATACTTGTTCAAAACGAGTCATTAAGGTTAGGTAGAATTTGCTATGCCACGTATTGTCTCTTTTATATTTTAGTTAAATACCATTTATATTTTTGACGAAAATACATTAATATCATATATTTATATTATTTATATTGTATATTTTACCTACCTATAATATTATAATACTGTAACAACGACTCATAATCGCACCAATACTTATGACTGTATTTCGTATTTCACCGGTCCACATTTTAGAACTGCAGTTAACAATTCGGTGCTTTTTACACTCGAAATGTTATGCTGATAACTCTTTCTAACATTCATCACATGCGTATATTGCATCGCAATATTGCCAACTCGAATAATACTTGCAAAATACTAAAATTCTTTTGTGCTGCCATGGTGATATCACAATAACAGTACTTTCGTGCGATCCCACATGAATTTATTGGTTTTTTGAAATCAGCATCTAAACATAATATTATTTGGTAATTCGCACAGTACGTTCGAGGAGATTGCTACGGCGCTAAAATTAAACGAATACCAGACCGTGGCGCGTCGTGGCCGCAGCACCTATATATTTATATACATTGATTGGTCACCGAGCGGTAAATGCCTTTACGCTTGGTTGTCGAACAAAATAATATAATCATTAGATAATTATTAAAAAATTATCATAGGTCGTGAATCGAAGAACAATATAGCGATATTGTACAGCTGAATGGACAAGATCGACTATGTTCATCAGGAGCCAGGAGAAGAATATGTGAAAACACATAATAATATAATAATAAATGCGGCATTGAAATCGAAACCAGCGGTGACACCCACTCGGGGGGGAGGGGGTGCTCACCACATAGAGTTTATATGTTTATTATTCCATCACAGTATTATAATTACTATTATGCGCATAATAAATGGTTTACAAGACCGACACGGTGAGATAATTTGTGTTGGTTAGCCGACGATCTGTCAGACAGATACCGCCTGTTGGAATTTTATTTGCGTCGGGTGCTTGCCGTCACGTTGCGTAAACAACGTTGGATTTATGCGGTGTCAATGATCGCCACGAGATCCCATAGTTTATGTTTGTAAAACGTTAAAACGAACGTTGATATTATTGTAGGTAACATTATTGAGTGATTTCGCGTCCGTTATACGAATGCCAAGACCGCGCAAAACGGCCGAGTTTTTATTTACACCGTGACCGCAGGTCGTGATCAGCTCGAATTGTTCGTGATCTTCGTACTTTATTTTCGGTTACCCTGTATACCCCTACAGAGTGCCACATGAAATGTGCGCTACGGATAAACGTTATAACATACGGTATACGGTATAAGCGTTTATACCTAATAATATAATAGGCTTCGCGCCTGTATAGATACACTAAAACTGTAAAATCTAACTTACACTTCGTCCGATATAAAAACCAAAAATGCCAACTGAATTATGCACAAGTCCCTTCCGAGGCTTATTCGGACCTATATGCGGTATATAATTTTGGGAAGTTGATAATTTAAGTGTTCTCGATTTCGTACTGTTCAGGCGTTATAAAGATGCAGATACATTTGAAAAATTCCAATAGGTAATAATATCCTTCATTATAAGGACCTCAAAATAGGTTATAGAAATCAATTAGCTGAAAAAAGCTTTCGTTAAGTTCGTTTTCACTGAAACCTCTGAAATTTATCAATTTCCTTCCGCAACTCTTCCTGATAATCCATCATGACCATCAAATCAAAAATGTCGTTGCAATACACTTCATATATAACTAAAAATAATATTGCCATATAGTACCGATAACCATTAATATAAATTTAAAAAAAAAAAAATTGGAATCATATACATATACTACTATAGAGGTATACTTACTGGATGGCTTCCCACCTCTATGGCTCTATTTTTTGTAACTTTGTAAATATACTTATATCTTATTTTCTATTATATGAATATATAACTTCATAGTGCATATAAGTGTAAATGTTATGAATTACGAAAAAACGTAACGACAAGAATAAAATATATAATAAGTAGGTTTATAAATATACTAGATATCGTATATACGACGTATACATTAATTGTAATGTTAGACCAGATTTCAGTTACTATGCGAGGTTACATGAGTGCATGGGGTTGACTGGATGATAAATATCACAAGTACAGCACACAACTTACAAGTGATCGTCGCACCTATACCTGCGTCCTGCCATTAATACGTATACATTATGCGATTACATGCAAGACCTGTAGCGCATTTTGGCACAAGCCCACTGCAGTTTTCCCCTGTGGTCACCTCTGTTATGCACTCGCATGACGGGTTTGGTGCAACAAAAATGCATAACAGCTATGTGATTTCTAATTTTAGCGTGAAACCGTAAACGGTATTTTCACAAATATTATATCAATTATTTCATGACAATAATACATGACCTTGTGCACGTGAACGATCGACGTCGAGTTTAGTGACATTTTCCCGTCGTGGGTGTCGATGACGTGCACGATATAAAATCTCGAACCACGTGTGCGTATATACTATTCCGTTCAGAATAATATTGATTAATACTATATTATTACGCATTGATTGTCGGTACTCATCGAAAACCCAGCAAAAGACTCTAGCGAAATGTCTCCATCGGATGAACGTCAATATTTAGTTCGGATTCATTTTCGACAAAGGGTCAATCTCGCGGGATGTTACTCTCGTCAAACGCCCGCCATCGAAAGTTAACGGCATAGGATGAATCGCCTCTTCGTGTTAGATCGCATTAGACGTGAACAATAGGTGAACCGTGGACGCGGGCAGCGAGTAATAACAATCAAACTCACACCATAGGTCTCATTCTGAAAAATTGGAGTGCAAAAGTTTTCTATTGTCTAGACATAAATGATTGTTTAAAAACTAAAATTAATTAATATGAGTAATAGTTCAAAGGAATGCGATATTTAAAATGTTTTCTGTGAATAAATAATATATATCATAGTCCATAGACCAAGGCACAATAAGCGATATTATTATTTAATTAAATAACTCGAAGAATTTGTCTTTAAAATAATTATAATTAGCTCGGTATTCCGCAAGGCTGTTTTGGTATATACAATTTTAATATTTCAACTAGTCAAATATTCAACCGTATTAAGACAAAAAATGAAATAACTTCAGTTTTTAATTTTGTATCTCCGTTAAAAATTAAACTTTTTTCAGAATAAATATTTGTACTTTTTTCTTCTTTAACATAACAAAATATAATACGAAATGAATGTACTTCTATGTTGAAGTAAAAAAAAAAAAAAGTGAAATAAAAATTTTATAATAACATTTTTAAGTTTATAGGTTACAATAACAATGTTGTAATGGATTTTTCAGTAATATTATAATTCAGTTGCTCATGATTATTTTATCTCGCAAAAGGTAGCTGTAAACATATTTATTTTTTTTATAACTACATAAATATC
The DNA here is from genome assembly GCA_025469195.1 of Chaitophorus viminalis. Taxonomy (NCBI): domain Eukaryota; kingdom Metazoa; phylum Arthropoda; class Insecta; order Hemiptera; family Aphididae; genus Chaitophorus; species Chaitophorus viminalis. Next base: position 167,827 of record JAIPRK010000023.1, on the reverse strand, counting down.
ACCCTATTTACATTTTATATTTTAACTTATTATTACCTTACATCGTGTTTAATCATAATAAAACGCACGTGCAGTGCGTCGTATAATAATATTAATATTATATTCATTCAGGTACAAATTGTTTTACAGTTTACCAACAGCTTCCGAGTTCCGAATAATAGAAAAATCCATATATGCATCATCGCGATCAGTGGCTTGGTGAACACTATGATTAGTGATGCATAATATATAATTTTTACCCCCCTCAACTATTTTGTAAAGATGCAAAGAAATATTCTAAGAATGCATATTTTACGAAATTAAATATTTAAAATTGTATAAATTATTATTAATTTTACTTATTTAAAAATTGTTGTACTATTGTTAGGCATTAAGGAAATGAAATTTAATATATTAATAAAATAAAAGTTGATGAAACATAAATACAATTGTACAGTTGTTATTATTACATATAAAAAAATGTCTGTTATATACGTAAGATATGAAAAAAAAATCGAGTAGAGGTTCCCCGACACCCACCAGTGTTAAAAATGTAATAAGTTTTATTTTTAATATCAAGGAGGTAACTAATTTAAGTTAAGTTAAAAATCCAAAAATAAATTGTGAAAATCTTCGCCAGCCCTCGCAGGTCTTGTTTAATATTTCAATAAATGAGTTATATTTAATATCAAGAATGAGCTAATTAATATTGTAACCAGAATATAAATGAAATTCCACGTAAAAATAATTTTTTTTTTAATTTAAATGAAATATTTAAAATTTTATGAATGATTATTGATTTCACAATTTTCACTTATTTAAAATTTTTATTTACTAATCAAAAATGACTTTTATATTGCTAATTTTAATATATTAAAAAAAAAGTTGATCAAACATAAACATGATTGTAATTATCACATTTATAGTTAATATTTAAAAGTTATGTTAGAAGATACGGAAAAAAATCGAGTATGGATTCCTGACACCCTTGGGGATTAAATAAAAAGGGTTATACTTATATAATATTAATATAAAAATGAAAAATAATTTTTATTTAAATTTGGAGTTGATATAAGAAGTATTACACTTTTACATTCTGAACGGAGTGAGGGAATCTATTGGTTTTACAGTGTGTTTTTTTTTTTCATTTATTATTTATTTTTGTGTCTGACGACACCTTTATTGGCAGTAAAAATGCTTCAATTTTCTTAAACAGCAACTTTTCTGACAGGAAAGTAAATGTAGATGGTATTTAGACTTGTCAAAAATCAAACTTTTTCAATACTTTTTAAAAGCGTCGAAAAACGATAAAAAATTACGAAAAACGGGAATTTCTACGCAAAACTACGTTTTTTGGCAAACTACATTTTTTAAAATACTCTCACTCAAAAACCAAAAACCGCAGATACTTGAAATTTTCACAAAATATTTATACTAGCATTTTTTATACATAGTTAAGTTTTCAAAGTATTTTGTCATTTTTTGATCTATTTATAAACAATTTAAATTTTTGTTTTTTCTAAGTTTTGTTTTTTTTTTGAAACATCGATAAAAAAATTGGCTGTCCAAAATCTCTTGAAAATTTAATAAAAGGTTAACTATAAGTTATAATTATTGCAACTAATATAAATTGAAAATCGTTCCACACAAATTTTTTTTATAAGCCCATAAAGTCCAAGTTTGTATGAAATGTGTCAAAATCACGATAATTTGCTTGTTATTTTGTAATTAAAAATTCATAAAATTGTTTCTATTTATACTTAAGTTTCAAAGTTCTAAAACAGTTCTAAGCATAAGTTATTCTTCAAATAACCATAAAAAATTTCTACCGGATCTTAAAGAAAATATTGTATGACCGTTTGAAATTTAAATTTTTGCAAAATTACATAAAATAACGATTTATCCTAAAACGATCGCAGAAACTCCAAATTTTTACTAGTTAAAATTATTGGCATTTTCTTTGAGCCATATTTTTTCAAAATATTATACATAGTTTTAAGCAACTAAGAGGCATTTGAAACAATCAATTTTTCACATTTTTTTTTTTTTTATATTTGTTGAAAAACAAAATTTGACTGGTAAAAATTACTTGAAAATTTAGCAGAAGATTCTACAGAAGTAGTTTTTACTGTAATTTAGGCACAATAATTTTTTATTGCGTTTAAAAAGCAAATATTGACATAATATTTAAATTTAAATTAACATAATATTATATTATATAATATACCTATTCTAGACCAACATATCATATCCGTTCAGAATCGTTATTTGTATACAATCATACCTATCATTGCATTCAAATTTAACAAATCCATTGTAATGACCTATCCTATGAACGAAGTGCACTCCACCTCCTACTGTACAGCATGGCGAGGCACATCCGATTCTTTTTAAAACTAGCACCATATAACAGTTTTAACTCTTTAACAAAAATATCATTATTAAATAATTATTGTTCATTCATTTATAACAATGGTCGTTTATTGACATCATACATATCTTTAAGCAATATGAAGCACTTAATAATATATTGGTGATGGTGGTGTGAAAAATGGAAAGTGGGGCAGTTTGGCAATGCATGTTGACGGAAAAACTATTTTGTTCCCGCGGAAGACAAAGGAACGGGTGGATAAAAATGTAATAGTGTTTGATCATAAAATGCAAAAAAAATATGCAGTATATTCATTCATTATCTCGTTTACTACGAGTTTATATCAACGTGGCCGAGGAAAACTCGTGTCGCTATACGCGAGTCACACGTGACAAGTCTTGTACTGTTATTGCGAATAATATACATTTTATGTCATTCTCACCGTATTGTTTTCATAATTTGAAACGTCATCGTGCCTCACGGGCACTATAATATTATTGTTTGGCCGATTGATTCCGTTTCGTTGGTCCCACAAATGGGTTCGCGCGGACATCGTAGACCACCGTTATTATTTGTTCGATTTTATATACTATTAATTTAGCAGTCGCGTCAACCCGAAACAACTGGGTCGATTTGTCCGGCCGCGGATAATTAATTAATTTGTTCCGTCTTTTACCTTTCGTACAGAATGATTACGATGTTGTTAATTTTGATACGGGCTAAATGGTTTACGTCTTTAATACGAATCGGCATGTTGATTACCTCATGAATATAATATTCTTGATAAAATGATAACGATACCGCTCGCCGTGCGGTTGATGCGCGCAGACGAATTGATCGCACACGCGCGTTCAGTTCCAATGAATAGGAGGAAAGAACCGGAATATAAATCGTTTTTTAGTCTCATAAATCTGCTTAAATTGTTATCATTATAACTGTTATTCGATTGTGTTCGAATCGTGGAAGTAATGCACTCGGACGGACACACACGGGCGGGCGCCGCGATGATGCATCCACGGAAAGTCATTATGCACGTAGGCGTACACCACGCAAATATACTGCACACAGGTACAGTATATTGTTATCATGTGCAATCGGTTCGAAATAAAATAGTAATAATGATGAGAAAAAATGAAAAGAAAAGAAAAAAAGCACTTAATTAAATTACGATCGATTAAAACGAAGGAAATCTCACGGTCGTGCTACGAACAGCATTCGTCACGCATCTCAAGTAGTTACTCCGGTCCCGAGGTACCTATAGCAGTGTATACACAATATCTAATAGTATTATACAAGTACAAGTATATGATATAATGTTATTATCGCCGGTGATAGTGTCGTACATTTTCGAGAAAACTCCAGGAAGCATTGACAAAAAAAAAAAAATTCTGTAATTACCACGAATGTATTTCAACGGTACAGTGTTCCGTAAACATCCTTAAGACTCATATACTGATAAGTCATAAGGATGTTTACGGAAATGTCATAAGTTATGACATTTCCGCGGGTAGTGCGTGAATATTTTTCACGCGTACCTAATAGGATATTTGACAATAATTCACCTGACGGAACAATACTTGACGAACCAATACAATTAAAAAAAAGCTTATACTGCCAATCGGAAATAAAAAAGCGAACCGTTTGTGAAATTTGTTGGAGTCCAATGAATAATGACCGAACTGTTCAGGATATTTGACATGCAATTGAAAAATAACATAATACAACGTCAGCACATGGAACTCGAAAAATGCTTCAAGGGTGTCACGAAACTTTCAGTGGAAAACAACGGAACATTATATATGATATTATATACGTCATCATCAATATTATTCGTTTTTTTTTATGCAAAGATAAATCGATCAACAAAACAGTACTGCACATGTAGCCCCGAATGTACTAAAGATTTTTGCATTATATTAATTATTGTATACGCGTAGTTGAAAGCATGCCTGCTCTCGATACGAGCTATACTAAAACTAAACTATATCCGGGTTTTCCCGCCAATCCAACTACATCTTTCACTCTCCTCGACGAACGAACGTGAAATTCGTCAACCGTTTAATACAAGAAGGTACTAAAAGTACGCGAAAATCGTATGATGTATGCATTTTTTTTTTTTTTTTTTGAAGGTAATACTTTTTATTTCTTAACCTGCTTCAATAAAAAACAAAAGTCGAGCGTTTATGTAATAAATGTTTTATGCAAATATGAAAAACTAAACAAACTCTACGTTCTTGCATCGATATAATATATATATATATATACATATAGGGTAATTTGTTAAGCAAGCTCATATACTTTTTTGACCGTATAAATTCTTAAATTTGAATTTTTTTTTTTTATCTTCAAGTTATCATCAAAAACTTCAATTTCTACTCGTTTTTTTTTCATGCCAAACTATGTAACTAATTAATTAGCTATAGGAATATTGTTTTTTTCAAATGGGAATCCCATATGTTCTATGTAAAATAATATTCAGTTAATTTTGCTAAACCTTTTGATGTAACGTAGTCAAATTTTGGACAAGTACTTTCGGAATTGTTCAAATTTAAAATCTAAAAATCTAGAAAATTTAAAAAATAAATACCGCTCAAAGGTCGGTTTTACAGATAACTGGTGCATTATCCAAATCAACGTATACGTGTAGGTATGAATGACATGAGTTATGTCGCATAACGTATAACATAATAATTAATAATATGGTACATGTTAATTATTTTCATCACACAATTAGTGCTTATATTAAATTTGCAATCTCAAATCCACAGCAAATAGCCTTGACAAATTACATCACAATTTTACGTATTATAAGAATAATTAAAATAATTCAAGAATTAACTACTGGTTAAATAGGGAGTGGGCTTGCTTAGCAAATCATCACCCTGTGTATATAATGTATAATAAATAAATAAATATGTATTAATATTGTGCAACCAAAATAATTTACTATTCTATTTTCAGACCGCTGCGTGACAGCAGGATTCAATACCGCTTATATCACTGTGTAAGTAAGTAGGTGTATTACTCCCGTCAAAATAAAACCGTACTTCTCCATAACTCGTAAAAACCGCTGCCACCGAGTGAAATATTATATAAGATATAAAAAAATAGGTCGGGGAAAAAAAAAGTCTTTACAATCGAATATAAAACTGTAATTGACGCTTAGAAATATAATACGGGTGATTATGTGGTTTTTGAGGAAATTAATTACCATGCGATGACTGTGCAAAAAGGTTGAGGTGTGCGAAGGACAATTTTATCACAGAGCATTAAGAACGATCCCTTTCGGTCAATTAATTGATAATAATTATGGTAAGTAGAAGCTAGGCCCTGCGCAAATTTCGCACTTATCCAAAAGAGGCGACAAACCGTTGTGCGATCGCATGTTTAATATATATTAAAAAACGCCTAGTGAAATAGCAATGAATTTGTTAAATGATCTATATTATAAATCAATTTCAATGGCCCCCAAATGTTGGCACCAATTGTTTGTTTATCATTAATTGAGCGCACCATGTTTTCAAAATTTATCTGAAAATTAAATTTCGAAATTTTTTTAACGCTAATCGTTTGTGTCGTTTCAATAGATCTTTATTAAACAATAATAATAATAATTATAATAAAAATATTTGTAACAATAAATATATAAATAAATAATATTTACCAACCATAAACTACGTTTAATCTGTACTAAATCGCATGAACACTGATCGGACCAAATGAAAACATCTATCTAATCATTTAAAATAATAAAATATTATAACGATTTGATTGAAATTCGTGTGTGTCAATACGGTTGTCTATATTAGACTTTTAATATAGTATAATGGTATACTGCGCATAATTTCTCAAAAATGATCACGAGTACTTTCAAAACTACGCAAATGATTCACAAGAAGAATAAATAGTATGAAAATTTTTTTATGCGGTGAAGCGGTGAATGTTATTATGAATTTTATTACTGAAAACCTAATACTATTTAATATTTTTTTTTTTTTTATTCACTACTACCTATTTATCAATTATTTGTAAAATTATATAATGACAAGAATCGTCCTACTCCGTTCAATTAAAAATAATGACGTTTCAGTTATAATATTTTATAAACAGTTGTATATAAGAATCACGCATGTCTACGTTGAGATTTTGTTGTGGGTAGGTATACTGAAAAATTGTTTAATAGAAAAAGAAAAAAAAGTCTGTAGGTATTCAATTTGCTTGTAAACAAATTTCCTATATATGTAGGTACGTGAAACGGTGTATTCCGAAAGCAATGCGATTCATTACTTAAAAATTGAATACTAGAAAACACTCATAGCTTGCCCGAGAAGTCTACCCAAAGCAATGGCTTTATTATAAGTTCAGGCTTATTATATCCGTCCGGAGTAGGTATTCTATGCTCATCGTGCTGTAGAGTGTTTTACTTTATTTTTTTAAATTTATATTGTACCTCCAAGTATCATTGTATATATATTATAGTATCAAAGAGTTTATATCTCCAGACTTTTCTCCCGTGCATATAACATTCTCCTCTTCTTCGTTCTGTCTTTTCCATTCAAATCTTCAGCCGTAGTACCGGCGTATTATGTACCGATACATACATTATATTTTTCCCGCTGAGCTTTTGAAACATCTAAACCTAGGTATGAAGTACCGTGTACACGCATCGACTACGGTACATTAAGACGTGATGTTGATGATGATTCGACGAGAAATCGTTATTTATATAGGTCGTTCGGAAGACGAAAGTCGAGATTTCCCTGACCGAATCGTTGAATTCGAAAACATATGTTGTTGTCAATTATAAATATACTATTATAATATGTACACTGTAATTTCGAGTGATACCTCGTGTTACACATTTTATATGCTGTAGTTTGACGTTATGTATAGTTGCTTCTGTTATACTAATCATTGTATTTATGATTATGTAATCAATGTTAAATTCAATAATTTATGTCACAACGTGATTAATAAATAAAGTGAAATTGTTGCTATTTTAACATACATGAACGCAAGTATTTATATGCAGTGGACAATTTTAATAGCGTACTGAAGTAAAAAACTCTTATAATACTATAAATTATTTGAAAAATTGTTAGTAAAAAAATTAGTTTTTGGAAAAATTATTACTAAATAGTATTTGACCAGTCGCAAGAGAAAAATATCAGTCACAAATCACAATAATAGTTATGCGCGTATTATTATATTGCATACATATAATCAATGGTACAATCACAACTTCGTGAGTGAAATAACCATAATCGAATAGTTTTTACAATAGGTATTTATTACATTTCAGTTAATTCTTATTCTTTTCTAGTCATAAAATAAAACAATGTTTAAAATCAATCCTTGATACGAACGTGATGATAACATTTTTACCTACTCATCACTATTGTCATAGATACTATGTAAGTATATTAATTATGAATACATAAATGTTCAATGTTAATCAAACGTTAATGTACATAATTTTCGTGAAGACTTTAATTAGTTTTATTGAATTGTAATGTAGTTTTACGAGTTTTGCCTGTTTTTAATAGTATTTTATTATTATTATTATTTTTTTTTTTATTAATATATTGCCTCAGCGATTAGGGCCATTGGCTACATTAAATTACCTTATAACTAATAATCTGAATTTTTAATCAATTTGAGTGAACTTTTTAAATATATAAAGATAATATTTTTTCATAAATTAACTTTTAAAATATATTATTTTAATTTTCAATTATCTCAAATCATATCGAATATTATTCAAGTTATGATTACCCCAAATATTCGACCCATCAAACAATATCCGTGATTCATATAGATAAAGAAAACTATGTGATTATGTGGATTTTTCAATTGAAATAATCAATATACTAATTATTTAACTGTTATAAAGTTTCTTATAAAATGTATCTAATTATAAATCCTAATATAAATCAATTTTTATTGATAGACATTTTTTCCACGTATAATATATAATATATAATAATAGGTTTTTTTTTTTTATTGGTATAAAAGAAATATGTTACATTATATTTTTGAGTAAAAATTAAGGTTTGCAGTATATGTCGCGATGATTTATATCGGTTTCGCAATATTATATTAATTATGATTAACAATATTTGGATACCTAGTTAATGTTCAGGGCCCACAGAACAATAATAATAATACAGCTCAAACAATGTTAACCATTAAACCGCATAGTTGTATCTTATTCTTACATATTATGTACTTCAAACCGATCAAGATGAGATCTTACAAGATTAGGTTAGAATAATAAAATTAGTATTTGTAATTACGAGATTACGAGACTCCGTATGTCCGTATGTGTGCATAGACTGTACAGCCGGCGGGTAGCTCTTAATGTACTCGGGCATACCTGTAATAGTATATTTTTATTTTAAAAATCTGACCAGTTATCTTACATAAATGCAGCAAAATTATCTGTGTCTGGTCTACGCATTTTTTAAAAATATTTTTAAACAAGTTGGTAACCATGGAAAATGTTACAATTTAAAATATGATAAAATTTATAGTAAAATTCTCATAAAATTTCATAAATTTGAAATATCATAGAAACCAACGACGTAAAAATATAGAACTGTTCGCTTTTTTTCGAGTTGCGTAACATATCAATTTGTTCTGATTATGAAGCAAACAGAGTATATTATTATATAGGTTCTATATATTAAATGCAGATTCGCTGTATCGAGATAACGCTTGCATATGTGACGTTTCCTTCTAACTCGTTGAACATAACACATTAACAAGTTATGTATTACATTTCGTTCCAATTTACTCTTTATGGTGTGCGTAAAAACTGTTTTCTTTACCGAACTTATATCATGTACGACTGTGTGTGCAAAATATAAATAGTCACGTAAATAATTAATAATTTTAAATAGTATTATAGTGTGACTTACTGCATTCTCGCCACCGTTTGCTGTGCATAGAAGAAATTATTATGCTTTACAAAGTGATACATACATAAATAGGTGTTATACTTCTAAATGGCTTCATTAGAGTAAATCTTTGGAAATTTTTGCTGAATCCAAGTTCTTACCTTATTTTTTTGTTTAAAAGTAAAAAATTATTTTATATTATATATATTTTATTATTATAATTTGAACGCATTTCGATTACATTACATATATATATATAGCTATAGAAATTGATGTGCATCGATATGTCAGTTGAGAGATAATTTTTTTGGTATTCTAATTTAAAAACAATTCCAAGTATTCGCTGTTTTAATTTTACATTTTTTTTTACGTACGACATGATGATTAATTGTATTACTAATAAGAAATAAATTTATCCATCGTTATTTCAATTTCATTGGATATAAATACAAAAAGCTGTTTGTGTTTCGAGAGAGTTAGAAATAAAGCAATGTCGATAAATTACTATACAAATCTATCGTACTAACCGTAATCATTCTTTTAGAAAATACCATGAGTTTTACAGAGCAAGTTAAATTAGCAATTTATATTCCGTACATTTAAATCGGTTCAAAATCTTATGTGAATAAAAAATCAAAACTGATGTCCACCATAACAATATTCTTCTGTCTCTGGCTTCTCTGGTCTTTCGCACCAAAAGTCTGGGCACCCAACAAATTTTCTCTCCCCCAATTACTTCACTTCAATGCTCTCGTTGTCGTTTCTCTCTCTACGTCGACATTACAATCCATCAGCTATACTGCATCAACAGTTCTTTTAACATTGCCATATTTATATCTTTGACATGAACCTACATATGAAACAAATAAATATTAACTCTTACTTCCGGTTGTTTTCGTTAATCCTCATTGGCTCATTGGGTATAATAGTTGTCGTTTTAATCGAAATAAGAAACTATGTGGTTTAAGTCAGAACAGAGGTTTGTGGTGCAATTTTGTTCCCAAGCGTATTGCAGAAAACAGTATTTATGTTACTCAAATGATCCTTACCTCTCATCGTTATCGTGTAAATTGAAGGAAATTATTTATTTATTGTAATTTATATAGTAAACTATATAGTATATTTATTTTATGTGGCCAATATTGTCTCGTTAGTTTTAGTTTGTTTAATCAATCATCAAGTACAGAGAACTAGTCCCCTCGGAGCTCTTATGCAAATTTGTTTTACTACAAATCGTTATATTTTATAGTTTATTTACCCACCAAATATATTTAATTTAATTAATAATAATGTTATAAATAAATATTAATTGATTATAACAAACCCGTTATTTAACGAACGAGTTTGTTATAAAGTAAACTAAGCATTTTCATCTTTATATTAAACTTTGTTTTATGATAAAACAACACTACCTTTTTTTAATTGTTTTTGGATTTAAATAACGCTTTCAGTATTTTAAATCGTCTTGGAATATAAAGTTATCGCACAATTATTTTATACAAAGATAAAATAACAAACAAATAACGATTTAAAAATGAATGCATGTATATAATGTCAAGTGAATATACTATTTTTCAAACCCATTTAGTGTCTTTCAATACTAGTATTTCATAAAATGTTTATTTCAGTGGACTGCGTACTATTATGAAAGATGATAAATGATCTAAAGCAATTAAATAAGTATACTTGTTTTTAATTTTTGAGAATGATCATTCTACAGCACAATCGACCATAGAAATTGTGAGACGTATTATAGTAATCCAACTAAGACATGACCATGTCTGGAAACACAATGATAGGATTATTTTTTAACATTCACTCTAAAATGTGAATTATAAAATATATTAGAGTACCACTGAACGTCAATTTAACCTAGGTTTAAGCACTGGCAATATTTCAAACGCTTAAATTGTAACATCAAAGATATTTTTCTATTCGGATATGATTTATTTAAATATAAACCCATTATTTGCATTATTGTTGGGTATAAGAGAATTGAAAAATGGAAAAAAAAAATGAAATATTTTTTTCTTTTATAAAATATTATGTATTTAATAATTCATTTTGTTTATTTTGTAATCTCTTACCAATATCTGACAAGAGTCATGCTATAAATTTTGGTTGTAATTCATTTTTTCCAGTAATACTAGGAAACTTTATTTATTTTTAAAATTATTGAATTTCGATCCTTTTGGTCAAAATATAATTATGTTGGATCTATTTTATTTTCAGTTGAATATTTATCGCTATAAAATTGCTAACCTACCTAATGTCATAGATCAAGTATGAAGTTAATATTTTTTAAATCTTCAAAATAATTAGTTTGCAGTACACATCATTGCTTTGACTAATAAATAGATTAGGAACTAGAATAGAAACAATATTTATGACAGTTACTGGAAGAAAAATTTTCTAATGACTTGGTTTTTATAATTAGACATTTATGATTTACGAGACATATACAAGTGTCCATAATTTTCTATCTCATCGTAATGTTTAAAGATAGAACATTCATGCCTCATGGAACAGTGTTTATAGCGTAATTACGGCTTATTTTATGAAACCTACATGGAAATATTATATTTTTACGCATTTATTTCCTTGGTTTTAGTACTTTACTCAAGATATTTTACAGGTTTTTTAAACATAATAATTGTACTTTATAAACATTCAATCTGAAACAGTAATCAACATGAAATTTTAGTATTTCAAGTAATTATTTACATCAAACAGTTGATGAAACAGTTTACCATGATTTAACTATGCTTTGAATTATGGTTCATTGCCTGCTGTTTACATAACTAAATCACTATTTCCAAGGTAATCAAATAAACTATTACATAATGTTAATCAACCATATTGGAGGGGAAAAGAAGTAATAATTATAATTAAACTTGAGTGAGTTTCTTAATACGTTTGGGTTCCAAGGAAATGTCCTTGTTGGCAGCTACCTCTTTTAATCTTGAAATATAGGTAAGATTAAATTTTAATTAATGTAACTTTAGATTTTGAGCAAAACAAAAATGTATAAATTATTATTATAGGTTTTTTTTTTTTTTTATCAAAAAATGCTTTTAACGTAAGCGTAGTTATAATGTATGTCATCGGAGAAACGTTTATGTTAAAATTGACATGAAAAAGAATTACCTTAAATAACGTTACACCAGAAATATTAATCACGATTGCTGTTTAGCAACATATAATAAGTATGAAAAAATATATTCTATAATTTATATTAATTTTGATTGCAGATAAAAGGTGTGTCGCTTTTACCGGATAACTTAAATTAACTTTTAAGTTTCAAATAATGAAGCCAGTGATTTCTGATTGAATACGTGGTACAATGCCTGTTTGAAAAAGTTAACTTTCACGAATTCCGATTCAATCAAACGTTATGATTTACTATCGTTTCCAAAATGTTTATCAAATAAAATTTATCGAATAAAAACGTACACAGAGTATATAAACCGGGTTTCTCTTTTGACTTAAATATTTTAATTTTACTTCGTTGTTATTAAATCATAAACAAGTGTACAAAGAAACTTCTTGTTTTAAAATAAAATAATATAAAATATAGGTAATATTATAGGAACCCTCAGCCTGTTTGTTACAAATATATATAATTCGAAAATAAAACGAAACACCTGTACCCGATACTTAGTATAATATAATAATTTATCAGATTTAACAGATTTATATATTATCTATACGTGCATCACGTTAACTCATTGTTAATTACATTCAGTATGATTGCTTATTATTATTTGCATTTAATATTGATGCACAAACAACGAATTATTCGTAAAAAAATAATAGGTATAATAGTTATTGTACATCAAGTGAACACATCGATATCAGGTATCTTATTTTCGATTTATGTATCATGTGGAGCCAAATACTAGATTTTACCCTATTTACTTTTGCTCCATAATTTATTATCTGCCGACTGTATTATTTAACTTGACAGTCTGAACACTGAACTAGTGTTAAGATACGATTTAAACAAGTGGTGCTCAATGTGTTTAAATAGTTGCCGCTTTCTGAGAAGCTAAATATTTTTCAAAGACCCCCTAAATAAGATAAAAATAAAAATAAAATTGAAATATAATATCGGTGTATAATTCATATTTTTATGAAATAATAGTGATGTACAAAGAAATAATTATTATACGCTTAGTAAGTATAGTATCGGAATTTCAGTTTTAATTTTTCTTCAGTTTTTAGATTTTAATATGCCATTGCTCGCCAATTGGAAAATGCGAGTGGGGTCCCTGGATATTTAATCGCTTCAATGAAACATGAGTTGGCTTTGTAGTATAATAAGATAATACTCGAATTGGAAAAGTATAGCCGGATCCAACTCATGTATTGGAAAAAATACGCCAGGACTCAATTATTAGTGTCAATTTTTAAATTTTCTACCCAACTTAAGTTTATTCTACCCAATCACCCATAACATAAATACTATTTCCCTACAATAAGTTATAGTAATTTATAGTAATAGTGTAATACCCACAATAAGTTCATCGCTCCATAGCACTCTTTTACCGTTCACCGTCTGGACGATATTGCCTTTGTTGAGAATTAATTTTGACTAACATTTTTCAAGTATTAATTATTGTTTCTTTTTCTTATTACTTACATTACTCATCGTAATTAACAAGTTTGACATTCCTTAATGATCCGGTATATAGTTGAGTACAACACAGAATGATACGTGCGATTTGTATATGTATGAGAGAGAGAGAGAGTGAGAGAGAGAGAGAGAGAGAGAGAGAGAGAGAGAGAGAGAGAGGGATGAGAGAGACAAAGAGAAAAGTTCGATTTCCCACGACGATAAAATATGTTACGAATGCATTCTGACGACTAACATCTACATAATGGTCGAAAAAAGCTGATGAAAAAATAACAGGAATTCTCCATATCGCGGAAAAACATTTAATCATAATATGGATATTTTTAAAGAGTTGCTCCAAACTACGCCTTATTCTCCTCTGACCACTTCAACTACACCTTTGGTAATGTACACGTGACCATCGTCATCAAACGACTCAAATTGTAGTATATCATAGCATATTGAGTAGATAAAGTAATAAGATAACGATAGGTATATAAAGATAAAGTATCTAATATATAAGCATGATATTTTGTTTTCACAGATACATTTCCTAATGTCAATAATATCAAAGATTTAAAACGTCCATTTTCGTCAAATCAAACAGTAATGGTGGATCATATTATTTTATAATGAAGTGTGAGATGTAGAGTATATAGTATCCAATTTTTGAATAAAGAATGAAACAAGAATATACTCGAATTATGCGCAGCTTATATAAATGTGTTATAATTTGCATTGGCTACTTAAAATAATTTATTGATGGTCGTATATGTTTCATTTGTAAGTAGGTATTATACGTCGAAACCTGCAGTGTAGTTTGCATTATTTATTTTTAATTTGTGTTACTCCGCGTGGTATTAAATAAATATTAATATTATCCACGCTTTTCCCACAGCTTATAATAAATATGAAAATCGCGATTTGATTGCATGTTATGATAATAATATAAATACTATTATATGTTCCAAGAAAACTGATTGAACCATAAACTTTTGTTTGTAATACAAGCATAATACAACTACACAGAAATACAGACTGCATATTTATGTATACATACAATTTTCAATTAAAAAATAAATAAAATAAAATCCTAAATGCTAAAAACTGTGATCCTTAATTGTGTAAAAATAAAAATCAATTATTTTGGTAATTGACTAATGATCAATTAATTTCGATAAAGTATACACAGGTAAATAGATACGTTTTTTCCAATACAATTAAGATTTGCATATATTTTTATATAGTATAGTTATGCAGAATTTAACGAATACAAGTTCAAATGATATAACAGAAAATACTATGGCTCCGAGAGTCAATAACATTTGTATTATAATATATGGTATGTACTATGTATGCACAATGCACTACTATACTAGCTAGGAAACTAATTTGCAATAGATACTGCTGTTCGCTGTATATTTCAATAAATAGATAAGCACATGACACTTTATCAGGATTTTCTTACTGCATGTGGTTGAGTTATTGTTGAGACTAGTAAATACTATTGGGATACCCTGTGGTTTGTCTGACCTGTATGATAAGTACAGAACGTATCGTTTGACCATCCTGAAGTCAAACATGAGCTGCGTAATAATTATTGCTTGTATTCATACAAACACGTATACCGTCATATAAACATAATTTTAACTGAATGCTTATTTTCTATAAGTATATTGATCCGTCTCAATAGAAATATGTCGGTCAATCATGTCCCGATCCATTAAGGGAATTCTTCTATGTTTAAAATGTATCCTTTAACGGAAATAACATTTCACCGACTTGTAATTAAAACGCAGTAAAATATGTGATTTCGTCCAAAATGAATCGAACGGCTATTGATGTACATTTGATTAATTATTAGTAGGTACTATAAATTATCAAATATTGTAAGAACAATAGAATACTGATAAATAATTAATGATATTGCCCATATCGAAATAAATATAAAAGTTCAGATCATTGAGTAATATAGAGATGCCATTACATATACAAGTATACGTATAAATATAAAGCAATCAAAACAGCAAATTACAATGATTATATTTAGAGGGAGTAATATAAATTGTCTAATTTGAAATTGATCGGATTTTTATTAGTTATTATTACTTAATGGATTTTAAAGAATTGAAGCAGGTCCGTTTATATAATTTATTAATAATTTTTTTGTAAAAACCAGTATTAAATAATACTACCTAGTACCTACTCTACGGTAAAAAAGCAATGTGAAATAACATGCAATTAAAAAAAATGTATATACCCATGTTATAAATTTCTTTCTTACACATGGTCGTACTGTAAATTGTTGTTTTGCTAACTTCACATTTGTACTGCTACAGCAACGGTTGTATTATATTGTTCAATTGTCGGCCACTTGGTTTCAAGTACTTACTAGTACGCGATTTGATAAAATGATTGCATTCAGCGGCGCAGTTCCAATTGTATACTGTGATCTGAAAATATGTGTCCGGAGATTGGAATCGAGTCAGCCTTAATGCGCGTCCACGGGGTGATTTGCAATATCGAAACAGGTACAGCACTGCATTACTGAGTGCATCGCGGAAGCGACATATTCGTCTAGGTAATATAAGAGTGCATCGTGAAAGTAGGCAGTCGTGCGTACTGCAAGCTATTAAATAGTATTATAATATAATAATGCGCATCTTGTCTGTTTCGTGCAAGGGGAGATCAAAGATTCTTGCACACCGAGCTGATACGCATAAAGAGCCGGCATAATATTTGAAAACGACGGTGTGTAGTCGAATAAATCATAATCGTACGCAGTTATTCGATTTTTCAACGGAAGTCTACGTACAATACCGATAACCGGAAATGCAATCTACGGCTAATATTGCCAATCGAATCATATGGTCCGTGAAACTTTCCAAAAGGACGTAGGTATGTTTATATATCTTGAGACCGTTCTGAACGCATCGCGGCCGAAAGCTGCTATTCCGTCATCCTCGCGATATTAGGGTCGGTGATGCTTCATCTTCATACGTACAATCAATACACGCGGGAAGTTATCAAAGCAATATTGGAGAAATCAGTAATCGTTCACAATCACGGTTTCGTGGCTTTAAAGATTTTTATTTTTGCAGGTTTCCGCGTGTCCCAAAATGAGACCTTGTGGTTTTTAAACTATAATGTTCAATAAATGACAATAGTATAATTTATTACTTATTACTTTTTTGTTTTATTATATATTTTTTACTAATAACCAATAAGATAATAAAATAAACTCACGAACACGGGACATATGTTTTATTCACATACAAATGTCACTATAAACTGCATTCGTACTTGTAAAACAAACTTGATAAAATTCAAAGACGTTTTTTTATATAGTATTGATTTAATTGTATATTGTATATCTTCTTCTTCTACAACTTCGCACCCCCATCTCATATTCTCTCACAAATATATAGGGGTCGGCCACCCTCATCCACCACATCCACACGGACTGGTCTTTCACCTCTCTCTCGAAATACACACACACGCGGCTCGCGCGTCACACGGTTACCCTCATGTCACCCTCAATCACTTCTAACATTCTATTACTCAGCTTGTAAAATAATCTTGACAAAATTCTAAGACGTTTTCTTCGTAATAAAGGCTGCCCCAATGAAATTGGTATGTCAAGGAAATACCAAGTCCAAACACTATGAATCCAAGATGGCGGTAATATGTTATGTTATATGTTATCCATAAATTAATAAATAATAAGATCGATAGTCATGAACTCTTAGTATGGAGTAATTTTAAAGTATTTACCTGTTACCAAAAATTTAAAATATAGGTAACCGTCAATTATCTACATATATTTTACACTAGCTTAGGTAAAAATAATCACGTTGATACGAACCATTTAAGTTATTATCTTATGCAGCAATGTACCTTAATATTGATTTTCTTCTACGATAACGTTGTTAAACTATAAACATTATAATATATATGTACTTACTTATATTTAATTCTATGGTAAATAAAATCACCCATTCAAAGACTTATATAATATGGTTTACATATTACATCTGTTCATAGATCATGACCATAGTATTAAAACCATATATGCAAGTACTGAAACGTTATAATTAATTTCTAATTATGAATATATTTTACTTTTTACGAGGGTGTAAAAATGTAAAATACGCAAATGTTAAATAATAAACGATTGTTTCTCACATATAATGATGAAGATTGTCCATTAGTACTCCGCGCATTTTACATATGTATGTATTACATGTTATACATATTATATAAAAACATTAAAATAACTATAATGATAGGTACATAAAACATAGATATAAGGTTCGTTTCTTGAGATAGAATAAAACCACTTTAAATAATATATACTTTTAATGTTTACTTACATTAATTATAAATATTTTAGCAATGTAATGAAACGACCCTATTCCTCTCTGTATTTACTGAGTAAAATTCAACGTGTTTTCTTATCGCATAAATTGTTATACATTACTTTAATTTTATTTACTATACAGCATCGGTATATAAGTCTTGTGTAAACTTTGTATTTGTGTACCCTGTATAGTTGTAATAATGTTTGATTCATTTTAAGAGTTGTTTGTTTATACATTATTTTTGTTGTTACGTTCATAAATTATACATTGCATAGTAATTATTCAATTGTATATATCAGAGTTTTCTTCTTCTTCTACCTCTACCTAACCTCACCCACAGCACACTCTCTCACCAATATATAACCCTCGTCCTCCACATCCACACGGACCGACCTCCCGCCCCTCTCTCGCACACACACACACACCCCCTAGTCACCCGCATGTCACCACCAGTCCCGTCCAATATTCTATTCCTCTGCACTGTCTCTTACTTACTTTCTACATACATTTTCAAGACACCTTTCGCGGCATCTGCTTCATCTTTCCATACATCGCATATCCAAATCGCATCTCGTCCCGTGTATTAGAGCTGCATTTTGTAAAATCATAATAGTAGAGAAGTAGTTTTATCCACGTAAATGTAAATATCATTGTCTTGGAAAGGTTTATTAAACGCAATTTCACCCTATGTATAATGTAATAACGACTTATTCCGACTATAATACTTGCACAGACATAAAATAAATAATATTTAATATCGGTAATAGGTATTATACATAATAATATACATACCTGCACAACATAATATGATGTTGAAAAATGTGTATAATATACTTTGAATATAACCTTTAGAAGATTTATAAAATTATGACAAGTGTCGTAAAATGGATATACCCGCATAAAATAAAGTTATCATGATATTATCTTGTACGGTTATTTTTTATTTTTATGTAGGTACACGGTGCCTATTATATAAAAATAATAATAATATGGATAGGTAAAAAAAACTCTCTTATATTCTAATAATAATTATTATGTAGCACTATTTAATACCTCTACGCTCTTGAGCGGAAAATACTTACTTATACAGAGCGTATAATACTAAAATAATATTAAAACTGATTGCATTATGGCTATTATTTTTTTTTTTTCAAACCCGAAAGAAATTGCACGTGTATTCCACACGTATGTGCCTATGATGATGGTATTTTTTACTAATTTTCGATTTTCTGTTTTACAAGTAGGACGCATATAAGACGATCAATTATTTTATTATGTTATTTATATATGTTTATATATATATATATATATATATATATATGTTTGTATAGTTGTATTTGGCATTTGAATAATCTCATCGATGTCTTACATGAATATTTTCCATGTAAATGTTGACCTCGATCCGACAAGATTTATTCAATATATCTTATTATGTGGTTGAAAGCCAACTTACAAGGATTAGAAATTAATTCAGTAAATTCTTTTTTCAGAGTAGGTTTTCAATACAGCTATTGCTTGTCAAATCGAATACGAAACTAAAAGTTTGTTCAAGACATTTCTATTTGCAGGTTGTAACTGTATACATACACAGACTGTCAATTTACTAACAGAAGAACTATGTTAACATTATTATTATTATTACTATCATCATAATTTCAAAACCCATTTATCTATACAAATATAATTCTACCATTTATTTTTGAAGAACATTAAAACATTTTTGGTTTTCTTTAAATTTTATACTTCAACTTTTAGTTCGAAGTGTTATTACACATATATGTATAATACAACACAATATAATGTGCAATAGAAGATACAATGAATTTCACTAACCCTTTGACGAGTATAGACGGAAATTTCCGTCATTTAATAATTTACCTTTAAAGAGGAATGACATATATTTCCGTCATGTCAAAGTTTCTAACTTCTTTGATTTTTAACATTTTTAGGAGTGCTATTATCAATAATAAACTTATTATGAAATATTAGCACCATTTTCTTGACTAATTTAATAACTAAAATCCACATTTTTATCAGTGTTACCTATTAAAATATAATTTTTTTTAAAATAGCATATTAAATCTTTGTGTATATGTTGCCTATACTGTATAATGAATATCAAAATATTTGGCTATGATAGTGTACATCACGACGTAAATTTCCGTCATCTCTCTGATGATTTACTATTACTTATTACTATGATGAAACCCCCGTTTTTATGGTAAAAACAATTCACTCTCTGAGTGTACTAATATGAAAAATAATTTACTCATCAAAGGGCTAATAAATCGTTCGAAAGTATAAATATATGCAGATAAGTCACTATTGAGAAATTAAAATTTGAATGTATAATGGAAATAATATGCACAATTAAAATTAATTGGAATAACTGTATAATCGACCAAATATCACATAGTTAGTTATGCATTGTTTTATTCGAAGAAAAAAATGAATACCGTATAATTTACATTCATTAATATTTCATATTTTAATGGTATAGTAAATGGAATTCCTATTAGATCATTACATATTTGTTTTTCCGTCTGTACGTGAAACATGAACGTACTTTAAACTATTTTATTTCGGTTCGTTCTAAGCCATTGGGAAGAGTAGTTATTTACATAATATATTAACAGAGTTTTCATTAATATATTTAAGTGTCTAGGACAACTGCTTTCGTAAAACTATTTTAGTACGTGTCTTGATTGGAGTTTAAGCCTCTATTGAAATGTGTTTAGTCACAATTATCGACTATGTTATAAAACTGTTTAAATAAGTTAAGTGTTTTATCAATCATAATTAAATAATACAACGACCGGTAAAATTTGTATAAATATTACAATTTATAGTACATAGTTATATGCATTTTATATAACATTATGAAATCGCATTCCATACCTCAGGTTAGGTTGAACAAAACGTCAAACGTACCGCTGTGAGATATGTTCAACTTGTAGTAATTATTTTACCAAAAATCGGGAAGAAGGGCACCGGGTCAAAAACGTAACGACCAAAACGTCGCCGATAAATTATTTTGACAATAGGAAAAATAAAAATAAATAGTAGATGTTTATGAGTAATATTCGGACACAATTATACAGCACATACAATGTAATATACGATAAAGAATCATCGTCATATACGAGAACGGTTTTGAAATAAAAATACATATATGAACGCGAGCAGTGTCTGGGGAGAGGGAGGGTGAAAATCGTTGCTGATCTAAAAAGATAAATATTGAACTGCGCACAATTTCCCCGGGGAGTTGTACGAAAATAAGAGGGAAAACGGTGAACGGCCCTGAATTTACGACTGCAAAACAGTCATACACATTCCAGTAATCAGAGTTTAATACAATTGAGACGGAGAGGAAAACAATGTGATATAATCACTGCTAACAAGCAATGTTTTACCGCCGACGCCGACAACGCTTAGTTATAAGTTATGTAATGAACTTGTATTATTTAAGAAGATACATAGTCTACGTGTAGCCAACAACGAAACTTGAGCTTACGAGTTTTTGATTGTAAAATCGTATTCGCGTACAGGCGAAAATAATATTATAATATACGACACACAGAATAAACGAAATAAAAATAATAAAGTAACGGAGTTACTCTTCTTTTCTTATTGTTACAATAATACAATGCACTATTATACACAGCTTTTATAAATGAAAATAATATTTTTTATAGAGCATCTATATCAATAGAGATGAATTTTGTTATTTTTGTTAGTAATAAATAACACTGTTTATTCCCTACTCAAATACCGGCAATTGTTCATGAAATGCCGTTGGACCATCCGATACGTGATTTCATCGATTGATTTATCCCCCTTCAGGTTATTATAATTTTTTATTATAGTAATGAAAATAAAACCATTTAATACCTTTGGAACGTTTAATCGTTCACAATTACAGGCTATAATGTACCACATACTGTTTGCGACTGGAAGGCAATGTATTTTTCTATTACGAATATAGTTTTACAAATTTGTGGTTTTTAAAATTAATTCAAATACTGTGAAGTGTTACTGCTGGGTAACTACTCACCACATGCATTCAGTCTTTGTATTACTCCATACGCTCATATGCTTGTTGTAAATATTACTTTACAAATTGTATATATTGTCTAATAAATGTTAAGATAAAAAATAAAAATTCAAATATTTCTAGTTGCTTAAAAAAATATACTTTCTCATCGAAGTCAACGGTTTTTTCTACGATTTAAGTTGATCCTATTAATTTAATTAACACGCTATTGTTGTTTATTTTATGCAGATAATATTTGGTTTATGTAAAGCATCTATATAGGAATATAATATTATAAATTATAATATAATAAATAGCCAACGTTTCTAAAAAGGATTTAAATCACAATGACAAGGTTATCGTGTCAATTTTGTATAACATGAAATAAGAAAAATAATACGTTCTTCCTGAAGTATTATTATAATAAGGTGATTTTTTTTTTAATAACAATTGATGTAACTACTAAGAAATAACGTACAAAGACACAGTATAATGACGTAGACAACAGTTGGAGTCCATACGATTGATGGCAGTTTTAAAATAAAGGTTTTCAAGCCTGTTCGTACAATGAATAGGGGATAAACGTGATGTTTAAACTATTTATAAAAGCTAAATAATAACCAGTTTCACTAACAACCCTAATACTGGAATACAAGACACGCCCACGTCCGTAATGGCTACTGTCATTACCGTCGTTTGTGATTAGATGAAAAGATATATTTTCCATTTTTAAATGCACACACACACAAACACACGCAGACAATGAAACATTTAATTTCAAACTGGTTTGATTATTGGTTATTACGTGTCGAGAAGTAAGCACCTGTATACAAAGTGAAACAAAGTGTGTGTGTGTGTATGTAAGTAGAAACATTTTTGTATTTTATTTTTCGAACAATACGTGGAGAATTTAATGCATATAGGCAGCTCGCTTTGATATATAATATTATGTAAATTTGGTTTTCAAATTCGAACAAGCGGACTCAAAGTCGTCGTGTTCCGTTTCAAATCAAAGGGAGCATTGTTTGCTTTGATACAAATATATATGAATACAACGTCGCACAATATAATTCGTAATTAATACAAAAAGTATATACTCATGTTAATGATAACGGATTAAAAAAAAAGAACCGGATGGGCCTCGCTTTGCTGTATGCAGTGGGGAGTTTATCGATTCCGCCGTTTTGATATCGATTTCACCGAACATTTGTATATATTGAATAAACCTTGTATTCAATTTTCAAGAGTTTTCAGAAAGCCAAATTTTTTTTATCGGTATTTCAAAAAAAAAAAAATAACTTAGGAAAGTCGAAAACTTAAATTGTCTATAAATAAGTCAAAATATACTAATATTATATAAGTACATTATTAATAATAAAATTATATTTCGACAAACACTATTCTCATCGCAGCTGCACCGTCTATCACTTTTAATATAGTGTCCAATAGTTTAATTTAGTACACATGTACGCACTATTGCAGCGATGTAATATTAATAAGAGTATAAAAAATGTCCATAAAAAATAATAGTATAATATTATATGCACAAGCTATACAGAATAGTATTTATGGTGATCATTAATAACTGATTTTGATCTACTCTTTGAATTTATAACTTTCTTCTTTAATTAATATTATCGAAACTTATTGAGAAAAAAACAGCACAAGTCGATGCTGATAAAAACCACAATGTGTCTTATAATGGAGCGACAGAAACGTATTACAAGCGTTATTAATAATGAAAAATGATGGGCGTATATTAAAGGTATATAAGTATTAATCAGTCAGAAATTATACTGAAAAAACGAAACTATGCTTTATGGTCTTGAAAATGTATAGCAAAAAATAATTTATTTAACATAAATAATACAGAAAAAAAACATAAACAACAATTCGTGAAACAAAAAAAAATAAAATAAAATACATACCTGTGCGCACCGTGATTATATATCATTTGCCTTCTGTAGTTAAATTTACTGGAATAAAAATATAAAAATATTATTCACAATACCTCCAAAAGTGTATAAGTTAATGTTACATTATTATATTTGTTGTTATAAATTTATTATTATAAAAATTATTACATATACCTATACTATATAACATTTAATATAATGCCTATGAATGCCTTTTTCCTTCAACTGACTATACTCTTGCGGACTATTTATCTTTGAGTGAGCCAGCAAATGTAAAAAATGAATATTCAAAATAATCTCTGATAATTTTTTACTAACCAGATTAAAATGTGAGAATCAAATCCAATAATCTATTATAATATCCAACAAATCGATTTGTAGAAATTTAAGAAAAAATTGTAAAACGATGTTCAACATGATTTTAGATAATGATTTTCTTATTTTTACGTTTTACTCCCAGATCTATTTGGATATCAGTAGGATCGACTTTTTTCTAAAATTTGTGGAGCACGAGTTACTTTTAGAGTGCAAGTTTTATGATATTTATCAAGTGTAGATTATTGTGACGAGTATCTGATCAGTGATCACTATCATTTCGAAATTTATTTGTATTGATTGCGGTTGGTCTGGTTGACATGTTTTTTGACACGGGTAATGAAAAAAAATTCATTTTTCAGATATGTTAATTGGTTTGAAAAATTTCCTATAGTAATAAGAATAAAAACAATATAGGACACAAATGAAATACTATTACCCGTTTAAAATTACTGTAATATTCAAATTATATGTTGTTATCAATACTACAGTGTATATTATAATAAAATAATTTTTTATTGTTAGAATATAGAAACTACAGTCAACTATTAAAATAAAATCAATGCTACTATAATAGTCACACCTTCATAATTTTTTTTAACATCGTGATACTTTAAAAATCCACCTTTATAGACTTTTGTAACTTGTCTTGTTGAAATGAAAATAAAACAAATAAACGATATACCTAATAAAATATAACTGTCTCACTACACAGCTACCTTTAACAAAATAATGCTTGTGTTAATTGAGCACAATATGTGTTATAAGTTTATGGCTTATGAGGTTACGAAAAAACCGAATACGGTCTAATAAAATGTCTCACTCATCGATTATAATATTATTCGCGTTTTATCACTAATCGGTTATCGTGTACGGTTGAAGATTATATGTTTAACAATGATTTATAGCAAATTCAGAAACAATTATTATGCACGTCTGTGTATTAATGAATTTCGTAAAATGGCCATTTACTTCATAATCTTCTTACCTATGATTACGTAATAGAATAATATAAAATGATATATATTCGATTCAGTTTTGTCTCGACGCAGAACATTCAGATACCGCGAGTTTCGACCACAAAAAGCGAGGAAAAAATCGATTACAGATTTAAGCCACATATTAGGTGCACGCACGCTTTATTTAATATAAGTTTCATTACGTTTTCAAATATTATAATTGTATTAATTATAGTACAGTAAGAGAAACAAGTGGTTTGTTTTATTCGTAATACGTCATTTTGTATTGAAGTATCATTGCAATGCTATAGCTTTTAATAATTAAATTTCCGGTGTAAAATATTTTTTGTGTTCATCAATTTACTTTTTATGTTAAAATAAAATTATACATTATTCTAAATATCTTTATATTTCGTTAAAAAACTAATATTTTCAAGGAAAAAATAGTTATATGTTGTTATCGTTCTACAGTGGTGTCCCCTTAATATTATCATCAGCTAAAAAAAAAAAAATGAAGACACCAAAAGCTTTTATATTATTTAAAGAACAAATTAAGAATGTTATATTGAAAAATAACGTTTATAAAATTATAAATATTGCAATTAGTTTTTTAATTTATTGTTCTGTATATTATATCTATATAACATATTGTTTCTTTTTCAGGCATATAAAATACTATTGTTTAATTGTTGATTATTGTAAGAATATTGATTACATTTAAAAAAAAAAATTATACTCATTGTATTATAAGTACTTGCCATAATAACATTTAAGCTGTAGCTGTGATATAAATTGAATAACCACGATTCGTATACAAGTTATATTGTACAAGTTTCTATTTCATTTCCACGTACGTGCTCTATATTATATTTTGCATATACATACTATATGATGTAATATTATGTCAACATAATTTTATTTACTTTAATAGATCAACACAATAATGTCCGTCGCCCGAAGTGCGCTCTCATAGAAGTTCTTCGAAAAATAAAGCTCAAGTGTCCTTGCAACCGTTTACATTCTCACTTTACTGCCTATTAAACCTATTTTACTCTATTGTTTCGTTGTTTACACCCGTCCAGTGTGTGTCTAGGTTCAACGTCCCTCTTATAGCCTGCAACTGTTGAAATGAAAGGATAAAAAATCGTACCTGGGCCGCATCGCCGCCACCGTAGAGACGTAGAAGTCAAATATTACTGTATTGGTCACTATATAGTTCTACATTATATATACCTATCATACATGTACGGGTACTTATGTGTTTGTATATAATTTAATATGAATACGCGTAGCCATCATTTATGTTTAATCCGTGTGTGCATACAAAATTATGATGAGATTTGTACTGCATAGCGTCGCTGTAGAGTTTCTACACCACGTTGTCTAGTATTATTATTATTATTATTATTATTATTATTATTATTATTATTATTATTATTATTATTATTATTATTATTATTATTATTATTATTATTATTATTATTATTATTATTATTATTATTGTTATTATCACAACTATTTATTCGTGAGTTTCTCGTTTTTATCACTAGAATATATAACAGTGCATTTGTTTACCTAAGTAGGTAAGCAGGTACCTATTATATAGGTTTTACTGTGTTAACTGGTTTTAACTGTTGTTGGTAAAACGTGTAGATAGCACTCGCATACGACCCTCCTTCAGCGCGTTCCGCCAGTCAAAGTGTTAATACACGCAAGACAGTATTGTTCGTAGATCGTTTTATCGGGTTTTCCATCACATACGTATTTATTAGAAAAAAATTTCAGCCACGATTGGGGGGGGGGGCGTGTTTTGTCGTAAAATTTAACAAGACAGGTGAGAATTAATGATTTTCTAGAATAAACATGAGAAAAAGAAAGACCCTAGGGAATTTTAGATGAGAAATTCTTATTAACATGCGCTATACAGGAGCACAGTGTCTGCACTTCGACGTAGGTATATTTTTATTTTTTGTGTGTCCCCCAACACTGAACCTCTCTTCTTTTATTAATATTCCTTTTCTGAACAGGCTCTGTTGGCTACTGGTGTCATCAATCTTCTTTACAGACATCCTCTCTTTCTCCCAATCAATCAAAGCCAGTCAACATCAAGGTCACCACTATCATTCCAGAACGGTCATGGTCACTTGACAACATTTTGAAACCAAATTTTGTCAGCTAATTACACGTTTTGAGTTCGAATTGGAATGCCATATTTAGGCGTGAAATGTAAGTACAAATCGCTGATTTGTTTTTTTCGACACACACATACACACAAAAAACACAAATGAAACTATACGAGAACGTAATGTAATAAAAAAATATTTCTTGTAGATTTATCGCAGAGGCGTACATTATCTATACTTACAGTATGTTAATTAATTGGAAAGTCAGTAGTTATTACTCCTAATATAATACAGATATTGAAGTTCCGTTTTTTTAACATAATATATGACTTACAGCCCATCTATTACCATAGTTAAAAAAATCTAAAATTCAAAATTTTGAAAAATATCCAAAATAGCCACATTGTAGAATTACTTATAAGTTACTAAGTGAAAAAAAAAATTTGAAATCGGTCGAATTTTGAATGAATGAGAGCATTTTATATTTCCAAAATACACAACAAATTGTAAAATCGTACGGTTTTTTGATTTTTTTCGTAATCGTATTGGTTATTGTTAAATATCTTCAATTTAAGCAGCTATTTATGTTCATATTAATTTTAATAACATTTTAACTTCATTTCAGTTTAAATTAAGCCTTAAATTATCTGAGAAAACGTTAAAATGTGTGATATTTAAATTATAATTGGCATTAAAATATTTAACATTATCTACCTAAATAATAATACCAATAACAATATTAATTTATTATACTTTGTTGAAGTCACTGCGGTGTAATTACTATTTACCTTGATATCATAATTTTAAAATTTTATTTATGGATAATGCAGATACATTTTACTCTTTGGCTCTTTGGCTTTTATTATTTTCAAAATAAATAAATACCATTTCTACGTTATCGGATACTATGAATTTAATTTTAATACTTATTTAATGGAAAAATTCAAATGAAATTAAAACTAATGTTAAATGAAGTAAAAAAAAATCTAGGCACCTGCATTATCCATAAATAAAATTTTAAATGTTAAAATGTAATTTAAATTAATACGGACATAAATAGCTGCTGAAATTAAAGATGTTTAACAGTAATTAATACAATTACTAAAAAAATCAAAAAACCGTATGATTTTAAAATTTACCATGTATTTTGAAAATATAAAATGCTCTCATTCATTTAAAAATCAACAGATTTCAAATTTTTTTTTCAGAGTAACTTATAAATAATTCTACAAAGTGGCTATTTTCAAAATTTTCTGTCAATTTTGAATTTTGGATTTTTTTGACCGTGGTAAAAGATGGGCTGTAAGTCACATATAATGTTAAAAAAAAACGGAACTTCAATATCTGCATTATATTAGGAGTAATAACTACTGACTTTCCAATTAATTAACATACTGTATATACTATATGCAGTACATATGGTTAGTGTTTTCCAGGTTTTTAAGACAGGATTTGAATAATGTTCATGAAAATAGTATTTCTTCAGTAGCTGTCATATTATTAAATATACTTAAATAACTATAATTATAATACAGTATTTCTTTGTAAAAATACTAAAAATGTCATAAATTATAAAAAAATATAAATTTACATAAGAAGATAATTTTTGTTAATATAACAGCTTACAAAAAAAAAAAAATTGTTAACTTTTTCTACAATAAATATCAAATTTAATATTTACAGTAATAAATAAAAACTTCAGCATTCCAAGCAAGCATTTATTGTACCATAAATTATTCGCATAACGTTTGGTAAAAAAGAAATGAGTACCGTTTGTCGGTTTTTCTTGTTTTATTTATTTTTTTTTTTAATTTCTAAAATGAGTTAAAGAGGAATAGTTGAACAGAATTTTACAATTAAGGACAAGTATCAAAAACATATATGTTTAAATGAGTAATTCAATTGATATCGATCAAAAATGTTTTTTTCATCCAAATAAAAGTTTGGTTATTTATTTGCGTTGTTGTACCACGAAAATAAAACAAGTGTAATCAATTTCTCCATAAATTAGACATACGACAGATAGAAACTTCATGAGACTGGGTAGAAATTACACGGGAAATACAATATTCGTTTATTTTCTATTTCATTTTATCTTTTTTTTTACAATCTCGTATCATTATCTCTGACATTCGGGTGAAATAATGGGCTTTTATAATTCAGTGAATGATATACAATTATTATTAATGTAAAGTATATGAATATACAGCTGCCACCGTCTAACTAGTAACTGGTAATATAGAAGTGTAGATCTATTTTGTGTGGATAGCTTATGGTTCCAGCCCATACGTATACAACTTGGTAATACAGTACAATAAGTACATCGGTTTGGTAGAGGTTTTATTCACTACCGACGGATAATGTATAATAATACGCTTATACTTTGTTGGTACGGAATTATTACGAAATGTATAATTTGATATACTCTATCTCTATCCGTAATAGACAAAATTCAATATTCTCATACTTTTTATGTCAAACATCAAATGGAAAATGTTGTTCTGAGTAACCCAATTTATTGAATCCTGAACTCATGCAACAATATTTGGATAATTTTGATTTTTTCATAGATAATAAAGCAAATATTAAAATATATCCATATAATTTATTTTAAATTAAATTAATTTTATTTTATGTTATGCACATTATATATACATCAATAATATGATAATAAATCGTATAATGCGGTGTGTTTATGGTTTGTTGAGTATTAAAATAATCTAGACCTTTTGTTCCTCCGCGGGCGTAAAACTCATTAGATAATAAATAATATAAAATTCTACCCCTTATTATTGTGACGTTTCTATGGCTGGTTAGTTGTCACAATATAATTATTACTATAATAACCATGGTCATTGGTCATGTTATTATTATTATTATATATTTACAGATTTCATGTTTAGGAATTTGGAGAAGAAGAAAAAAGTCATCTACACGGGCATGATGAAACCATAGTCAAATGACTTAAACTAAATCCATATTGTGCATTCTACTGTACCTATTTTGTAAGTGATACACTGACATGGCAATCAAAACGGCATAGGTAATTTGAAGATTTATATATTATATCAGAACGGATTGAAATTTGCTTATAAATACAATATTAAGCTTAATAACTTTTAATCCAAATTTTTTTTAACAAGTTTGTTAGATAGAAGGTGCTCGAGAGCCGCTTCACTCTTCCGCAAAAACGGTTGGGCACAAAACTATCTGTGAGTACTCAGATAATCCACCGTTTCAATCGAAAACCAATTTACGCGTAACACTGCATGGTATGTTATACAGAGTATAGCTGTGATAAATGCGTATGCCGTTACTAGTTCAGGAAGAAAATAAAATAACTTGTTTTATGATTTATGCTTAGCAGTTAGGTTACACCCACAGTAGCCACGATTAATCAGACCTGCAGCAGCTTCTGTACAACATAATCGTATAAACTTAATTTAAAATCGTAACCAATTATCGTCCGTATTGCTTATAAATCCTATAACACGTCATGATTAATGTGTAGCCGTATGTGGATATAATAACGATATTATGCGCATGTATAAATGTACGTCAGTACATTTGTTCGCTATTAATCTTTTGTATAACTTATTTTGAAAAAACACGAAAAAAACTGATGTCTAAGGAAACTACTGTAGTTTGATCCATCAGTTACTGTTGCAAGTGTGAGTTTGAATTCAAAACATCTTTGAAAATGGTTTTAATGGCCTGATTTACATAAATAACACTACAGATTTACCAAAAAGTCCACGCAAGAAGAAAAGCTCTCTTTCTGAAAAAGAAAAAAAAGATCCCTTCGTTCTACAAAGCGAGAATATACTCTTTGCAAACTCACCCCACCGCACAGCTCTTTAAAAAATAAATAAAAGAGCGCAGACCTCAATAAATGTTTTCATACCGTGCCTATAGATTGCCTCTTTCACTCTGCGTGATGACTATATAATACCCGTACACGATTTTGAGCAACGACGCGCAAGCGTTCATTGTACCAACCAACCCCTGAAAACGCAGTTTTATTTGTTTCCACGACTTTTAAACGCTCCAATTTAATTAATAATTACTATACCATCGGTGAACAATCGTCCCAAGTCAAGGAATGTGCGCCAAGCGTATGTAGCCATTAAAAATCGTACTTTGCAAATACTATGATAACCAACTGCTGTGACCGTGGACTAGCTTATGGTAGACTTCGACTATATAATAGGAACAAGACGCTTCTTCACGGAGACGGTCGTATTGATATCCACCCGTGAATGCGATTACGTGGTAGCGCAACAGTCGAGTCCATGCTCAGATATTATATAAAACAATTATAGATAGCCGACTCAATGTTAAAGTCCTACAAGATATATATAAAGTCAGACAGCCATATTACACTAAGTGGGCGAATTCTACTTGTTATGGAATAATTGACTACCCTATGCATTTTATGATAGCACTCAAACAATTATATTGCATTATTATTATTTATTATTATTCATTTTTAATATAAATATTGTTATATTATATTTTTATATACTTTATAGCATGATAAAAAATGTCATGGTTTAATTTAATGTTTCCTAACTTCTTTTATTTACTAAATCTTTGCAGGAACTTGAACGTTTTGAAGAACACACCGTTTTTTTTTTTTATAATCATTGTAGGGCAAATATATCTTTGTATATTAAAATGAGTACGCCACTTCCAGCACAGACCTAAATTCCTCATGAAACCCTTGGCACTGGCTTACCGAATCTTTTGTGTTCCATGGAAAACCATTTGGGAATAACTTACTTAATCAATAGCATTTGCTCTCTTAGCATTATGGCCGCCAAGCTCCTGATATACTCATCTAGTCGGCTAACTAGATGTTTTACAAATCTACTGGTCCATGCAATGTCTCCGCGTATGGTCTCTGCTCTTTATCGTGTCGTGTACCTAAATAATAAATATATGCATTCAAAAGAAACTCGTAGCTACTCGAGTCGTACCCAAACTGTATGTGCTGGGTGCGTTTGACGTGTATTTTTCGTGACACGTAATTCCGTGGTATCGAAATTATTGCCCGTCACGGCACCGTGAGCCCGAAAGTCTTAACGTTTTCCCGTAAACATTCAGTGCCACGTGTTTTAAATCGTACATAAAAGCTGCCCTTGATGTACATCCCCGTATCATATTCATATAATATTTTACCAACAGATAGGAGGTCAGAAAGTACGCTAGAGGAGTACCCGGCTAAAAATAAAAATTAATGAACCATAGTTGACACCAAACGAATGTCAAAATTATGTTAACTTTTTGGTTTGCCATTATTATATATAATATAGAATTTTATCGGATCAATCCTACTGGTCAAAATCGTGTACACAAACACAAAAAAAAACTCATCATGATAAAACTAATACATTCGTCTATCCACTTAAAATCTTATATATAAAAAGTGTAGAGTTATAGAGAGTATCCTAATTCCATGGACAAAGGTGCATTATGTACACAATTGACCTACTTAATATCTAAAAAAAACATCCCGTTTTATATCTCAGAAATCAGAAGTCGTTCAACTATCAACCGATTTAAAATATGAAAATATATTTAAGCATTTTATACTCTGTATTTAATAAATATACTTCAATTATACATTATACATATGTGTAAATCAAGAAAATGATACGGTTTATTATTATGCTATGTTAAAAAATAAAATCATTTTATTTCTTTAATCATTTATTTTATTATAAGTATGAACTGTACACGAATAATCTATTTAAATATTACATTAAAAAGTTTAACTTAAAACTATTTAAAACTATTTTATTTTATTCTCATTTAGAAATTGAACGTAGTCCAAGTTTGTTACAAAACTAACTATTTCACTATAAACTAACAACAAATTTATAATTAAATGTATGTGTATTATTATCCTACGATTTTTTTTTCTTGTTTTATAAATAAATAATGTTCAGCTGTCTAGAGCTTTGTGGGAAAGGACTTGGATTTTAAAAATGTCACATACACTAGGTTAACACATTAATTGAAGCTTATTTATTAGTAAAGGGGAGAGTAAGTTTTTTCCTTCCCAGTACATATAGTTCATTATTTTTAACTACCAATAGTTAAGTTTTAACTAAATTAAAAAAATATTTTCCACAACGACATTATTTTAATGCATTTTAGTTAATTCGTAATCATACGTTCATTTAATGTTCATATTGGCAACAATGGAGTGTTTTATCTCAAAAAAACACAACGCAGCCTAGAAGCGGCTTGAACATGTAAAAGACCGGAGCTTTGCCCTGGTCAAAATTATGGGTGGGATGGTGGCCAGTGGGGTACTCATCATTTATATATTGATATTAATGTCGTAATATGCAAAATAAAAAAAATTTCTACAAGCACTGTAATGGATAAATTGTCCATTATATTTTTAATCATCGCTGCATAAAGCCAATAAATATATATGTAAAAAACCTAAAAATTCGTTTTTTAATTATGAGTAAATAATGATAAATTATATTTTATAAACAGTGTTCAGAACGTTCACTTAAAAATTGAACTCGTTCACGTTCACGGTCATTTTCTTTGAAACCAACCCGTTCACGTTCACGTGCTTGGAAAAAATGAACGCTTTCATTTGGGCGTTCAATCAAATTTTGTATTAAATATTTATGTATCACCTACCTCCATTTTTTATAAATAAGACCTTTACAAAATGTATTAGTTATATTTTACTTTATGTCCAACCCTTTAACGTGCAGACTTTAATTCAATAGTTCAGACAACTGTGATATATACCCTTTTATCGTAGCCACTACGTTATCAATTATTATTATGAAATTATTATACATACATATAAAATTTATTCACTTAATACAACTATGTATAGAAAATGCTAATATAAATGTTTGGAGAAAATTTCAAATATTTGCAGTTTTTCATTAAAAAAAAAATAAATATTTTGTCAAATATGTGGTTTAGCAGAAAAATTCATGTTTTCCTAACGTTTTTGAAAAGTATTAAAAATATTTCTCTTTTGACATGCCCAAATATCATATACATTCACTTTCCTTTCAGTAAAATTTCCTTTTAAGGTAATCGAAGCATTTTCACTGCTTAAATAGGTGTGATCAGGCACAAAAAAAAAAATAATAATAAATAAACACACATCATTGTAAAGTCAATATATCCAGTCCGTTTAGAATCTAAAACAGACAAAATATTTGTAAAGAAAAAAATCAACAATAAGTGTACTAAATTTTGGTAATTTTAGTATGTACGTAGCTAAATTGTATTTATATATGGCACTAATCATGTTGGTGGCCCATTAGACTAAATTATATTATTTTTTTACAAACTTATTTTTAAATAATAAAATGTATTTGTATGTCAAAATGCTTAACACTATATTTTTATCAATAGCACTAAATATTATCATCTTATAAGAAAAATTTGATAATCGAGATTACATTCAAAGATAATTTTCAAAATCAATTTTATTACATATATACTATAACAAGTGAATAGTGATATAACACAGAAAGTTCTTTAAATAAAAAATAATAATGATAGAACCAGGGATTTTCTTCAAATCACACATTTTAATAATTAATTTTATTATCTTTGGTAAAATGGCGTTTTGGATCATACTGCACAAGAAGACATTACCGATGACGGCAATATTCTATGTCAAATAAATATTACCCATCTAAATTAGTTTTATTATACCAACGTTTATAAAATATTTTTATTTTTATTAATATCCAAATTTTATTTCTGTACATTTTGCTAATTAATAATAATAAATAATATTGAAACAAAATATTTTATTAATATTTAATATTTATACTATACTACTTCAATAGTGAAACAGTGTCAAATGGATTTAATTAATAGCTTAAAATGAACGACTATACGAGTATTTGAGAAGCCTATTCAGATTGAAGCACACCACGAGTGACAAATACATATCTAAGGCCGTACTATATCGATTTTATTAAGGTAAAACCCCTAGATATATTGCATTATCTTTAAAAAGGTATAGGGCAATGGTATAATGGACAGGATTTTTAATATTTCTATAAGCGTCATGATTGGAACTTGTCATCATTTATATTACGAGTACATTCTTAAACTTTTTATTAACATTTATTTTTCTAATACGCACTAAAATCGTTTTTCATTTATATTCTCAAAATTGGGACTATCCATTCTTACATAAGCATAAAATATAAAGTATTAGGTGACTTTAAAACTCGATTCACAGACAATAAAATAATACAATATATTCATACATTAATATGATGTGGTTTCAAAGTACATATAATAATCTGCTAGCCGTGTAGTGAGTGCAATTACTATAAATTATAAACTAGCGATAAGCGATAATAAACATTATATTATTAAACCTACACAAACTGAAGCTATAATATCATATAATTCTAATCATCAACATTTTTAAAAGATAACAATCGTTTAATTCAATAGTACATTTGAACATATTCCATTAAATAAACATAATTATCACGAGCTTAATAAGGACTATAGTATAACTCATTTTATTTTATATTTATTTTTATGAGTTTTAACTATTTAAAAATGTTTGTTTAATTTTACTATTATGTGTTTATTTTATTTGTTTCACCAATATTAAGCAAGTATTAACTATGATAGATTTGCCAGTCCATTGCCCAAATTCTTATACGACATTTTTACAGGGTAAAAACAATTTTGCGTATTCCTGTAATATGCTTTAATGTACAAAACTACAAACGTACAAATACTTATTTTATTACAAAGAAACAAATATTAAATAGAAAATTAAAATATTAAATTTTCATCACGTAAAAAGCACAAATATAGTGAAACTACATATATTATCTATTGCAAAATGTTGTTTCGCGGTATATAACGTGTTTCGAATCAAGGTGTGCCGATGTCACCGTTACACTCATTGCAGCCGTTGAATTTCAACAATTGAAAATAATATTCTCATAGAAATATGTCTATAAGTATTCTATGTCTAATGTTTTTCATCTAATTATTATTTGTCAATACACGTTTATTATGGTTGAAATCTAATATACATAATTTATTTTACGCCTACCAAAGCAGTAAAATAAAAATTCGTTTAAAAGTTTTGGTTTCAATTCTCATTGCGATTTTCCGGCAGCGTGAATTGAGTGTAGTAATTATAATATAGTGTCATATATATTTTATGACGAATGCTATATTGGTTTGTATTTTGTACAACGCATATAGGTAATCAAATCGCCGTATATAAATAATTCATATTTTATATAGGTACAGATTAATTCAACTATGTATTCATTGAGGATTGAAATTACTATATTACATATCTATCGGTTGGCCAGTATGCACATCAACAAATGTGAGTTTTAAATATGCTTTTTTTTTTTAGTTAACCTTTGACAATTATTTCCAAGTACATAATTCGTTTGATGAAACAGATACTTCAAGTGGGAAACGTTAATCTTGAATTATCAATAATTTTTTTCACATAATATTTAGTGCATTAATTAACATTTTAGTATTTAACCCCTTTGATTTTATTACTTTTAAATTTAAAATTTATATTTGTACCTAATACAGCAAAATAATTCAAATAATAAATTTAATTGATTTAAAATATAATAAATGAATCTAATTGTAATTTTGACTTTTTTTTTTTTTGAAGAATCTATCAACAAATTTTTAGGCATTTAATTTTGGGCCATATATTATAATTATCTAGTTAATTAGATTACATTGCATGCAAAAAAAATGATACTTCTTTCTATGTGTGATGACTGAGCAAAATATTTAATATCAATTATTAATTTACGTGTCAATTAAATTTATGTTTCTTTAACTATTAATATTTTTTATGTATTACATTTAAATATTGTAAATAATATAAAACAAATGATAACGCATTAAGTGTTATAATTCACCTTGTATATATGTTGAGTGTGTGAAATGGCAAGCGGGGCTGACTTACAATGGATGCTGACGAAGAACTGTTTTGCAGTCGCCACATGACAACGGTATGAGCGGATAAAAATATAATAGTATTGTTTGACTATCTATTAATTCATTTTTTTATTTCTATTAATGCTTGACCATCGAATATTGATTCGCCAAGCAGTAGCGGCCCACAACTATATACTACAGAAGAGTAGTACAGGCTTTTCAAAGGAGTGTAATTTGTTGTCCACGGAGTGGAAGACTGGTAAGAGGTGTTCAGCGACGAAGTTCTGTGGATGGGTGGACGAGCATAACACGACCAACATCCTGAAGGTCATTAACAGGTAGGTGAACTTACATATACAGTTGCGTTTAATAAATAAAATAATACTTACAAATTAAAAATAAAGGTATATTCTATATGCATATACATAAATATTCTATATGCATATACATAAATATTCTATATACAGGGTTAGGTTAAGTAAGGCAAAGTCTGTCAAGTATCTACGGGGGATAGTAAGTTCCTATGCGAGAGTAGCAGGTAAATAATTGTATACGTTAGTTCCTACATGGCTAAATTAATATAAAAATGACATGTGTAAGTTTCTTCAAGGTAAAAAAAAAGAAAA
Source organism: Chaitophorus viminalis (assembly GCA_025469195.1). Taxonomy (NCBI): domain Eukaryota; kingdom Metazoa; phylum Arthropoda; class Insecta; order Hemiptera; family Aphididae; genus Chaitophorus; species Chaitophorus viminalis. Next base: position 129,676 of record JAIPRK010000023.1, on the reverse strand, counting down.
CTTGCGTGTGTAAGTTCATACACAGAAGTAAAAATGTTACATTATATTATACAAGTTCCCGTACGGTGGAAAAAATGAGATTATTGGAGTATAATACTATAGTATTGATTGAAGATATGATATAATATTTACTTCATCATTTATTTGTTTATGAAATTAATTTTGTGACTGTTATCATATTTTTTTATAGCACTATCATATCTATTTATTTCTAAAATTTAATATAGTATTTTTAAATATATTTTAAAAACATTACTATAAAGATTATTACTTTTAGTATAATAGTATATGAAATATAGTTTATTTATATAGTATTAAATATGAACACTTTATTCACAACATAATAGCATAAGTATTCGCTTATCAAAAATGTAGGAACTAATGTACGTATTTTTTACCTGCTAAACCTCGTGTAGGATTATACATTCGCCCGTATCAACAGAGCCAATATATATATTACATATTTTTGTACATGGACCGCACAAAAAAGTTAAATAAAAAAAAATTATTTTTTATCAAAACCTTTTAATTTTATTCAACACAAACACATTAGCTCAAGCATTTTTTTTTTCTGAGATTGAATACAAATATAGTAAGATATAGTGTTTCAATTTTACATCTTTCTAAGTCATTGTTCTTGACGGATTTGGTGTACTTTGATATTTATATTTACTTTAACATATTTCTTTTTATCTTAATTTTTGAATTGCTTTAACTAAAAGCAAATTAAAAAGAAAAAATACATTTTCCTTATAATAATTCTCTACAAAGTAACTGATGTAGAGTACTTGAATTCTGATATTCTTACCAAAACTATTTACAAATTTTAATGTTTACTGATTATAAATTTAGATTTTGAAATTTCAATAATCAAACTGTCTCTAATTTAAATTATAAATTTAAAATTTTTAATTGAATATCTATTGAAAATGTACTTATTTATTAATATATGAAGTGTGGTGTTGGGCTAAATTTACCTAATAATAATCAATATAACATGATAATATATGTAATTATTATCTTCAAACAGTCTATAATTTTCTATATTATTAGATTGTAGCTTGTAGGTATCAACTCATTTAAATTTAATATTCGTCAAGTATTAAATTATGCAGACTTTAGAATAAATTCTTAATAATAATAATAATAAAAGTTTACTAAAATTAAAATATTGTGTCTTATTAAACATAAATATAAATATTTTTTATAAGTAATTTTGATTAGAAGGTAATGCAAATGAATAACTTGGAAACGAATTAATTACAATTATTTAAATTTTATTTTCGTTTAATATTTTTCATAACTCCATTCTGTTATGACCTATCTAGTTAAAAAAAAATGTCATTTCTCAATTTGACACACAAGAAATTAAATTGAAAAAATAAAACTTATTTGATATTGCTGATGATCTCTACCAGCTATGGTTAAACAAAACCTATCGGCTATCTGATTAAACAATTACTGTTTATTGAAAAAAAAAAATTAAAATTAAAAAAATAAAAATCACGTTGCATAGTGTCTCGTACGACTTAACATCATGGTTACCATTATTATAACTATAAGAGCAGTGTTACACTCTTACGCAAACCCGTCGGCAACCGTTCGCGGAGCCGTACGTTTTTTTGCTTGCTTGCTTGCAAAATAAAAATGTGTATAAGTATCACAATTTTATTATGTGACCTACTTATAACATACTAGGTTGTGTAGAGATACAAAATTAGTATAGATACATATAGATTGGATCAGAGGATCTTAAACGAAAAATAAAATAATATTGAACTACAAAATATATGAATATTTGAAAAAAAACCAAAAGAATTAGTATGTGTCGTAGCACAGCGACTCTTAAGCTGACGACAATTATACTTTTAAATTTTCCAGTAAATAATAAGTATATTTGTTCGTTCATAATTTCCCTCTGTTTATACCTACTGAATATAACAATTATTGATAGAAATTGTAAAATACAACTTTCTAGACAATACAAAAAAATTAAATAAAAAAAATTAATAGAAAATTAAAATCATAGTATTGTACATTTATTTATATCTAATTACTAATTTTATAATGTTCATTATAATTATTATTATTATTTTGAATATAAAAAAAATTATTTATATCAACGGTTGATACCGAGAACAAATGGAGTGAGAGACATTGTATATTTTTTATTGCCGTTTGTAAAGTTATGTAAAAGTTGCCAATACCCTCTATCTAAAGATGTACGTTTGATAAAACAACAAAAATTTCCTGTCGCCACAATACCTAATTATGTGGCCTATATGTAGAAATATGCAATGAATTTGGCGCTGTTGATATTTTAAGTAGGACATGACTGCCCCAACCTAATCAATAGAATATAAAAATATATATATAGAATATATACAACTTACAACTTAACAAACTAATCATCTATGAATACAATAATTACAATTGTATTTATGTTTTTACAACTTCTAATAGTTTTAATATTTTAAATTTCACTTGTTGCGACGTAAATTAGATGCCTTCTTAATATTATTTTTAACTATTATGTTCAAAATGTATAGAAAACCTGCGGGTGCCGGGGAACCCCTTCACAATTTTTTTTGCATTTTAAAACAAATCTATATCAACTAAAATGTAATAACTATAATTATATTTATGTTTTTCCAAATTCTAATGTTTTTTAAACCTTTTAAATTTCTTTAGTTTATAACTAGTAATGAATAATAAAAAATAACAATTTTTGCCACCTGTAAAATGTTTAGACAATTTAAACCAGTAACCATTCAAACAGTTATAAATATTACATTTTAAAATAAAATAAGAAACTATACATTTTTACATTAAATTCATTCATTCTTATAGTAACGTAAATTTGCTATTTTCTTAATGTTATATATAAATATTTTATAAAATTTTTAACAAAACCTGCGGGTGCCGGGGAAGCCCCACTTAATTTTTTTTTGCATTTTAAAACATATTTATATTAACTAATATGTAATAACTAATCATAACTAATGAATATTTATTAATTATAAATATATTTTAAAATATTAAATAAAGTTGAACGCCTAAAAAATTGTTCAAGTTCATTAAAAATATTCCAAGCCTCATGTTTTTTTTTTTAAATCCTGCAAATAAGTAATAACTTGACCACTGATTTTTTTTTTGGTATAATATCAAATTCATGCAGTGGTGAGTGGAATATTTTTTTGGCTTGCCCCGGTCAACCAAAATTGTCAAACTACCCCTGACGCAGCCCATCGAATATGTGTACAATATGAGTTCATATTGAGTTCAATTTTCACCATGTAAAATGTATATAAAACACTAAACAAATATTACTCCTATCAACACCTTAGGTGGTTGATTGTAATCAAGAATAAATAAAATCAAGATGTTATAATATCATTTGACACTATTGTAGTATTCCACGAATGAACAGTTTTGGCGGAAAACAATACTATATCATAGGGCATTTGACGAGCAACAAAATTTAAAAAAGAACCGGATGAGCCTCGCTCTGCTGTACAGTTGGGGGTGGAGTGCACCTCGTTTATAGGATAGGTCATTATTACCATGGATTTGTTAAATTTGAACGCAATGATAGATATCATTGTATACGAATAACGATTCTGAACGGAGTTAATATGTTTGTCTAAAATGTGTATATAATAATATAGTATTTTATAATTAAATTGAAATATATTGCAATTTCGTAAAAATTTAAATTTCAAACAGTCATAAATTTTTTTCTTTTAAGTCCGGTAGAATTTTTTTTATATATATTTGAATATTAGCTTATGGACAATCTAGTGTTAAAATTTTGAACCTTAAGTATAAACAGAAAAATTTTTATGAATTTTTATCTACAAAATAACTTGCAAATTATCGCGATTTTAACATATTTTATACAAATTTGAACTTTATGGGCTCATAAAAAAAATTTGAGTGAAACGATCTCCAATAATTTTTAGTGACGATAAGTTAAGATTATAAACTTTGTATTAATTTTTCGTGAGTTTTTGACCGGCCAATTCAATTTTATAGAAGTTTTAAAAAAAAAAAATTTACAAAAATCGAAAATTTAAATTGTCTATAAATAAGTCAAAATATGTCAAAATACTTCGAAAACTTAACCATGTATAGAGAACGCCAATATAAATATTTGGTGAAAATTTCAAGTTGTTACGGTTTTTGTTTTTGAGTTAGAGCATTTTAAAAAAATATTTTTTGTAAAAACGTGAATTTACATAAAATTTCCCATTTTTTTGTAATTTTTTTATCGTTTTTTTTCGGTTTTTTCAAAAAATATTAAAAAAGATTGATTTTTGACTTACCCAAGTACCATCTAGGTTCACTTTCCTTTCAGAAAAGTTGCTGTTTAAGAAAATTGAAGCATTTTTACTGCCCCAAAACGCGATGACAGACACAAAAATAAAAAAAAAATAAAATAAAAACACATCATTGTAAAACTAATAGATTCCATTACTCCGTTCAGAATCTAAAAAAAAAAAAAACACACACATCATTGTAAAATCAATAGATTCTATTACTCCATTCAGAATCTAAAATCCAATTCCTAACCACAAGAACGTTTCGTCAGCCTGTATACCTGTATACGGTTTTATTTGTACAGAATCTTAAAGTTCTAAGTAATTAATGTCATCCTACAGACATGCAGTACTATAACTCTGTGTGTGTGTGTGTGTGTGTGTGTGTGTGTGTGTGTGTGTGTATGTGTGTGTGTGTGTGTGTCCCCATCCACTCATCCACTCGCGCGTAATCGGCTTATTTGCATATTTATTCGGCATAGTAAAACAGGAGCACATAAGATTTCCCGTCGGTTACATCTCGTAAAAGTGGTGTGCCCTGTCCAACCCACCGACGTCAAGAAAATTCAAAGCACACCAGTAGACTTGTCAATACAGGTTATATATTACTATAGTGTTGCCAGTACGGGTGTACGAACAAAGATGTGGTGGTGGGTGGGGCTGCGGATGAAGCATCACGTGCTTATAGTATATCAGCGTATAGCAAAACAATAAATGTCATGAGCAATAGTCCGAGCTGAACAGCAAAGTGCGTCTGACAGCCATTGAGTATCATGCGCAAGATCTTCGGATATACGAGACAATGTAAACCTATAAATAGATATGTACGGATATATACATTTAATATAGATTTTCGAACATAAATAATATTATACATGATATTATGATTATGATAAATGATTACATTTTTGGGCGTTATGAGTGTAACACACGTCGCATTTGTACACACGCATCGAATCCTGTGATATACAAATCATAGCCCGCACACGTTTATTACGTGGTAGTAATGCGGGGCGTGCGCGTACATTTTTTTTTTCACCTCATGATGAAATGTGGCGAAATGTGGTGTTCATTTGTTCCGATGTACAGAATAATTCTGTATGCATTTATATGGTACATGTAATGTACTTACACAATATTATGTGCACGTTCAAATAGCATGCGCTCAATATCGTCTTTTTAGTGTTTTTTAACGGGTAATGACATAGTTTGTATTAATGTATTACATATAGTATAATAAATAATTTCACAATGTACTATAACTTCGCATAAAGAAATAAGAGAACAATAAGAGAGGAAGAAATCCGAAAATGAAATGCAGTAGTAAGTCAGGTTAGGTTTTAAGAGAAAGGGGTCAAGTCAATAGTTGGTACTTTGCAGAAGATACAAAAAATCCTTATAAATAGGGGAATGAAAAAGCAGACACTTCAACGAAACAAGCTACGGGCGACCAAACCGTCGAAACCATTATTTTTTCTCTAAAAACTACCTCAAAAGAAAAGCCAGAAACGTCATAATATGCCAACTTATTGCATAAAGAATTGGAGCCTAACAAGAGACAACAAATTAAGGAGAATAAAACATACCACGGACAGATAGATTAACCCACTAAATCTAACCAGAGAACAGGATGTAATACTAACGCGCTTAAGAATATGATACACCTGGTGCATACTTACAAACACCTCATGGAAAAAAAGAACCTGAACATTGCACCACTTGTGGAACTGAAATCTCCATCAAACACCTACTTTTAGATTCAAGAATGTCGTTAATTTAATGAAGTAAGGATCCAAAACAATATCCTACTTAGCCTCTCCGAATGTCTCAACAACGAACCATTGAACATTTACAGCATACTACAATTTATTAAAGACATTAATTCAAATAAAACTATATAATCAGTACCAAATAGGTCACCGTCATTATAAAATGTACATATCCACTCTATTTTTCATTTGTAATTTCATCCAATTTATTTTATTTTATTTGTTTATTTATTTTTCTCTCACCAAAAATATTTTTAAATCCTCTTTTGATATTATAAAAACATAATAATACATGCGTATAGCCAATGACTTATGATGTCAAGATCATTATTTATTAAAATAAAAAAAAAAACCCCTTATAAATTGTTGTCTCTTCGATATTATAAACTTCTGTATTCATAATCGTTTACTACTATTTTCTTAATAAATACCTTTTATATTCTTCAAATAATAGTAACATATATTATAACCAATTGTTTTTATCTCTTTTGACTAAAATCCTTTTGCATTATGACTTAGGATCTAGTATCTAATGCATAATATTTGTATACTCGTTAGGACACACAACTTTTGCCATAAACTTTGTTATTATTATAATTAATATGTCTAAAATATAAAAAAGGACTTTTTTAGAAATTTGAGTAGAATTATAACAGTTCAAAAATTAAAATATTAAATATACATGGTTGATAATATATAAACATAATAGGTAAAAGTAATCAAACATAATGATATAATAATAAAGACGATAAGTTATATTAAATGTGAAAATGGAACAGAGTCTCATAGTTGAAGATTATATTTAGTAAACATAATGGTAATATGAATAAAATTAGTAATAATATTAATAATAATCTATATACTATTGTCTATTACTATAGTAAAAAACATTAAAACTGTATAGAATGAGATTGAATGTAATCAGTGTTATTAAAATAGTATATACCTAATATTATAATGAGATTATTTTTTTTAGTATGGAATTATTTGTTTGTTAATAGTATAGTAAGAAAAGAATTAATAATGTGATAGAAGTTAAGTCAGATCACCACATAAGTAGGTACTGTTAGTCTAATTAATATTCATTATAATATTTTTATCGTAAAATAATAAGATTTGTTGAACAGTTAAAAACGTTATACTGTTGCAGAATATTATGAGGCATATTATTTGGTTTTACTGGGACTGCTAAAATAAACAAAAATATGCCGTAACGTACAACGAGACGACGTAATACGAGTTTCGAGAAACTTTGATAATAATATAACGATTATAATAGTTAAAAGTTATATATTTTTCCTTAAAAAAAAGACATAATAAACAGCATTGCCTAAGTAATTTGGTATAAGTGATGACTAAAATAACTTAATAATGCTAAAAATGCTCTAAAAATGAAAAAAATGTAGAGATATGCAAAAAATAAATGCAATATAAGATTTGCAGCTTTGAAACTGTCGTTACATGAAACGAATTATATAAAGCATTGTGTAAGATCAACCAAAAATAATATGTACTTTGCATTGAAATCCGTGTCCTAGTAATGACTAATAACGTTAGACTGCAATGAACGAATAGTATAACATACATTTTACTTGCGATTAATGCGAATTCTCGATCCCATAATATACATAATGACGTATTGGTGCTATACATGATCATATGAATATATAGTCTAACTTTGTAGAGATAATTCCAATAGTTATATCATAACATAGTAGTCATGAATAGATATTTTTCATGTTTCACGATAAACTTTATTGTATTTGGGATGAGAGACGATTGTGGACAATAATACCTAATACTTGTGAGTAGAATTTTTTGAACATTTTTAGGAACAGAAATGAAACGATGCTCGGTATATAATTGCGTTTCTATAATTGAATTGAATGAGTTCGCGGACAATTTTACATTTCATCTAAACCGTTGCAGTGTACTTTAATTGAATAATAGTTTATTCATGTTTTTGTATTTTAGAATTCGGAAATAAAATAAGGTTATTTTCAAATAAGAAATTTAATTATTTTCAAGAAAAAAGGGGAACTATGGTCGGTAAAGGTACTTTTGTAATTTGTTTTCTTATTTCTATAATATATTCAGTAGAGATTGACATTTTTGTTGCAGTATAAATATTATACGTTTCTTTCGGTTTTAAAATGAAACATAAAATAGTATCTAATTTAATGAGTTTTGTGTTTAGAATTTTCAATTTCTGTTGGTATGTATTTTCCACTGTTGGTTCAACGGCAATCAAACATAATGTATTAGCATCATCGTAGCGGTGAGGGTGTTTTTGAAAATATTCGGCAATCGATTAAAGTAAGACATTTTAATGTAAAAAAAAAAAATTGCCGTCGCATTTACCATCAACGGTTCGTTATATGATTAAAATATCAAGACGTCAAAAACTCGTCTAGAAGGACAAGTTAAACAAACTAATACCATATATACAATATTTAATATTTTTTTAGTTCGATATTGTGTTTACCTTATTTTACTACATTGGTTACATTTCTCGAGTAATCCGACATATCTTTCTCGGAGCTCATGCCTAAGTACGTTAATCATTTATACATTGTGTTAAGTTAATTTTTAACTTGTCTATATATGTAATTAAGGCGTTCCCGACGGAATAATTAGGCAATTTAAAATTACAAAGTAATACCAATTTACACAGCAGATTACTTTTAAATTGCTAGTATTTCTGTTTAAAAGAACTTCCTTTTGATCATTATAATTTTCCTGTAATTATATTTTATCCTTCTTAATGACTTCGCATTTTACTAAAAACATAATTTGATTGTGTGTAACTTTTCATTGAGAATGAAATTGAGGTCTTTACAATTATTAATAGTTGGTAACCATACAGTTATAAATCGATGGTGCAGAATAAGTGTATATGTGAACGTATATAATAATACTCGTATAATCAAACTCTATTATAAGTGTAGAAGTTTAAATTAAAACCTTTTTTTTTTCAGCTCACAAAAAAGTTATTTAAAAGTTAAAAATATTATTGTTAATGTCCGTTTTATACAAACTATTCGGAAAGCAATAAAATAAAATGAAGATTGACAACTCTTGGTTTCGAGCTTGTATTCTCCAACGGGGTTCAATAATACATTTCAATTTATAAATAAAATAGTAAACAGGGGAGGGTTTTATCGTACTCGCGGGTAATCAGATTTGTGACTGACATGCGCTATTCACTCGACTATGTATTCTTACAATAATTGTAAAGTTTCAAATTGAATAATATATAACTCTATACCCAGTGAATATAAATAATGTTAAATATGATATTATCTTTTTTCGATTATGAAAGAATCAACAGCATTACCCTCAAGGGTGCCTATATATATACACCAATGAATTATTTTATAACAATGAAACCAAAAAATGAATTTTACGAGAGTTTATAATATTGTATTATGTAAACACTACAATTAACGTACAATTAATATTGTATCCAAGAGCAAATTTTCATTACTTTAAAGAAATTAATTACATTAATATCATTTATAGAACCAATAGCGCCTCACAAAGCATATTTAAAGCCATACCACTGAAAGTTGAAACAAATAATACGGCAAATAACATAATTTCGTAACAATACTTTACATTTTACAATAATAACATAATAATATGATGCGATCAAATTCATTCAAAATCCATGTATGAGAATACTCTACTGTTCAATTTTCACTAAATATTTTTTCAGCGATCATAATATTATCTCATATAACTGTGAACTAAAATTTTGAAAATAGAAACTTACGAAATAATTCAATATTTTAGGTGCTGCCTACATATGATGTATTTTAATATTATAAATTATTTTGAAAGTGCATTGTAAATACTAAATAAAAATAAAATATAAATAATAATATTTGGTTCGTTTTTATGAAAATTAAATACGCAGTATAATGTATTTAATTTTAAATTTATATTATATACTATTTAGTGTTTTTATGTTTAATAATTTATTCAAAAACAGTAAGTTTATGCTTTTATGACTGTAAACTATTTTATTAATGAAAATGGAATAGACCTTTGTTTAGTGAAGAAAGGACGTACTAATGTGCATCGTTCCAAAACCTTATTTCAAATCGTTGTGGTAAATACTAAACGTAACACTATTCCAAATACCGTTATAATATAGCGAATTTACTACAATATTATACGAGATCATTGACTGACTTTACATCAGTCATCGTAGGGGTCGTTTTATATGACTTTAGATTGCTATACAAAACGTGTAATAAATAATAAAATACCAAATGCGTTTCATAATATTACTCAAAAACGTGCGAATCGTTAACGCAACTGTTATAATATTATGTATTATAATATAGACGTGCTGCTGATGTTGCTTAAATATTGTTTTTGCGCCATTTATCTATCCACACCTAAATAATAATACGTTGTTTGGTCAAATGTTCAACTATCTTCGACAGGATAAATAATTGTTGTTATAATAGGTACATTTTTGTTATCGCACAATCACGCGTTTCGATTCGTGTCTGATGTATAAGCCAAAAGATACCGTATAATATATTATATTACATATTATCATAGTTTACAAAATTAAAAAAATAATTAACGAAATCGTGGTTGTGCGTGGTGGTAGCAGTGTATATAGTATATTTGGTAATATCTTAATAATAATATTACGAACTATGACTACGTGACTATGCAATTACAACTATGCGCTTTATCTACGGACGCCAAAATATAATTTTAAGAGAGAGAGAGGGGGGAGGAAGAGAGAGAGAGAGGGAGAGGGAGAGGGAGATAGAGAGAGACCAGACAGAAACAGAGAGAGAAATAGAAATGATAATATTAATGAATAATATAAAGCTCCAAGTTTCCGCATTAAACTTGTTTGTAAGTCTGAGTCACTTATACAGCAGAATGAGGAGAAAAAAAAAACACTGGTTTTTATATCTCTTTCCCTTGTATCTGGTCTCATTAAAAAGTAGTTTAAAGGATTTTTTTATTATTATTATTATTGTTATTCCTAAAGGGTTATTAGTGTGGGCAGAAGAAATTAAAATTTAAAATAAAAACCGTGGTTACCCAGAGATTTTTTTTATAAATTCATAACAAAAACCTCATTATATTCAGCGAAGGTTTCGATCTGAATTGGAACAAAATTAAAATAGATAACAGTATAATTGTACGCATCCATATGTGACGACAGCGACCCAATGATTATTATATCCAATAGTTAGCTGGCTGCTTAGGTGGAAAATCGACCACAAATTATAATAAAATGAACTGAATAAAAATTAGGTAAATATAAATATTATATTTTATGATCCAATACAATATAAAAATGATATGTACCTATAGTCTATGTTATAAATATTATAGGCTCTTCAATATACATTTTGTTTTGCAATCTAATCGCGCCATTAAAACCAAACCAACAAATAATATATCCTTCTCAGATATAATCAAACCTAGGATTATCATTCGATAAAAAACTAAACTGGTCTATATGGTTTTAAAATATAAAAAAATTCACTTAACCACAAATTCTATCTACTTAAAAATTTCCTTAATAAATCATTCAAACTCAACTTAAAAATAACAATTTCTGTCTACAATCTCCTCCAAAAAACCTATCTGGAGGTATGGAATGCAGCACTGGAACTCTGCTAAAAATTTCAATATAAATCAAATTTAAAAATTATAATCGAAAGTACTATTTTGCTTCATCGCTAACTTTTCTCCATATAATATATTAAATTTTACTATTCATAATGACCTAAATATCCAACATTAAAGTCATAGACAAACAACATTACAACAAATTTCATCATGAGGATACGATTTTTACCATTCTCCAAAAAATAGGGTTAGCTTTGTCTAAAATGAATACTATTTTTTTTTAACTATGTTATTATTAGCATAATAGGAATTAAAAAGTTCCAAATGCAGTTTACTCTTTTTACTACCTGTTCTCTGTCATTGCAATTTATTTACTCTCTCCTTAAAAATTATCTTGAGGGGCCTCATTATTATTGCACAGAATAAAATATTATAACAATGCAGTCAGGAATAGACACTTAATCAATGTTGAAATTATTAATACATGAGTATATAATATGTTCTAATTACTATTAGCTTTTCTCTAACTTTCAATATAATATCTAAATCTGATTAAGCGTTTTTGACGGAAATTACAGCCTCAGACATGTTAAATTGTGCACTTAATATATTTTACTTCAAAAGAAAATGACCTAGAAAACTACTATGTATAAAAAAGAAATACTTAAATATCTAGTCAAGAAGTACTGCTAATAATGCCTTACCATTAATGCAAACTATATCATGCTGTTTATATCTTGTCGTCGTTTACTTACTAAATGTAAGATTACTAATTTGTTTTATTATACATGACGTATAAATTGTATGAACATAACAAGAAAAACATTTAAAAACAAAAAACGTATATTTACACTATGATAATTAAAAAAAATATAAAAAAGAAAAGTAAACAGTATTAATAATTGGTATATCAATCGTTATAGTTGCACAACACAAAACCGTATCCGTAATGCAACGTGTAACATAAAAGATAGAAAGAAAAAAACGCTTTAGATGTTCTTTAACTCTCGTGCGATGGAAACAATCTAGATGTTTAATTCAATGATAATCATCCAATGGATTTGTAGAATGTTTTAATATAATAATTAATGACTTGTCCTATACTCATTACTTATACAAAAATACAAAATTATAATATTATGCTATTCCACCCCGTCCAACAATATATATGTGTATATTACGTGATAGGTCTGATGCTTTACTATACATACATAGTATAGTAAAATCTCCTTGTTATGGAATTGCTGTAGAATATTAGTTTACTTTTCTGTTATAGAAAGACTGGATACAAAAAAAATAGATTGAATATTTTATGTATGTACTCGTATAATTTTAAAACCAAAATAATATTTAGGTGCATGCATATTGCATACTAAAAAGTAAATACTTTTTGTATTTTAATGAACATGTTTTTTATTTTATTACACACTAGCTGAATAACCCAGCTTCACTCGTATGCAGTTTTAACTTTTTTAATCGTTTTTTATCACATTTTATATTACAAGTAGTGGTTGCCTTTATATCATTGTATTTTTATTATTATGATGATTTTTATTTTTTGTTATAATTATTATATATTATATGTATATTATATGTATATATTAAAATTTGACCAAGAAATAACATTTTTCATTTTTACAACATTTTTCCTTTTAACCACTTTTGAGGGTTAAATTTGAGAAAATTCTTTGTTTATGGACTTCCACATCATCAAATAGAACTACTGACCAAATTTCAAAATCATATTTTAGTGGTTTTAGCTAGGCGATGATGAATCAGTCAGTCAGTGAGTAAGTCAGAACATATGTTATTTTATATATATAGATAAGCTATTCAATTTATCATTTTAAATATAAATTAGTGACACCTGTTTGTTTTCAATGATCAAAGAAAACTCCTTATCGCAATTTTCTTTTGTTAGCTCCAATACAACTAATCCATTTGGAATGACGATTGATAAGTTTGGTAGTCTTCTAAGCAAGAGTTTTCCATTTTAAAATCTTGTATTTTCGTCTTGTATTAGTTCTATTTTAAAGAAATTTAACTGTATAGCATATATAATAGCAGTTTATAATCAACAATTTTTATTATTTATCTTAACTAGGTATGTAAAGAATTTTTTGTTTTCAAGTGTTTCCGTTTCCGGTTTATAGAAGTAACATTTTAGTCTTTAAAGAGTTAGTTTGTAGTATGTTCTTGAAACAGAACTGTGCTGATTAACACAGTGTGACTATTATCCATTTTAAAAATAATCCTGTATTATAGGGCGTTATTATAAGAACGTTTTACTGTATAATACTGGGTCTCGTAGTGTGTACCTACATATTTCACGGGATTTGACTCGCTGTGGAACGGGTGACCTCAGACTTTTGATCATCAACCAGTGCTACCCGTCAAGTTATTACAGGTAAAACGATCAGCGAAGAACACAAAATATTCAATAACTCTTATGATAATTTAAAATAATACAATAATATTATATAATTCTTCCGAAACTGTCAAAACTAAAAAGCATATTAGATAAAAGTTGAAATCTCGACTTTTTTGACTCCTTGAACGTTTCACTTCTACTTCTCTCAAAGTCTGACATGACGATAATTTACCATGAAAAGAGTTGGAATATTTTTTACTTTTTGTTTTCTCACAAAATTCTGTAGACATTTATACTCATCAGCTCTACGCGTCTTTCATATTGTCGATAATTTCCCGCTGACGCAGTTTTGTTATTTTAGTACGTAGGTGTCAAATTTCAGCAAAACGTATTATTTTATAATATAATAAATACGTACACGATAGTTTCAACCACCGTTAATATAATAAACTATTTTATTATTATAATTTATTTTCGTTTAAAAACACTTGACACTCGTCAAATATTTTCATATTGCCAACTTAATAGTTTTTTTTCATTTACTCCGGTGCATATTTTAAGTTTTAATAAAACATTTCCTCGTCGTAACCAGCCAGCCAGTCGAAAGAATCTTTACAATAATATTATTATTATGGAAAAACTGTGTTCAGTTATTGCATTTAAGCTGATAAATCTTTTGGTGCGTAAATTTCGGCAAAATGGGTATGTGACAAAACTATGATTTATATACATAGAGCAGTATTTTAAATTCTTGGTTTTCCTCTCCCTTTCGAGCAACTATTTACCTACAAACTTTCGCAAATAGTAAGGAAATTTATATCGAACATAATTTTGGCAACATTTCGGCACACACATTATGGTATTATGCATACCACAGGGTTTGAATTAACTATACATAAAATAAGAAATACAATTTTTGATTTTAACCAAATCAATATACACTTATGTTATACTTAATAAACACATTTTTTTATATATACTTAAACAGGTCACCGAACTCAGTAAGAATTATTTTTGTTCTTTATTAATTCATTGCAGACTTTTGTGTTTAATCCCAATATTATTATTATTATAATTTTTTTTTTCAGCGTTTATGATTTTTATTATACAATCTGTAAATATAATATTTTATAATAAGCATAAGTGTTGTAAATAGAAATAGTATAATAATAAAACAAAATAAAAGGGACTGATGTCATGAGTGAAGAATCCATCCAGCGATGGGACTATTATTATAATTATTAACAATATATTATTTGTATTTAATGATGTATGAACTTTTTGAATCTTGAAATTGACGAAATGAAATTTTCCTTAACCGGTATTCATATAAAAGACGACAATATTATAATGTATACTCTCTGCAGAGTTAGAGTATTATAATAAATGCTTAGTCTAGCATTACATTATCAAAAATATAAAGTGTTATAAACAGATATTGTAATAAAATATAAATAATTAAATTTTCAATGGTTATGCAAATTGTTTTTGTTGCACAGGAACTTAGAAATAAATGTTCAATTAAATATAAATTTCCTAAGATAAATGTTTAATTCCATTAAGTTCTGTGAAGATTAAAATTATTTTCATTTTCGAAAGAACCCCATTACTAATGCAGTTACAGTTCACAGAAATAACCTGTCTTTTTTAATTCTAATAAATGTACGAATCAAAAGTTAAAGCTTCAGCTATTTGTTAATTATCTGAAATGTAATTATTATTAATTATACTTGAGTAGACAGTGGTTTTATTTTTGGCTTTAGTTAATGACGTTTTACATGTTTCCTTCTACGACGATCCTATTCCGTAGAGCCACCATCCCGTTCAAGTTATACAGTGTAACTTGAGTGTAAGAATGTTAAATATAAAATTTAGGAATTTATATTTTGGGTCATGCTGTATATTTAGTATATTTATGTGTGTATGTGTGTGTGTGTGTGTGTGTGTGTGTGTGTGTGTGTGTGTGTGTGTGTGTGTGTGTGTGTGTGTGTGTGTGTTCATACTCACGCTTCCCAATACATATCACTATCTACAAATAAGTACTAAATAAAGTAGTTATATGAAACGAAGTTAAATATAGTTTTATATAAGTTGGCACCAAATTAATATTATAGGCGAATCAAATTGGATTAAAAACCTATGATTGCGCATAAATGACGGTAAACATTTTTATTATACATATAATCTATATTTTAATTTTACAAACTGTTATTTACAATCATATAGTGGATTCACATTTCTTATATTATCCACTAAAAGTGTAAAATATGCGGGTATTAAACAAGCAATATGATGCATATTGTTGAATTTATAAAAATGATAATTCTATTAAAACATTAATTTTTATACCAATACATTTTAAGCTTAATGTACCATTATATTCTTAATATTTGTGATTATGCAACATACATTAACATGATAGTATCATCACACAAACCGTCTGCTGCAGTTTTAGCTGTCAGAAACTTTTTAGATTTCATTACGTAAACCATTCGTTTCATTCCATCACTATTTCCTTAAGGTTTATATCAATAACTGGGTGCAGGCATTGCTTTTATTTTCTCTCTTTCTATTTCACTCACACATACTAAACTCTCTTTCTCTAGCCAATTATTTTCTAATCAAAATAATTTATTCGGTTTATTTGTTGTTCTCAATTTAAATTATTTTGCGTACAATATGCAACACCATACTTTCTTGTTTCATAATCAATCTACAAGGGACGTATTTTCATTAGGGCTTTTATGTAATTCGGTCATCAAGTGCAGAATGGCAGTCGACAAGACACGCCGATATAATATACGCAATGTGAGACATTTGTTTCGAATTAGATTTTGATTCAAGCAACAATTGTTTCAACTATACAAATCTCTTATTGGATTAAAATAAGATTTCACTCGATTAATTAGTCGGGGTATACATTTAGCGCAGCACGAAGCGGTCTTAAATTACTCGTGTGCATATTTGTTAAACAGAACTTTAGTCGGGTCTAAAGTTTAATTTCCTTGCGAGGCATATGATTACAAAGAAGTCCATTATTATTTGTAATAGTGATTGTAATTTTTTTAATAATATAGTCATTTAACATTAATTGTACAGGTTTAGCCTTATTTTGTTGTCATTTCATGATATATACATATTATTATGGAGGTGCTCATATGTAGTCCACGGGATACCGATTTCTAAATTTTCTCCATTACCGCGAGAACAACGTTGAAATAATAAATATTTAGAGATATACTTTAAACCTCAAAAACTGTATGCAATCGGTGCACAAATTGATTTTTTTTTCCTTTAGATAAAATTCATTCTGAGAAGGAACGCGAAAAGTTTTACACTCTGTTTTGAGTATCGATGAACTAGATTAAAATTGAAAGTTTTAGAAATTTACATTTTTAAGTCAGAATAAAACGAACTTTGTTCAAAATCAGTTGGTCATAAATCACACGGTTTTCCCCAAAATATATATGCTAGCAGAAAAAACTAGAAAATTCAAAAATAACCTCACCGTGCATATAGTATCATATGGTTTATAATGATATTGGGAAGCTGCAGCAAGAAGAACATTTGGAAGTCCAAGCCAAAAACGCAACCAAGCACGTGAAATATCTATAATACAAATATATTTTATAAATAGACACACGCCATTATTGTCATAGTACAGCTCCTTCATTCTTTTAAGAATCTAAAATTGATTACGTTTCCTATAACATAATATTGAAACAAAACAATGCACTCATATATTATCAGCTAGAACCACCACGCGTGTACATATTTATAACAAACGAAAACATTGCGTCTAGACAAGCACATCAGACGCGACACCTGTTATTGTAAAACTCAAGTGTGTTAGGTAGTCCACATTGTAACCGATAAATAATTTACAATGTAATAAAATACGATAAATATCTTTGGGGCGACTTTGAGAAATAGATATAACTGACAAATATTGACGTTGATCGATTTGTAGAGATCGTTCGAAATATTCCGAACAAGCAGGCAACCCAAAGTAATTGAGTTTGTTCTTAAACAATAATTACTATCAATATATTTACGAACAATGCAGACGACTTACATATTCGTACATTGTACCTATATACATACATTATGTTATTGTACGCTCGCGCATGCATATATTATACATGTATAATAATTATTATTTGAGATTACACACAAAACTCGCGGAATGTTCGTTTTACCCTCACGAATTGACGGCACTCACCTGGCTCTTTTGTTCGCCAGAAATAATCACTTCCTTCGAAGGTTTTGTTCTAACATCGGAGTCCCATTAATTAGTTGTTTTGGTTTGTCTACATAATAAATCAATCCGACAGTGTTATATATTATTATATGAGTTACAACCTGTAATTTTAATGCAATTTTCACCACGCGAAACTATACACACATTATACTATCATATTGTAGTCGGGTTAATAATAAATAATAATATAATATAAATTTTATAGATGCACCAATGTAATAATTATATACGAATCGTATTATTTTATTAATGGATCTGTTGATTAAATACAACTGAATTTCCTATCTGGAATATTGACTTTATCGAACGCATTGAAAATCAGTTTTTAAAATTCAAATTTAATTTGTCCATTGATAATCATGTTGCACACAAATTAGGTATTTTTTAAACATTTCAGCCTTGTCTTCTAGACTAAAATTAGCTAATACAATTTTTATTTACTATTTAATTAATGGTGTCAATGATGACCCTAATCTTTTAAATTGTATTTCCTTTAGTATTATAGCTTACAAATAGTTACAATAACCGTTCTACATCAATTTTTTATATTCCAGTACTGATGTATCACTAACTATTTAAAAGACTCATATATTTGTAATTATATGCACAATTGTATTGCATCATCATTAATAAAAATTTAAATCAATTCATATTATAATAACACTTAACATATTAACAAATAATAATAGTCTATAATTAAGTAATTTACAATAAATTATTATCATATGTACATAACTTCAAAAGACCAAACTCAATATTTCATCCGGTAACAATTAAATCATATCATATAGTGTCAATTAACTAACCGATTATATTTTATATTATATAATTCGATTTTATGTTGTTAGAATGTTTATTATATAATGTACTGATATAATTGAATAAGATTAAGAATAGTCAAACCATATTATTATTATAGTAATTAAAATAAGTAGTTTAAGAAAATAATATACAAAGTATTATTTTTATAACTGTGATGTATTATCAATGTTTCACGTACAATTAAATAAATAAGGACAACGACAATTGCACTTTAGAGTAGATATTATAATAGACCAAATATCAATCGATTCCCGATCCAGTCTACAGCCAGGCAGCCTAAGGCCTGTCCAGACCCAGCCGACAGGCGGGCAGTCTCCAAGAGAGCTGTCCTGCACGGACTTGGACTGCGACCTACCACGTTTAAATGCTGTATTCGTAAAGTGCGAATGTTCTTGTTACATTTGTAAGGTAAATATATTTGATTCATTTCAATATACTCAACTTCATTTAGTTTTTTATGTATATATATTTGTCTTGCCAACCTTCATCTCTTCGATACATGAAGAATTAAGAATATTTACATCTTCGCGAAGTGCAAGGTAAGAGATTTAATTTATAAACGATAAAGTGTGTGTTTATATATAATAGATGTGCATACTCTATGTATGATACAAATATTATATATTAGTTTATGCAATATAAAAATATATAATTAATATATATCATAAAGCAATGCAATCGAGTTTACAAAACTTTAATAAGTGTATAATACTTATAGTTTGAATTCGGTTCATACAATATATTCTTAATAGGCCATAATGGCTCTATGCAATAAACTCTTGACAAGGTTTATATTTTCTTCTCATCACTAAAGGAGATGTTAAATGCTTAAATAAACAACGTTTATATGTAAAGATGTATTTGCCTATCAATTGTAATACTATGTTTTAAATTCTTATTGTACATTTTACGTACAAGATATTTATTGTATGTAATTTTTATTTTTTATTTTTTGTAATATTGTTCATATACTATCTACACTATTGGCTTCAGACCGTTTTATTTAATTCCATAAATAATTATTATTATTATTATTATAACTATAACTATTATTTTTAATTATTATTACAAATTCACAGTTATTTCGCTGTAGACAGATGTGCGAATTTATCATTAGATAATACGGGATGTACCGGTCGTTATGTGAACATATTATTTATACTTAAATACGTTGAAAAAGGACATAGTGAGTTATCGAATCAAAATATGTCAAATGGCTGAGATAATCGAAAAATATTTCCTTGTGACTAAATGTAGTTATTTAAATTCAAATCAGCTAAAGAAAATGTAATTTCGCACATACAGCATTGTATATACCTATATATTATACGTAATCATAGTTCGTGTATTGATCCTCGCTACAAAATGAATAAAATTGTAAACGAATTCCCCGAGATAATAATATTGCCGCAGAATTTTCATAATTCACAGCGGTTATTATAATTTATATTATAATAGTATAGTTTTCTATGCATAATGTATAATATTATTATGCTCGTAGCAAATGCTTAATTTACAATGCTGAATTATTATCGGCCATAAAATCATAATTCACATTATCATATATTTTATAAACTTTTGACACCGGTTCTTGAATTTCCAAAGTATTTCCATAATTTACATCTTGGCTATCGATTGGAAAACATAAACTATTTGTTCAGAAACGCAATTTTCTGCCTGCAATATTTTAATATTAGTTTTCCGAGTGATTTAATTATTATCGTTCTTGTTAGTCAAACTAAAGTAATATTAACTAAATCATCAAAATTTTCGCAAGCATTCGACTTGCCGAGCACTATATAATACGAAACTACAGTATGATAATCATTTACTACTATACTAAGTGTATCGTTATGATATTCGAAAGTGTAATTCAGCGTTATTTATTTCTGCAGAACACTTTTAAAATGATACCGAATAATTATAATAATAATTGTGCGCACGTGTATTATAATAGTATTAAGTAATAGTAAGTCGTAAGTCTAGTTCTCCCCCCAAGCGTCTGCGTGAAAAAAATCCAGGTATAGTCGTATTTCCATCGCTAGTTGAACACAATTTTTCTAAATATTAATCAAATGACACATAAACACTTTTTATAGTCACGTCACTCACGTCGTCTGCGTATCGGAGAGGTCACATAAACTATTTGTACATCAAAAAACCAACGATCATATTTTTTCCGAGTGCACCGGACTTGGATTGGGGTGCAACGATGTCGTATAATAATAATTTGCAGTCCGTAATGAAATATAGGTAATATGTATCCACCGCAGTGTACAAGCGCTAAGCCGCTAACACGGGTAGATGCGTGACACAAATGATTACCGCACTCGTGTTATATAAACACGTGTGGCGGTACAAAAACGTTACAGACCAAAGTATCAACCCGATACATGACTAGCACCACCAAATAAGAACCATTTAAATTGGAGAGGTCAAAG
>JAIPRK010000023.1:0-107980 GCA_025469195.1 Chaitophorus viminalis | reverse complement strand
GCGTTGCTATATAACTACATGAGGGTATATACAATGTTTATACATAGTGATATCCGACGTGTGTCTAGCCACGGGACGTTCAGCAGGATCAACATACTACGATAATAATACTACGACGGAGTACCTACGACAGCTGTTTACATGAGTCTGAAAAAGTGCGAATGTAAATATAAGAAGCAACAATAACGTCCAAATATATATATCGAATTCGCACGCAATTCGCTCAACTCGTGATTGTCTCCGCCGGTCCGCATTCCTATCTATAACGCACTCTCTCTCTCTCTCTCTCTTTCTTTCAATATCTCTCATACTCATTCTCTCTTTCTCTCTCTCGCCACTCCATTCCTCGTAAGACGGGTTCATTAATTCCAGTCACAGGCATGACACCTCACCGCTACTTCTCCGGTCCGAAATGACAGCCAACCATCACCCCTTGCGCTTTGAATAACAAATGAATTCATTTATTTCGTTTACACAGCACCTCCCGCTACCCACACCACTGCCGCCGTAGCCTCGTAACTCAATGTCGTTTCCACGATAAACTTCGATAAAACAACCCTTTTGTACGTTTTATTCAATCCATTTCTGCGCGCGCACAACGAAAACCACCTCTCTTTTCAATTATAAAGTTTTTGACTCCTCAGTCGCACTTGCGTGTGCATATATGTGTCTGCGTACGTGTGCATGCGCATGTTTATGTGTGGAGGTGCGTGGGTGGTCTATTGACGGAGCGGGGGAGGGGAGTGGGGATGTACAGAAACGATGGCTGCGTGGGGCGGTCGGCTGCGACGACGGGCGACGGAGGGATAAATAGTGGCAGGAGAAGTAGACAAATCCCGACAAACGCCACGTTTTATTTATCTAATTGCCTGAAATCTCGCAGATAAAAACACACAATTTATGATCCCGGAGTCAAGAGGTTGGTTCGATAAAATGGCAAACAAAATTATATATTTCTATCATATATTATTAACGTTTTTTAACTTTTAACACGTGCGCTGCGAAATGTAATTTTAAAACAAATTTATTACACACAGTTGTACCATTTTGAACATTTGAACATTAAACAATTTTCTCTCAAAGAAATAGTTTGATAAAATCGAGTTTATATTATTATTCTCGAAACTTTTTGAATTTATTTCATCCAAATTTGAATAAAAATTCGAAGAAAAAGATTTACCTAACTATAGTTCTACTCAATTTGAAAAAGAATATCTCTTTTTTCACGCACATATATTATATTAATAAATTATTTATATATATTTTTAACAATATAACTTTTCATATTTTTTTTCTAATAAAAAAACAATAGTAGAACGGAAGATTTTTTTACTAAAATTGACATCATTGTAATTGGCTAATAAATATTATATAAAAATAACTTATAATAACATTCAAAAAAGTTTTTTTTTTTTCATGTTTCAGTAAATACTATTACAACTTAACAATACATTTCAATAGTAAAGTTAAACATAGAACATTATTACATAATACAACAAACCTAAGATATTAGCCAATGTTTACATACATAATAATAATGTATAGTAAGTAAAGTTCTATCGGAATGAGAATGGAGAAGTAATATTAATTACCTAGGAGATAGAACTGATCGAGAGAAATTTATTTAAAGCAAAATTAGTAAAAATTATTAGTTTTTTTTTTCACTTATAATTATATATTATTATTTATTGTTCATAGATCGTAACAGTAAACTTAATTCAAGTTTATACGATCTAATATAAATATAACGCCTAATTGATCTATAAATTAATTAAAATGTATAATATTATATAAACAAACTAATTATATTAATTATGTATTTATTATTTATCATATATTATATACTAACTATGAATAGAAATTATAATTGAAATTGAATGTGTCAAATTATTCTTAATAAAAAGAGCTTTATAAAGTTCTAAGAATATTGGGTTCGAGATGAACAATGGCATTTAATTATACAAGGAACTTTGTTAAAACCAAATATAAATTGAGATAGACGATGCAAGTTAATAGTATAAAAGCTGCCACTGTGCAGTGTGCACTGACCGAAACATAAAAAGACGGGTGGGTCAATTTGAATGTTTAGAAAAGGAATTTTGGATAAGCAACGCGGGTCTCGAAGTCTATTACAGTAACTTATTGTAATTCATTAGATTATTGTAAACTAGGTCAGTTGTCCTAACACCCTATATAGAGAATTATTTTATACAAAAACTAATGTAATATGTTTTTTTTTTTTTTTGCATAATTTTGTAGACTATCTATCATTTTGTGTACGTGAATGCTGAGATATCATTACTTCAGTGTCTGAGTTTTGTTTTTGCAATCTTCAATTAAATCAAATGAAATATTAGAACCTCTATATACTGGTAAATTAGTTCTTATACCATAAAATAAAAATGATTAACATTAAGAATGTAACCCGTACCTATTATGTCTCAATTAAGTATTTTCATAAATTACAAATTATACTCGTATTTTGTACTTGGAATAAACGATAAAGATTATCTTCCTTCAGTGACGTACCATCGATAAGCAAACAGGGTGATTTTTATTCGATATAATATTAAAGGCATTATTCATAGCATTACGGTCTTATTTTTTATTTATTTTATTTTTATTTTTATTTTTTTATAATATATGACTTATAAAAATCAGGCAACTTATCATTCTACATGGATAACTTGTTAACTTCTGAGAAAAGTAAATGTGTTCGATAAAGCGTTAATTAGTGTTAATTTTTATTATTTGTTTAACAAACAAATTTAAAAAAATTGAACTCAAATTATTATTATAATCATATCATATACATATTGTCATTTTTTATTTTGAATTCTAGCATTTTATCAAAGTTTAACGAAAATCGTCCTCCGGTAAAAAACTTCATGTTCAATAATTGCACAGCTGTCTTACGGTTTTCTGGATTCAGCTGTAGACAATTTGTGACTAGATCTAGTATACTTGATGTCCACCAGGGAAACACTTTTCTAAGTTCTGCCGCAGTATTGGCTACGGTATAAGATTTCGACGACGATCTCGGTTGAGTTCTTGAGTCCCGGCCACTACCAGATTTGCTCAAATACTTTTGGACATCAACCAATTCGTCTGCACCCCATTTCAGTAATTTTCCAAGACTCGATAACTGACGATCATTCGAGTTTTGTGTGACCAGAGGTAATGTATCGACCAATTCCGTAATCATAATTCCTACCGCACGTATAGATAATATTTATC
Source organism: Chaitophorus viminalis (assembly GCA_025469195.1). Taxonomy (NCBI): domain Eukaryota; kingdom Metazoa; phylum Arthropoda; class Insecta; order Hemiptera; family Aphididae; genus Chaitophorus; species Chaitophorus viminalis. The sequence goes on along the minus strand of JAIPRK010000023.1, from coordinate 104,743 downwards.
GATATGTACAAACAAATATAATTTGAAAACCATACAAATACAAGGAATATGCATTCTAATAATAATACACTATAAAGGTTTTTATAAAGGTTTCTATAAAAGTCCATTCTATACTTCTATAGTAAACGTCAAACAGTACAATAAGCCAACAACACTCGTGTCTCGTAATATTTCTCTTATGTCTTGTCTTTATTGTACATGTTGATTCTCTACTTATTATTGTCATAAACTCAAAGATGCACGACATTATGGAAACGCTCGACTGTGGGTCTAGAATACTTTACTGGCCAAGGAAAATGTACTTTATCAACACCATAACACTGTCTTAGTATAGAACGTGTTGTCATATTATGCTTTTGGCTATTGAAACTGATTTGTCGTAATCATGGCACCTATAATACAATTAATTAAGACTGGATCTCATATATCTTCATCTCTCCGTACCTATTAGAGTGTAGATAACTCTAAATATCACTCTTTGATGTCATTTGCAATACTTAATAGGTACTGTGATTCACTTTAATTTGTTATCAAACATGAATACCTTCTCATAATCATTATTATCCTATCCCAATCATATTAATGCTCATGCATAGTCAAAGTGCATTTAGGTAGTTGAATCCTATACACAGATATATACAATATTGTATATATCTGTGGTCCTATATATTAAGAAGAAATGTGTGTTATCAAACTGATTGCGTAAGTAACAACCATAGTTAATGGTCTATGGTAACAACTAGCGAGGAACCTACCGCTAATTATAGTGTCCGCTAACGAGCAGTTAGCGGTGATATTTCACCTAGCGGGACGTCGTAATAACGAAATATGAAAAAGTATCCGCTAAATGTAGCCGCTATCTTAGCAGGAAGTTTAGCGAGACATTATAACAACGGCCCTATAAGAACTAAAAACATTATTAACGTTGGATTTTTTTCTCGTTCTTTGGACACTGCGCGGCTGTACTGGTATACGATCAAATCGATTGTCTTTAACATATCCTAACTTTCCGCCGATAACATTGTGTAATAAAAACGAAAAGTTTAATCTTTTCAAGTGTTCAACACGCAGTGAATATAAATATTATAGTACGTACCAACTGACCAAATATCAACCGCGGCGTCATATTTCGTGCATTTCATCAACAATTCCGGGGCTTGATACCATAAGGTACCTATGTTAGTGCTCATGTCCAACGTCCGATCGGTTAGCCGCAGCATACGAGATAATCCAAAGTCACAGATCTTGATGACGCCATTAGCAGAAATCATAATGTTCTCCGGTTTTAGGTCGCGATGCACGACGTGCAAGCTGTGCACATAGTTCAACCCTTTCAACACCTATAAGACCATGTCATGCGTGCACTACGATATAATTTATACGGTAGTAGAGGCTCGGGATTAGGAACGAAAAAATAATATAATCGCATAAACCATGCTCGTCACTCATGAAATAATACAATACGAATGGCCGTCTTTTTTTTCTCTCCAGCCGAATGTCTGAATCTGGTGTTGTCATGGTTTATTTTTAACGAATACTCGAGAGTACCGTAAAATAAACGTGTCTAACTCGTTTCGAATCGATTCTCGGGGAAAACATTTCAAATGTGTAACTATCGCATAGAAGATTTTTTTAATTTTTTTTTTTTATTTTACTCGAATTCGACTTGTATGCGGGTTTCGAATGCAAATCGGGCCTCACGTGTTTTACGACCACTCGTCTTTTAACTCTTAAAAGGTGTTTAAACACTTGACGCCTACACAGTCCTATCCTGTCACGCCCGCCGCCAAATCACATATACCACCTCTCCACGCACATATAATACGCACTTGGTACATGCACCTCTTCGCTCCGTCCTCGGTCAACACGCCGTTATTCAACTCCAGGTACTTGTAAAGGTTGCGTGGCATGAATGGGAACACTATGTAAACGTATCCGCAGTGCCGGAACGCCTCGATCATGGGCACCACGTGCTCGTGTCGGAAAACGTGCAACAGACTTATCTCGCGGACAACCATCTCGGGGTACAGCTTGGAGTCGAGCAACTTTTTTACCGCCACCATCCGTCCGGTCGTCTTGTCCACACACTTGGCAACCGTGCCGAACGAGCCTTGGCCCACTACGTCCAGAATCGGGTACCTGTCCATGACGTCCGTGCCTAATGATATCGATGTTCAAAACTCGCTTTCCGTATTCCAATTCCAGAAAAATATCGTCTTTAAAAAAAAAAAAAAAAATGTTGTTATCTTGCATGTTTACCATAGGAATGTTTTCCCACGATTATCTGTTCATTATCATCCGCACTATCTATCTCACGTGTGAGTGTGTTATTATTTTATTGTTATTAATGCGCCTTTTATTTCGTTTTTAAAAATGCGTTGCATATAATTATAGGTATATATAATATAGGTATTCGATGAACAGCGCATCCGATTTCGACAAAGAAAACGAAAAATTAGATTCTTATATACTGCGATTCAAACCACATTGCGTACGCAGCAGTGGGAATCAATATAGTATATGCATTTCAACGTGTGCTGTGTAAACATTTTAATATTATTATTTCGTGAAACAATATATGTATGTCTAATATAAAATACACTTAGCATATAAGCAAATCACAGTCACACTCGCCGAACCACGAATGATCATCGATTATGGATTCTACAGGGCATAATCCGTTGTACGTTATGTAAACATTGACGGAAACAGTTTAAATTTTAACGCGTCATTAGTAGATAATCACCGCTGATATCGTTAGAAAATATGTAATGCGTGAACATAGATGAACTGTCTGACACTTTTACATACAATGAAAATACCACCGTTCAAGGGTACGAAAACATACACACAACTATAATAACGTCATAATATTCGTAAACTCGGTGTACATTTGTAACGTTTATTAGTCCGCGTAACGGTCAGATTTATACTCTGACGTAATGATAGTGAACAGTCCAAAATAATAAGTATACCTATGAGAAATGTGATACCGATAACTGCAATAAATTTATGATCGAGGACCACCGTACGTCCGTAAATAACGATACTCATATATTTTATATCCGTTCTAATTTTTAATTTTTAATTTTTTTTCACTATTTTTTTTTTTTTTTTTGATTAGCGTAGATCAAAGATGCTCATAAGGAGAAAAAAAATTCCATCTTAATGGAACAAAAGTGTACATTTATCTATCAGATTTCACCGAAAAAATCTATTGCAAACGAAACCGGGTCTGAAATGCTAATAATACACGTCGCTTTTACAAATCATTGTCTTCTGAACATTCGTAACAGTATAAGACTCCGGTGCAGTGTGACAAATAATCGTGCACGTCTTCTCGACGTTATAGGTATTGCCAAGCACAATACCGTGTAAAATGAATGGTTTTCCGACTGTATAATAAGAAGATACATTTGCATGCAAAAATGAAACACCCACATAAATCTAATATAAAATCCCCATTCTGTACCCGCGTAGCCCCGATGCAACATCAAAAAAACTTATCCTCTGACATTTTTCTATATCAATAACTTTTGCGGAGACATGGTTACAAAAGTTCAATTTAAAAATATTCACAAGACGATATACCACGATGGTACTCGTGTTTCATGCTCTAGTGTGAGCTGCATATTTTACATTATTGTTTTGATAATTTGTTATTATTCTCATGTGATAGTTAAATCTAATTTTCATTAAGGTCGACAACCATAGATTCAATTGATAAAATTAAGTTTGAAATAATAATAATCTTTGTAATTTTTTACCATATATCATACTGAGATTATTAGAACATCAAGTTGTTACTACTTTTAGTATACTAATTCAATTATCATTAGTTAATCATATGACATAGATATATGATTGTATTGAGAAAAACCAAATACGTTTTATTGCAACACTATCGAACTATCATGAAATAATAACATTAACAGTAAATTTTTACTTTTTTATTCTTTTATTTTTTTTTTTTTAATTACATTATATGATTTTTAAATGAACATGTTAAATTTAACTATGCATTTTATAATTATATGATATTAATTTTTTTTTTTTGGTTACTATACGATCAGGGAATAATAGTAAATACAAATTATTCATTTTAATCGGGTATGTAACATAAATTCTAATAGTGTTGATTATACAAATCATTATAAATTAAAAACACATTAAACATTTGAAAATATATTTCTTAACCTAAATTTTGACGTAATGGTACCTGAGTACCAATATTGCATACCTATGAATACTAAACTTATATTGAATAATTTTATAATATTCCTACCAACGTGTTTTTAGAGTTAACAACACTTTACTACATCCACATGTCTTTCCCATTTATTATCTTCCACTTATACCCATTTATTCACGTCATGTGTTTGGCACATATACCTATACTAGACAACAGACATACAGTATAACAATATATAGTATAATATAGTATAATTAAGAACAGTATAACAAGAAAGTAGACTGTTTTTTATTAAAATATGTACAAGACGTTTAACACAAATTTATTATCCGAGACTTATAGGGCACAGAATAATAATTAAGACATGATTTTTTAAGTTCTTTAAAAATCTCACTAATCTCACTTTAACTTCTTTCCATAACAATAAACATTTTATTTTGAAATATTTATTTGTTTGATAGTTATTAATATTCAAATAGCTTGCAATACTATACTCAGAATAATAACATAAATGTTTTTGATATATTTTATTTGAATTGAAATGGAAATGTTTTTAACATAATATAATTATAACATGAAATAATTATCAAAAAAACAAATAATTGATTTTGGAAAAAGATTTCCATGACGTGAAAAGTTTTGTCTTGTTGGAAAATTAATCGGTTTTTGAAGTATAACTTTAGTAATCAATGTTTGCAAAACAAGAAACACGTTTAATGCTGAATAGCTAACACTCCCTTATGCCACAGTCTGTTAATTAAATAATTTATGCGTTTGTTTGAACTTTGATTAGTATTTGTACATAAGTATAAATCACTAATGAAAAATATTTTGAAAAATTTCACCTGTCTCAGTGTCTTAGGACATAAGTCCTAAGACTTATAAGTTATACCTATAAGTTTGAACTCTTATAGTGTATATTATTCAATTTATCTTGATGGATAAATCTAACAAGGATCTAGACAACTTTTTGTTTCTAATAAGATATTTTATATTGTTTATTTTACAATTTAAAATATTGTATCGTAAGATAATACAACTTTTTTTTTATCAGGTACTAAAAAATATACTTTGTGGTTGTGAACAATTTCATCCACTGTGACGATATATATATGTTTACGTCATATGAAATCCCTGACTATTTTTATCTTTAAGAAAATATTTTACACTTGATTCTCTGTAACTTAAATTGTAAAAGGAACATGAAAATCAAATTATCGAGTCTTCTATTTACTGATTTGTTCCAAGTCATATTGCACATTCTTAGAAAACTTGTTATTTTTTTTTTTCGATTTCGAACAGTCGAAGTTCAGATTATCGAAAATATACTGTACTTAATGTTTATTTATTATTATAGCGCAGCCTTAACTGCCTGATTTAATTCCTGTTTACATGCATATAGTATTATATCTCAATAGGGGTATTTTTATTAACGTTTTTTTGTTCACAAATCACAGTGGTTAATTTCTGAAGACCGATTACAGGCATCGTTAATTGATCCAATTGAACAGTTCATACATAAAGTTTGAATGAGTTGAATTTTTATTGGATTTTGATAATTTTAAATTGTTTTTTGAAATACTAATGTTAATTTAAGACGTACTATATTATTATCACATTGAACACCAGATGTTATTTTTATTTCGTTTTTATTTGCAATATTAAATGGAATAATAAAAATATATCTGTATATCTCAATTCTCGATCCCTTTCTGTTATTTTTTTTTATCAACTATTGTTCATACATAGTTCTGAATTTCTGACATCCTAATATTACATGCAAACATTAAAATTTTCCCTCTTTTACTTGTATTAATTACTAATCAATTATATATATATATATAAATATATTAATCATTATATATCATTACTGTGCTCAATTTTGTCATGTTTTTCATTTATAGAAAAGCACTTTAATAAAAATTAATAAATCAATGTATTACTTCCCTCCGATGATGATCGTCTTTATTCGTATAAGTTTTATTATATTTTAAAAATAAGTGCAAACATTTGACACAGGTGTATCTTTTACTTTTAATACTATGTATACGTAATTGAATTATTCATAGAACAATCCTAAATGGTCAATTTTATATAAACTCATAAACTATTATCGTATAGTCTATGACTCTATGTCAGTAAACTGACCAATACGGCCAAACAACTTTGTTTTGAATAATCAATTTACGAGATGTATAATACGTTTCCGAGAATAAATTATCTAGAAAATTACAAAACCTACTAACCAAACCACTACAATACATTAATGGTTTTGACTGATTAAATTAAATCACATATATAGTCTATAGTAAAACAGTAGAATTTTAAATTGCATTATAGGGAAATACGTGTCATTCTTAATGAATGTTTTGATTTATTATCCAATCAAAATGCAAATACTATGAATTGATAGCAATCCACCAATATCACAAGTTGTAAAGCATATTAAATGGACAGTGATGTACAACGCACGTTTAACCCAGGCATGGATCCAGGAATATTTTTAGGGTGGGCCCATACATTTATTTACAAAAGATGATACAGTAAAATTATAATTTAATTAATGAATAGTCCAGTACTAATAGCAAAAATTATATATATTGAAATACAGTGAAATGGAAATATATTTATCCCTTTAACTTATTACAAACTTATTACTAATTCATTTAAATTTTTTTTCCTTTCAACTGATAGCAGAGCTAGTTTATGTAAGCGTTTTCTGGTCATGGTTATATCTGTTATATGTTTTAATTCTCATCATTGTCGAAAAATTCCTTTTAGCTTTAGTACTGTCACGTCCAGTTTTGCGTACACTTATATCTTATCGGAGTTCTATCGGCGTTCGAACAACGACCATCGATAATTAGATATAATCAGGTTAATCACATGGAAAATTACTTGTTATCCATTAATAATAAATTGTTATAAAAGGTAGATGTAATAATGTAATATTGTTTTGTTACTTTTCAGTCTTCATGCACGTTTAATACATAATACAATATATAATACTATATAATACTATATATATAATATATGTTATTTATATTGTATATAATATATAAAATAAAAAAAACAATTTAAAACATACAATAAAAATTTAAAAAAAATATCTTGAAGGCCAATATTTAAAATAAAAATTATTGTTATTGAAAATGTTGGGTGGGCCCGGGCCCATCTGGACCATCCTCTGGATCCGCGTTAAACTTTAACCATAATACTATGACGTCAGTCGTCAATATATCTTGTCGATCATTATATTATAGCTAAATAATTGATAATAGTATAATTAGTTTATATTTATTACGATTTTGGCAGAAAAATAATGCATAATCCGATTACATCGGAGTATTGATAATTAATTTTTTAAACCCATTTATATTCGATTCATCGTTTGCAAATAATTTTAATATCACAGATGGTAAAAAAAATGCAAAAAATAATCATAATGTGTATATTTTATTTTCAAGCCTGATATCTAACTACCTATGACTATTGAATTTCAATGTTTACTCCATCTGAACATTAACGAGTTATTACAGATGAATAATTAATGCTCTTAGTATGCATACCACGGTACGTATATATATTTGTGTAAAGCGTACAACAAATTAAATAAAATGTTTAAGTTTCAGATTCATGTTGTCAGACGTCATATTTAATTAAACAATTAAAAACTGTATTTCAAAAGTGTTTATTGTACAACTTTGACAACAACTCAAATAGCGTACGAATTTATAATATAATGAATTAATCAAACGTTCTGATAAATACAGTGATTTTTTTAAAATATTTTTTTGGTATGTCGCAAGAATTATACGTATAATGTCGTATATACTATATGATATACTACCGTTGATTTTATACTCATGAAATTAAAACGTATATGGGAAGATGCGAGTAGTATTATGGTTATTATAATCCAAATATGCATTTGTCTATACTACTTATAATAAGTCATCGGCTAATAATCTAAAACTATTATCGTTTGGTAATACTGCGGTGGTGTATTGTTCCAGTTTCCGTATAAATTCGTTAGTTTTGCAATTTATACTGGAGAGGATAAAACAATAATTTTCACTCCAAAGATAAATTTCTTGAGTATATTGAATAGTATAAATTCGTTTTGTAAGTGGATAGGTAATTGAAACTTGACCATACTTATTAGCTATTACAATTTACAATTGCGCGTGGATTCTACAACAATCTTCTTGGCCGTGTTTCATAATAATATATCATACAACGTTAACAGGACGATATATTAATGACACGGACGCGTATATTTGACATTTAATCTATAATAAATGGCGACCACGTCGAACACGATATTAAATTTCCGAACGATTACAAAACGGTCGAAATGATGTACATTATATTATTATTATCATCATAATAATATCCGGCGCTTTTTCTGCTGCAACGATTGTGCCACCAGTGACCACCTACAGGTCCTGACAAAGTGCACTTTTAAGGATATGGTAACAATATAATATATTCTTCGAATGCACCTTCGCTTATTGGTAGTATACTAAGTATGTAGTACAGATACAGATCGAACGAAACCCATCCATGAAACCGCTGACGTATTATCACCACTGACTTTGTTTTCCTCATGATTGTGACTTTGTGAGTCGTAAACGCTGTTTGTCAAACATATTTTAGTTCATATGTGTACTGCCTACATATTGGTAACGGTATAACGTATACGTACTGATGATACATTATATTAAGTAATATGTGACTGTAATAAAATACATTTAATCTTACCGGTTGCGGTATTATATATTTTCCAGTAACGGCGATGACAGTTTTAAAGTTACATTTTTGCACGGTAATCTGTATTACGCGCGATTATAAAAATAAATAAAAACATTTTTCGTCGTTTGGTATTAACGCTATATTATTATTACGTGTTTTAGAGTGCATTTCAATGCATTACTACGCGTCTACCCGTTTATATTGCACTCCTTGCGATCCTTTTATGTGGTATGTATTAATACTATTATTTACGACCATTGGTCTTATCTCACCAGCTGCAGCATCATCTTATTTGATAAATAAATCAATATATGTACTCTGTAGAATGTAGTCACTTATTACATAAACTTCACCACTGGAACACCGCCAATTCCATTCTAATGTATTTCACTCCAAAACAATGTTATGCGATAAAATTACGAAACTCGAAAATTCAAAACTCTAATGTATTTTATGTCTAAGCTATTAAAATAACTCGATAAGCATTGAACGTTAAAATATAATATGTTCTCTTTAATGGATAATTTTTCAAAATGTTAAGTTGGAAGCTTTTAGTTTTGAGTCCACCAATTACTTTTGCTCGTAGACCATAATATACAGTTAATGGACACAAAGTACCTAATTATTTAATTGTAAAAAAATATAACTTATACTTTATGTTAGTACTTATATTTTATCAAAATTCAGTCAAATATTTAAATGTTATAATCCTTTGTGGAATTTTTTTTTTTTTAATAATTACAAGATAGCTATAATAACTCACAAAAATATATTTTGATTAACTAGTTAAATTACTAAAATTAAACCTAGTATAGGATAAAATATCTTATTAATGTTTGGTCATTAATTTATTATAACTTTAAATATAAAAAATGATAAATATGTTATGATGAACTTTTTTTAATTTGAATTTAATAATTAAAATTATTGTACTATTATACATTATATCAAGATTATATTAGGTTTTATTTAAATTAAAGGTGATGTACAATATTGTACATGAAATTAAGTGACAATATTATTGTTTATTTCTTATAAACTTAAAAAACCGTATAAAATTGACGAATTCATGATAAAACTTTATTTGAGCTAAAACACTAATATTTTTGTAAAAATATGTGTTACAAAATGGATATTCTGCATTTTTTTATAACAGTACAAATAATTTGAAATTTGAAAATGTAGATTTCGAAAAAAAAATGTTTAAAACATTTTCTAATGTAATAAAGTAAAATAAAATATTTTATCAAAAAAGAAAGAAAATGAAAAATAATGAATCGAACAAAAGTTTATATTTGTCGAATCTTTCAGAAAGACACTGTATATTATTTTTAAATATTTTTAGATCTCTCATAAAAATTACTATGCTCTAATGTTATAAATCAATACATTATTACTATTATTATGACCGTCATTCTCAGGATATTTCAATGGAGGGGGATTAAAAAAATGGTTACATAATTAGCCGTGAGTTTAGGTTAGGGTTTCACCTCCACAACTCTCACATTATAATAATAAATATTAAAATGATGACAGTTGTTAATATCAAATAACTAATTCAAGTCATTTTTACTGTACATTCTATTTAAAACTATAAAACAGTCAAACAGGGTATTTTAATTTCTAAACAATTATTTTAATAATTCATTTTATCTAAAAATTCAAATTAATTTAACGATTTATATCGATTTTTGAGCTAAAATATCGAGAACTTTTTCCGAATCAATAGGCACCTCTTTATGAATGGCCAACATTGTTAGTCCAGACGGTCATAGAAAATATAAGAAAAATAATTAATTATCGTTATAATAAATTTACTGTTTACTTCAGTCATTGTGTTTCTCAGATAGGTTTTAAGTCTTTATTTTGAACATGAGAAATCCTTTCTGGAGTTGACGTGGAGACTAGCAAGGTACATAGTATTTTTAAAAGTTAGTAGATATTTGGAAAAATTTCAAAATTATATAAACGTAGTACATTTATAGCCGTTTTAGGAAATATATCAATTATCTTTAATTTTGACTGCCATATTTTTAATAAAGCAATAACTGTATATGAACATTTGTATCAAGGTAAAATTTAACAAGTTTTTCTTTTTCAAATGGTTCGTGTTCAATAATTTGTGTTTCAACAAATTGCCTGTTATATGTTATCAGTGATAAATAATAATATTGTTTATGGTTGGTGTAATCAGTAATCACGATAAAGAAAAATAGAAATAAAAGAAATAAAAATAAAGACTAGTCAATATTGAAAATATTTATTAAAAGTTGACAAAACGTGTGTTACTAATATGTAAGAAAATAAAGAACATTTGAGGGGGATCTATCCCCCCCCCCGTGAGAACGCCCATGATTCTCGGTACGATATTATTTTCATATATATAAAATTAAAAATTTATTTCTATGAAAAATAATCCAAACTGATTTCGAAATGTTTTTAACGTAATTTATAGTTTAGGTAATGAAAATTGATTATTTTCTATTGGAATTTAATAAAAATTAGATATTTAAAATAAATTGTTTGACCCTAAATTAAGTCTCGACTAAAAAATAGTTAAAAAATAGCTAAAAATGTCAGACAATTAATGAGATTGTTTAGGGAGTTGTAAAGGAAACATGAGTATAATTTATATCTTTAAACTTCTCGCACTTTAAGTTATAAAGTTTAAATAAGAAAATAAAAGAATTACAAGAAGAATGTGAATGCCCGGAAATATATTACATTTGAAGTTCCCCTAAAAATCGATTCTCGATTATTTCAAAAATTGTTTTATAGGTAGACAGATATGAAAACTAATTACGTTATACTTTAAGTTAAAAGAAAATCAATCTGAAATAACATAATAGAAAATAATACAATTTAATAATGAGGATATAACAACAATAAAGTACACGAATCTAAAGCGTCATCAAATAATAACTCCATTCCAGATATTTGAACACAACACAATAAACGTAGTAATCTTCGATCGTATGTAGCGATTATAATAATGATGTACCTATATGGGCAAATACTTATTTTATAGCATTGAATTTTGAATTATTATTTACAGTTTTAATACGCAGAAAATAAGTACATATAAATTAATGATTTAAAATATATTGTACGAAAACATTGTATAATATTCTGTGCTTAACATAACATTTTATTATGTTTGAATAGTATTATTTTTAATACGGCAAATAATTTCTAATATCAGATCACTTTACCGTTGCGCCTTTTCCAAATAACTATAAAAAAAATTTCTACCGGACTTAAAGAAAACATTTTTATGATCATTTAAAATTTAAATTTTTACGAAAAAATTGGTTATTCGAGTTACTAGAATACAATATTTTCCTATAATAAATAGCTGTATGAATGATGTTTACATATTTTGTGCTACTTACTACTACATTAAATCTTTATATATCATAGAAGCAGTCACTGCGTTTAATATAGATTACAATTATAACATAATTTACATTTGCAGCTTCGTAGTTGAAGCTTTTTATCACTTATCTCACCAATTACTATTTTCGCCCGTCTCTCGTCGTCGGGCATTCTAATAGTTGTATACCAACGGTACAATAATATTATTATATATTGCCAATCGTTATATTATGTACCTATTTCAAAAAACGATGGTCGGAAACATAAACGCTGCAAAGTATATAATTGAAAATCGACCGGTTATAATAATATCTATACACACATTCCGTACGGAATACAATTTATCTACTACATAACAAGCAGGTAGGTACCATGTATGTATAATAATAATAATAAAACATGATGTAAGTGTTTGAAATGACAAATAAAATGGTTTTTATTTTATAGTCCCATGTGCCGTCTTTGGACATGTCTTAATTATTGTTACTGCACGGCGACGCCGATGTATTATTCAGTAGAATACCAGGTACCTGCACCGCCGCCACCATGTGTACAATATAATGGATTCGTTGTGTCGTTATAGTAGTAGTTATAGCCAAAAGAACATTGCACTCGGTATTTTCGCTGCTCTTAAGTTTGATTTTCCCTCGCCCTCGTGTGTGCGCGAGCTTATGAGCTTACAATAATCCGGGCGCGCGCAGTCAACCAGATAGGCTTAATTGTCAAAACGTGATCTAAAAACATAATACACTATTACTTTTACGTCGCGCGTACCACTATTGCGGTAATACGTGTGTTGTCCCCGCGTAATGTAATTTACAAATAATAATACATCGCCTCGGCCTAGACGTGTTGTAATTATTGTCCTGGCATGTATGTAATAATAATATAGTGATTATTTATGCGAAACGTTTTTAACGCGCACAGGTTCTCCTATAAGGACCACGTGTTCAGTTCGATGTGGGCTGTTATAGCAAAGTTTCTCGCGGTTATACTAACTAAATAATACTGTGGTGTACGGATTTTGATGGAATTTGCTTTTTTTCTTTTTCACCAGTTCAAAACAAATATTTATTAGCTGCAAACGAGATTTGTATATGTGTTATTTTGCTTTTCCCGGGCTGATTTTGAATGTTACGCCTTTTTTTCTCCGTTGATTTCAGTGCATACTAGAGCTTTATTAAATATTTGTGCACTATAAACGTATATATTAATTATTATTGCATGATAGTATTTTTAGTTTTCGTATTTAAATAAAATTAATTGAATAAAAGGACAATACTTCCCTGGATATTTGACATTTGAAGATTTTATTCCTAATAAATTAATCTCTATTTCGACATAAAACGTGTTTTACCAAAATATAAACATCATTTACTGTCTGATTATTGACGACAATTTTCGTCTTAAAATAACAAACTAAAATAAACTTAAAATAAATTTAGATCATCCGCACTGATTGCACATCAGAGATTAAAAAAAAATCAATTCGTTATACATATATTTTATATCCATAAATTATCGAGAGAAGGTTATTAAGTTTATATAATACATCCAGCAAGAGATAATTTTTAGCAACATTAATAATTATAAAATATTTAATGTTAATATTAAAAATAAATTTTTATTTTTGTTTTTCTTCAAGCTGTTTGATAGGATTTCTAGAGCTTTGTTACTCTTTCCGCGCTCTAATAATTACTAGTATAGGTAATAATTATTATTATAACACACGTTATCGTCTGTACGAGTTTTCATGGGTATATGTATGATCATTATGATAATAATAATAATATTATAATAATATTATGTAGTTTCGGGTTTGAAAACTAGTGTCTATTTGCGGACACGACAACAATATGCGAAACGTATATAAAGCATAATGTGGCTTCGACAATTCACCATGTAGACATATTATAGAGAACCATATGCGTGTGTACTCCGTTGAATATATTATACAGTTTTATCGGGCTTTCGAAACAAAACGGTTGTTAAATAATATTGTTTGCACAGCTTTTGCGAATAAATAAAACGTGAAATGTTTACCCGTCTAGATTATAACTGTTGTATAGTAGTAGGTATTATTAGGGCTGATATCATATTATATGGCCGAACCACTGTTATTGACAATAGAGTCTCCTATTCAGTCAATTAACTTACTATATAATCATATAATATAACATAATGGTTGCACAATGGAATCCTTATTTATATTAATTGGTTTTAATCGACCAACTACAGTCACACCAAGAAATAATACAATATTAATATTATGATTGTACTGCTCATAAACGAATGAGTTAAAAGAATAAATAGAAAATAATATTATATTAAGTACACTAACATTTTTCCTTAAATATTATATTATTTAATATCGAGTGAACACTATTTATATAGGTACCCGCGTCCCAAGAATGTAAGCTTCGATACATTAATAATCTATCACAATTCACGGTTTTTTTAAACTTAATCGATTGATTTTAAACGCTCATTTGTAATTTTACAATCTGATCCGTACACGTTATTTAGAAGTATTTGAAATTTTTAAAAATTTAATTACAATTGTAGTCGAATTTAATCGTCTTCATTGTACAGAAAATTAGGATGTTATGAAAATATTCCATCCACCTATACTAATAAAAATAAATACACGTCCATTCTTAATTATTTCATACCGGTATACCGCGATATCTGCTGCCAAATATTCAGATTTATTAAAATCCAAAGGATTAACATGGGGTGCATAACTATATAACTAGTTTAAACACTTAAAACATATCTCAGTATTTTTTTTTTTTTTTATAATTATTCGTATCCATGCATAATTGTTTTTTACGATTTAAATTTTACTCATATACCTATATTACCTAGCTATATACTTTTTATCATAAAAATATATTATGGACTAAGGTGTCGTTAATAAAAAGTAAATCTATGCAAATTCATATTTATGTACGCCCCGAGTTTAATTAGAACAAGTTAAATATAATATAATTATATTATGTACTAATTTATGTATCAAGAGTTGAATATTTAGTTTATAACAAAATAAATGAATACTGATGTAAAATATTACAATATTTATAGTCGTCCACATAAATAACTAACATAAAATTAAATATGAATTCGATAGAAGTCTACAAACTCTAGAGATAACCATTAGTGTAGTGGAAAATAATAAATATAAATCCCGGTTAAAATATCCTTTTAGTTTTATCGTTCTATTTGTGAATTTATACGAAGACATTTTTAGGCTATTTAAAGTTTTCGATTTAGACGTTTATCTATAATGTATGTTTATCCTTCAATAAATTCGTTTACCAATTCAATTCACTAAACTTTATACATTAACATGACGAAAAAACTTGCACTCATTTTTGAATACCAAAATTACAATAATATTTCAAGAACAACAAAACATGTTTTATTCGATTTAAAAATAAATATTAATTATTATATACATTTAAAATGTAAAATTTATCGTAGTAATTTATGAGGTAAATAATAATGTGGATAAATATTCTAATAATTATGAAATGTACTTACCTGTAAAGAAGTAATGTTGGAAGTTAAATTTGTAAAAAAAAAAAAATGAGTACTTATCTATACAAATTGTGAGATGAGAAACTTTTAATATTAATACTTAAATTAATGACTATGCAAAAATATATTGCTTATAATTAATATTAATTTTTATTTTTTGTTTACACGTTTTAGAGTAGTAAATTTGCATCCAAAACATAAGGTTTTCTCTCTAAGTATTTCTCTCTAACAGTCACTTTTTTTTACACTTTAAAATTTGAGACTTTTCAAAATTGATTAATAATGAAATAAAATTAATTTATAACTATCAAACAACGTTGTAAACTAAAGATGGCATTATGAATTAGTCATACGTAACTACAATTTCTATTCAACAAGAGGAAAAATGTTTTTATGACATTTAAATATACAACGAGAAACAATTATATGGAATTTATTATATACTTATAATTACATAAAATAAATTAAAATTATAGTGACATTTCCCTAGACTAGTATCAACAATTTAATTTGAGATTCCAATGAAATTTATCACAACTAAAATACAAAAGACAAGTCAGACAAGACTCACCAGGGGATGAAAGATATTACTATATTGGTACTTGTTGTTAACTTGAAACAAATTTACTAATGTCTAATGCATTCAGAAAAAAAAAACGATTCTGAGGGAAAGAGGTCAGGTGAATCATTGAACATTTATAAAGATAGATAATATAATAGTAGTAGGACCAAATATCTTAATAAGGTAGTTTAAGTTTTTAGTTGAAAAAATAAGGACCTATAAACATCACAAATTTCGTTCAAATATTTCGAAAATTATGAAATATCTATAAGATACTTATATAAGTAGGTATCTAGTAAATGTTTTGGATCACTGCCAACAACCAAAATAACTAATTTTCTAATAAATTGTTTGCTATTTTTACAACATTTTTCTCAATTATTCGGAAAATTGCAGATGAGAAATTTAAAAATTAACCTTCAAAGTACCAACTAGATGAAATTTCCTATCGAAAAAGAACAAAGTTTGTGTGTAATGGAGGAATTTTTTGGGTTGAAATCGTGTAGGTACATAGACACAATACAAATATACTTGTGTATAAAAAAAAAACACGGATCATGGTAAGACCAATACATTTTTCTTTTTTCTCAAAATCTATAAAATACAGAAGAAACTAATAACAATGCTTATAATTAAAAATAGTATTGGGGATTTTATGAGATTTATCATTAACGGAAATAAGAGATATCAATCAAATGAGAGAAGTGAAAAATTGTTGACAAGAAAAGACTATCACGGACAATGATGCACTGAATATAGAGTGGTAATCTACATAGTTAGAAAATTAGCCAATAAATGTGTGTTGCAAAAATAAAAGTTGGTGGAGGGGGCAGTTTAAAGTGGTAAGCGGTGATTTTAAGACTCTAAAGGTATTTTTGATGTACAGCAAGAATGTCAAGTAAAAAGGTGTAGCCATAAACCAAAACTGGCAGGGAATTGATGAAACGATTAAATTTATAAAATATTTATGACAAAAAAAATGGTAGAAAGGTTCAAAAGAAAATATATGATTATGAAACAAGTCATTAAATACGCGTGCGCATCCGTTGTACTTCGCCATGCCCAAAAACCCCATGAAACAGCTGTCAGTAAACTATGTTAATATATCTAAAAACGTAAGAAAAGTTTTCTTTTTAACGAATAAATATAATATTATAAGAAATGAGACTCTTCATCTCTCTTACTCATCACTATTAGATGATTTTATCGTGATGCATAGTTTACAAACAGATTTAATCGTAATCAAGATCATAAACCCTTAGCCAACATTTATCATGAAAATTTCGTTTTAAATTGATTTTTGTTCTCAAAGAATATTGTACATAATACATCCAATCGACATGTTTTGGATATGAACTATGTCCGATGTGAGTTCGACTCGTCAGAGAGCTATTTACCATCGTAATAACTAATATTATATATTTGTACTTTTTACATAGTGCGTTTTACGTGAGACATAAAAACCGTCGGGGTCCAAAGAGCTACCTGTTTTTTCCTACTCTTCTATTACGTTGTGCATACTACGTGGGGTGAATGATTCCACCCGAATGGCAAAATGTTAGATCGAAATTTAAACATAAGAAAAATAACTAATCTCGTTCTCCGGAGTTGAAAAACCATTTTGTATGCTAATACGTTCGGTAATTTAAAAAATATAAGCTAATAAGAATGCCGGAATAAACTACCATCATGAGTTCGCGAAAAATGGAAGCGGATGCATTTTTTTCTTTCCTCGCATTGAACGCCGCACTACACACACACACACACACACATTCTGTTTTATTATATTGATGTTTGAAAATAATTCTTTTTATATTATTATATACTCGTGTTATCGTCGGTACTTAACACTTCCTCCCCTGTTACTTTTGTGTATCGAAAATTACGTTTTATTTCGGCATTCCCTTAGGAAATAACAGGCTTGCTCTTGCATTATTATTTATTCAAAAGCCAAAAACGAATATGTTTTTCCTTTTCCTGGCTCTCATTCAACTTTCAACAATATATTTATTATGCGATTTAACAAAACTCTAGAGCAATTATCCGACATAAATGCCCTTTTGTTTGTCGCCCAACAAACTTTGCGCCAAAAATAATACATTTGTTTGCCGAGCACTATATTTACAACGATTTTAATTGGTTTCAAAACAAATTTGTTCGCTTATAATCAATAACATGTAATGTTCGACGGGGAAAAAAACATAAACAAACGTCAAAGAAACTCGAGCAGGGAGATTTTAAGACTAATGGTTGTTCAGCACGAGTAAAATCTTGCTATGTAACAAACAGTTATTAATTTTAATTTCAACCAGAGCGAGAAAACTTCCACGTCGTACAATGATAGATATTTATTTTTGAAAACACTCTCGAAAATAATGCAATATCTCCAATACACATAATATTGTTGTACATTTTAATCTTAATTCAAAAACACAATAACTAAAAAATGCAATCAATTTATATTTTATATAAAATATTATACGGTTTATTGAAATTGTAATATTTACGGCTTGGAAAAATTACAAAACATCAAACCACAACGTCTGAATGATAAATTACATTTTAAATTCTGAACAGAGTGATGGAATCTATTAGTTTTTCAATCATGTGTTTTTTTTTGTGTCTGACTACACCTTTTTTAGCAGTAAAAATGCTGCAATTTTTTTAAACAGTAACTTTTCTGAAAGGAAAGTGAATAGATGGTACATGGGCAAGTCAAAAATTCTTGAAATTTAAAACAAGGTTTATTATAAGTTTTACATATTTCAACTAAAATAAATTGAAAATCGTTTCACACAATTTTTTTTTATAAGCCTATAAAGTTTTTTTTATAATATTATACTGGTTTTTAAGCAACTTATAGGCATTTGAAATATTCGATTTTTTTAAATTTTTTTTTATAATAAATTGTTGATAAAAAAATTTGGCTTGTACAAAATACTTGAAAATTTAATAGATGATTATACGGAAGTTGTTTTTATTGTCATTTTAAAATTATTCAAATCCAGAGTCTTCAATTTTTTTTATAAGCGTTTGAAAATCAAATATTGGCATAATATATTATATTATATACCTATTCTGAACCAACATATTATTATCTCCATTCAGAATCGTTATTCGTATACAATAATACCTATCATTGTATTCAAATTTAAGAAATTCATTGTAATGGACGAGGTGCACTCCACCTCCTACTGTACAGTTAGGTTAGGTTAAAACAAAGTATTTTATTATAATTTAATTATTTTTAACATGAGTAGGACATGAGTAGGTACCAACGTTTTAACATTTTTATTAAATTGCTTTTAATATTACATAGAGCATTCATAATAATTATAATACAGAACTTTGTAATTAAATTAATAACTACGTATGATCAAAAATGAAATTCATAAAAGATAGGATTTGAAATATACTTATAAACAATACGATTAATTATATTATGCAAAATATCGGTAATTATCCGGATTACTTTTTATAAATTATATTTTTTTCTTTTATTTGATTGGATATTTATAGGCTCATTTATTTGCTATTTACGATATAATATATATTTATATAAAAGGGTAATTATGATTTGACATGTTGAAGTACTTCTTTTAAAGGGCATTGAACTCCAATGCAGTTACACGAATGAGGGAGCGTTATAGTCCCCAAAATTTCTCTTATTCAAAGGGGGAGAATTCTCCTTTGGTTTTCAAAGGCAGGCTTGCCAAAGTAAAAGGGGTATTTTTGCATTATTTTAACATAAGTTAATAAATGTACTGTCAATATAATGTTAATGAATTGCAAGAAACGTAAATCAATATATTTTAATAAATTTACATAGTAAATAATTTTATTTGAAATGTTATACTTTTATTGTTTCATAATGAATATTACCAAGAATAAATTATTTGTGATAGTTTAAAACAATTGATAATAATAAAAATACTTGACGCCCCAAAGGCAAAAAGTAAATTAAAAAATCATATTACAATAATGTTAGTTATAATAGAAAGAAATTGATATTTTAAATTTTATTACCTTAAATGTGAAATAGAAAAAATGTTTTGAAATCAAAAAAAGCATTGCAAACATAATATTATATATCCATTGCATATTATGTATATATTATGTGTGTATGGATAGAAATTGTGGAAGAGTAGGGTGTATGCTCCGTTTCACATAGAAGTAGGAAATATATTATTGTTAAATGTAAATTTTATTTTTTCTTACCATATTATAATACAATTTATTTATTATTCTGCTCTCGTATAATACGGTATTTTACTGCGAAAAATAAATTATCATCGTAGGTATAGTCTAAATAGGTATTTTCTTGGAAACATAATACTATAGGTCGTATATATGGATATGCGAAGGGTTTTAGAGCAAAGATATAAATAAGTGACTTTACACTAACGGCGAATCAATTTGCAGGGTTTGCACATACTATATACATATATATATATATATACGTATTATGTATATATACCAACAATGAATCTGATTTCTTTATGATACAAGGCGCTTGTTTAATATGGTTTTCGTTGGTTTGAAATAAAAAAATAAAAATAAAAATCTGATCTAAGGGGGTTTTTACGACGGTTGACGTAGACAAGAACCAGCGTGCGCACACGTTCTCTCTCTCTCACACACACACACACACAGTTGGATGTCATAAACGCATTTTATACGTTTGGAACATAATTATTACGTGACAAATTGGTACAACGATACCTATGATCAATAGAAACGCACATCGTAAAATTGGAAAAATTGGTTAAATGGCGAGTTTGATATAGTTAGGTACAAGGCCTCATCCTTTCATATTTATAGTATTAAATTCGGAGTAAAGCAAGGAATGTATTTCCAATGGATCTTACGGAGCCGGATCAGATATTATTGTTTATTATTGTTATTATTGCTATTGTCTTTATAAATTTATTTCCACAAACTAAGTGCTAAGCCACTTTTTACGTTTTCGACGTAGCACCGCGCAGTGGTTGCTGTAACAACTACGTATATATATATATATACCTATGTGCAGATTACACAATGACATAGACCTAAAATGGAAAGTAAGCTTTGGCGAAATACCACGGATTGTTGCTATATATTACACCATGAAATTCAAAAGTTGTATTCAAAATTAAATAACATATTATTATAACGACGACGACGACGACAACCATGGTCGGCATTCGGAAAAGAAGACTATGTAATCAACATAATGAGGTGCATAGTATTTATAGTACATGATGGTATAATACAAAGTGGAACAGTGTGCCGAATGGTCTTGTCGATGATAATATTCTTTTCCATTCAATCGAACCTCGCTCGGATATAAGTGTATATATAATATATACACAGGGTGTACAATATATAGATACGCATTATAATAATATGGTCAGTGTGTGTTGCTTATTATTGTATCGATTTTATTGCCCATATACATATATATTTTACCAAGTATATTCCACTCATATATTTAATTCTTCAACGTGTATAATAATAACGCATGCAATAATTTATTAGCAATTTGTATGCACTCCTCGCTTGGGCCACGATGGTGATATTATTATACACGTATTATTGGCAAAATACGTAAAAGTATACATGAGTTTAAGGCGCCGTTTAGTCGGGGAGAATGCTCAATAAAATTACATTTATACGAAGATGTGTATAGGCGGGTGGTTTTCATTTTTGCGTTATACACATTTACCATAATCTTATATATTATTAAATTATAATATACGACGACGAACTGAAATAATAAAATCTTAACCATTTTGATATTTTCTTATCGCAAATCATACAGCAACCGTATAAAATAAGCAATATACCCTATTGTTCCGACGTAGATCAAACATATTTTAATTATAATAATGATAATATAATATACCCCACTCGTAGATCGGACATATAAGACATATCGATTGCTATTGCGTTAGTGTTCGACTTGTCGCTTTTCCCGGTGAAGTAATAAGAGTAACTCCCTACACTATATTACTATATAGTGTTCAGACGAAAACAATATACCGATTAGAACGATCTTTGACGCTTTAAAGTAAACATTTAACCGAAATTCAAACGTTTTCATTCGGATAAAAGATAGTAGACCGTTTCACGATAAATTTCAGTTAACCTCGTTAAATAAATTATTATTTCATTTCGTCGACGCAAAAATATTCGTTCGCACATATATTATATAATGCATATATGTTATAATATACACATAGGCTTACAATGTGCATAAATACAATTATTGAAGACGGTAAGATTTGCGTGAACAGTATAGTATGTGAAACGTAATAATTGTACTGTTAAAGAGCGAATAATAAATTTCGAAGAACAATATAATACGCGAATTACAAAAGTACCTACGCAATCATTTATGGTCCATTAAAGTACTTTCGTGGGCTTTTGCAAAACTATACATGAGTCGTTTCGTGTCGTTCCGTTTGGGCACTACGACTTAAAATTAAATGACCCATATCGCAGTGGCCAGTGAATAGTTAACCCTGCGGACCTTGTAAAACTCAACAATTCGAACACCACCCCCGTGTGTATTGATAACGAATGTTATATTTTTTCCATAGCCAACGCTTATTTGATATGTAATGTCGGATATTGAACGGCGATACGTCTGAAAGCGACGCGAATATCATTGTCTTATGAATGTGGTCATGGTCAGACCACACACACAGAAGTACACCGTGAAAATGTTAAAAAACCAAGATTTAAGTGATTTAATAACGTTTGCTTATAAATCTAAGTATCAATGCTGTTCACGGAAATTACATCGTTGCGCGAATTCAAGACGAATAAACAGGAGAACAAGAGTCATCTGGCCTTTATGGATCGATATGAGATGTCATCACGCAGCTTAACGCGTGGAGCCACACCAAACGCAATATAAAATCGAATAATTTAATTTAGTTTAGGATATAACCAGCTTAAATTATCAGAATTAAGAGTTGACGATTTCAAGATGAGTACCAATTAATCATAAAAAAAAAAAAAATTATCAAAATATTGTATTTTAGAAAGCGTAATGTCTGTAGTAAATGTAATTAATGTTTATCATACGACCTTATTACGTAATAAAACCAAAATATGAATATTTATCAACAAGACTATTGTAAATTTTAACTTTTGTTATTATATTATTAGTAGAAATAAAATAATTAATAATTAATACTGATATTCACACGGTGACTTAAGTTTTCTAATTATATTTCATTTAAATTTTTGACAACGGATTATGTGAACAAGGATAACCGAATTTGAACACCTGTAAGGGGGACTGAGTAGGTTTTAAGGGGCAGTGGTTTTATATTCATCTCCCACTCTACGGCCTGCACAGCCTTAAATTGAGTGGACGTTACTCTGTTGCAGTTGCGCTGTCGCGGTCGCATGCAGGCAAATAAAAACTCCCATGGGAACGTGCGTTTCGTGAAGAAGGGAAAATACTATATTTTTAAGAAGAAGTCTTTATAATAAAACAATAGAACTACAAACCCCTCGGGCATGAACAGGTGTTGACATTTTACACCAGGTGCATCATCCGGACATTACCGGCCACATGTCGTTCGTTTCTCCTCTGATTTTCGTCTGCTGCGTTTTTTCACGTTCACCGTCGAGTCGTGCTCACTTGACGTTTACACGCACTGCTGCAAACCATGCATTGTAGTTTATGCACTATAGAGTGAACGTCGCACGTACGAATATATTTTAACGAATATGTCATAACTACAACTGCAACAAATCGCTGTTATCGAAAATGAGAAAAAAAAATTTGAAAAAATCGCCCGAAACTTCTACGCGTCTACGTATCGCTTTCACCGTTAAGTTTCCTCATACCGATGTGATAAGACAAACCTTGCGTACTAAAATGTTTAATAAAATAAACGCAAATAAATTAGTGTGTTACGTATACGTTAGTTTTCATTGTTAAACGATTCAATTGTTTTTATTCGTATTTTATTTAAAATGTTATAAACGATTTATTTTATTGCGAATTGCTATTGATTATAACGCTATAACATTGGCTTTACGTTTTAGATAATTTATAACTATACACTCCTTATTTTCGTCGGCTCTTGTTCAAAATTATTAAGACGAGACATTCCAATAAATTGAATACCTACAATGTGTTATAGCGAATTTAATATGTTATATCTATAGGTACCGATATTATTAAGCACTTCGATCTTAGGACTGATGTAACGAACATTTCTAAATATTTTCTGTTGAATAGAGAAAAATGATTTTCGAAGAAGTCCATTAATTATAGTTTTGAAAGTTTGCAATAGTCAAACAAAAATTTAATCACTACCTCATCCACAGAGCCATCACGTCCAAAATGGGTCATAAAACGAAACGTCGTAAAGTACATTTATAAGCAGTATATTATTATTATAATGTCATTATCTTTAATATTTTCTTATTGTTCGGGTCCCAACGTGATAGTTCACGTGAATTAAAACTGTTTTTATGTTTCGTAATGTATGTTGAGACAATATGTGGTCTATCATTAAGAATATTAACATATATTTTATTCTTTCTTTTGACGTTTAAGTTTCACGTTTAAATATTTTTTTCTGTAATTTCCATTGCAAAACGATATACATACAATATTATTTGATGGTGATTATGATAACGGTTTCGGTTCTGTTATTAGCCCTCCGTGCAACTAGATGCTACGATAAAATACCAAAAAAAAAAAGAGTCACGGTTAACGTACATAAGTGCTGCGTGAAAAATTAATCAACGGAACAGTTCGTTAAAAATGAATGAATCAATTGTGAATTGTGATCCACTGACCATATTGAAAGAACCATTAGTCCCCTATAAAATTTCGTTAAAATGTTTAGTCCGTCAATGCGACCCAGCTTACGAATGTCATAGTGTTTTATAATGTTTACATTTTGAATTTTTAATTGCAATAGTTAATTTTAAAATTTTACTATAATATAGCAATCAAACAATTTGAATGGAACAATTAATGAATATAAAATAGAAAAAAACAATTTGTATCAAACAAAATATAAAATATATTTCACAAATACAAACCATTCATGTATAAATATTGTGTGTCGTTCGTTTTATGAAAACCAACATTTCGATGGCCTACAGACTACTAAATCAAAACTCAGTGATGTGTGCTGAAATTCTGTAAGATATGCTGATACATTTACAGTTCACAAGCCTTTAGCTTAGAGAATACACATTTTTTTAAAGGACAAACATGATTTATCAAAGCTCTTATCCCTAAAACAATTCTGAATGGCTAACTACTCCATACATTTTAGATTTTAATCAAATTTAAAACTATTTTTTAAGTAAAATTGCAATTTAAAATAGTTACGAATATTTCAAACTATATAAGAGAAATAAACATAAATTATATATTTTATATCTACAGACGAATAAACCTCAAAAAACAAATTATATAATTCTGAAATGAAAAATTAACAAAACGATAGTAAATCAATATTATGTTTAACGCAAATAATTCACGAATAATGTTTTAAACAAATTCGAAAATGAATTCCAATAATATGATTAATGAGTAGGTAGTTGGCACAAACAAAACGACTAATTAATCTGATGAATTAATCTGATGAATTATATATTTCGATATAACTTTTAAGTTAACTGAGTCGAGCAACTAATATTGTTTTATTTTAATTCATATGCTAAACATTCTGAGAAGAGAATAATTAATATTTCATTAAAGGAATAATAAAATTAAAATTAAAAATTCAATTAAAACATTCGAAATAGTACTTTGAGTTGGTTATATTAAAAGATGTTGTTCATTAAAACGTTTATTATTTATTAGTTTATTAAAAATTTAATGAGTAAGTTTTTCAGTGTTTGTACATAAAACTAATATTTGCATTTATTAAACATTAAATTATAAAATAAGTTTTATCAAATTGGTGTATTAAACTAGAGTGCATTTTATGGAATTTGGCATCACTGAATAACAATATCATGTTATCAATAATGCAATAGTATTACTACAGATAAAACATTACATAATAAATCAGAAACAATATAAGGTCGATTCGAATGGCTGCTGCGGTGTGTCGTATCGATTAATACATATTAATTCGAATGCGAATTAAAACGTGTACCGTTTAGATTACTAGTCTATTTTATAATAATATTATGCACACTTTATTGCAATTTCTGAACACGTTAACGCAAAAAGTTACAAAAAGCTATGCACACATATATTGTGTAATGACAAAACAAGACAAATTAAACAGTTTGAAAAAAAAAAATGTATAAAAATTATACATTTCAAACATGTCATTTTCGAAAATTGTAGCAAATAGGTGGCACCGACTTGACAAAAAGTATCAGAAAATATCGACAGTTTTTTCGTTTAACACACAATATAATAATTAGGGAACTATAAAAATATAGGTATCTGTGATGTTTATTGATTATTTTATATTATAGGCCTACCATGTTGGATCTTACGGGTGTATTTTTTTGTTTTTATTTATTTATTTTTTTTTGCGTGGGGTACATCTTTTGGGATTAAAATATCCTACGAACAAAAACTCTAGTAAAAGCAAATTGGCTTTTGTGTTGGGTAAAATAAAAAAATGATATAATAAACACGGATAATCCGTTTTAGATAATAATCTGATGGTTTTCACTTTAAATTTATGAGTTTTCGATTAACATGAAATAGTATAATTTATTTTTCCCGAAAGGTATAACACGAATTACACACACACACACACGGCGAGTATTATATTATTATTATATACGTATTTTGTACCTGACTACATTTTACTCGTATTAATGTAGGAGGTTTTAAAGTAATAAACATCCGCACGCTAATGATAGTATACGTTGTAGTATAGGGTGTACACGTTTTTAGTCGAGTCTGAGGGATACAAAAGGTTTGTGGGGTGTTATTTTTAATGAGTCCAATTTCAGAAAGTCATCATCGTCTATTTTCAGATTTTCGACCTTGAAACATCAGGTTCCTTTCTATTTTGTTTTCCATACAGGTTGGCTTCTAAATTATTTGTTTAAGGTGATTTACTCATCACTTCACCTGCTCCGAGAGTATACCTTTACCTGTATGCGAATTATACACCATATATAACTATCATCATTATTTATTATAAAATCGTTTCCGTTTGCATTTTAATTATGGGAGCTAATTGTTCAACAGACTCCTTCAAAATTGGTTTTTATGCGTCATAAATTTTAATTTCTTATAATTTTTCCATTTTTGTTCTTGCGATCATTAAACGTTCCAAAATTGCAACAAAAAATAATTAATTTAAAATTAAATTGAAATAATTCAATTAACTAAAATGATTTTATGATAATATTTAAAATTAAAATGTATAGGTAATATTGCTATGCAGTGGCGGCTCGTGGGGTTCATTGAAGGTGGAGCACAAATATTTCTTTATTTTTCCACTATGACAACTTTAAACTTACCATCAATTCCTGTTGATTTTTTAAATAAAATTAAATACATTTTTTGATACCTTTGATACCAAAACCTTATACGCTTATAAAGTATCATGCACAACAAATAATTTTAAAAAAAAATTATGGTTTAAAAATAAATATACAAAACGTTTAATAAAATAAACAACATTTGAAACACCGAACAGAATGATTAGAATGAACAAATAATGATTAATTATTATCATGTTTTCAAAGTATAAATTTTATTCCACGGAAGACGGTCGACAATAACCATACGAAGGCGATAAGACCGACAAAATCTTGTAAATCGTAATAAAAATAGAATTCGGGCACAATCGGATTGTGCCCGGCAATGCCGTATTAATTCGTGTCGAAAAGTGGGGGAAATCTAGTACTGTTGATCGGGTCATCGGGGCACAACTTCGTTGTGCCCGCCGCCCAATGCTTATATTTGGTATGCACGTATCATATCTAGGAGCACCTGTATTTGATAAAACATTTTTTTCGATAATATTCGATAATATACCAACTTATATTATGATAGAAGAAATACCTATTCAATTTTAATTTTAATAATTTAATATAAATTTTTCTTCTTTCTTCTCAATTTTTTAGGTGGGACACGTGCCCGTGTGCCCTATAGCATGAGTCGTCACTGTTTCTATGATATTATACAGTTGAAAACACAAATCGTTATGCAAAAATTTACCCTAATATAGTGCTGTTATATAGAACTATTGTATTAGAATTCGATTTTAATTGGTATTTAAAGTTTACCTTATTTATTGCATTAACAATATGAAATTATGTTTATTTGAGCGATGAGTAACATGAATATTTATATTATTTCGTTTCACTCAAACATTTGTTTATAATTTGTATTCAACATAATTCAGAAGTTTTTATTTATTGTGCGATTTTACCACTTGATAACATTATAATTATTTTAATAAAACTCTACCGAGGAAGTATACGTAAACATTAAGGGGACATAAGCCATGATTTTCTATCTCTGTCTATTATAAGTGAAACATAAGAATTTAGACGTTTTCTATTTCCGATCAATCAATGCGATAAGAATTTGAAAACTAGAGAAAACAGGTTTTCAATTCGTCGTTAAGTCTACTTTAGATCAACTTTCCTACTTTTTGATTTTATCCATTAAAATTTTACAAAATAAAATTACACAAATTGGAAACATAAAAAACAACAAAAGTAAATTTTTGGATATGCTAAGCATACAATTTAAAAAAAGAACCGGATGGGCCTAGCTCTGTTGTACAGTAAGGGATGGAGCGGACCATACGTTCATAGAATAGGTCATTACATAGGTCATTTGTTAAATTTGAATGCAATGATAGGTATCATTGTATATGAAAAACGATTATGAACGGAGATGATATGTTGGTCTAAAATGGGTACCTACTCGTATATTATATACCTATTATATTATGTTATATTTATTATTTATTTATTTATGTTTATAATTAAAATGTTTTCACACTACTACAGCTCAAGCAAAACAAATACTAGCCAGTAGCCACTATTCACGAAATCGTTGGTTAAAAACCACAAATGCATATATGAATTTTCTCTATACGACTAAATACTTGAAAAGAATTTAAATTTCCGTGGAATTTAATCAATCATTCATCTTATTAATATAATTATATTTTATTATGACTGAATTTTTTTAATATATATACATATATGTAAAAGATGTGAAATCCTTTTTAGTCTTGCGTGTGTGTGCGATTGGAACGTGTGTGGAAAATAATAATTATTAAAGGCGAATACAGGAGTAATTATTGTGCACGGTAAATTGTTTTGATTTGTAGCTTATGGGTGCATAATGCGGCCAGATGAAGTGTGGAGGTCAAAAAAGTCCATTAAGATAATAACATGACGATGGAAAAGGTTTTAATACCATCTGGTAACAAGACTCTGGTGAGAAGTGTAGGGCGACGGAGTGATTTTAATAAATGATGGTTTTAGTTTGTTCGCATGGTCTGCAGTTGTTGAATGATATGTTTGAAGAGGGGAAATATTGAAATTCTTCTCATCCGAAGGGAGCTTGTGTGTACAAGTAAAATTCCATTACGAGTCTGCATTAGTAATATAAAATAAAAAATAATAAATAAATACATCTAGACATGGACGGATGGTTGAGGGGTGAAAGGTGGGTGTTAACAAAAGAAAGATGATTGTATTATATTATAAAACACGTAGAAGAGAGTAAGGTGGTTTGATATTTTCTGTTTTCCACTCCCCCTCTCTGGGTACTATATTTGTATACACTTTTATAATTTTGTCGTTGACATTTTAAATTTTTCGCGAATAATAATATAATTTAAACCAAAGTTTGGCATAATAACCAAAGGTGTCGCGGAGCTTTCCCCTTCCAAATGGTTGGAACTAATAATAATTTCACTTGTAAATTACGCACGTAAAAATATTTATTTAGTAACTTAATTTGGAATCCAGTGACGAAGAAAACAAAATCGTAAGGAACTCAATAATAGTAGCATTGTGCCTATACGTCCAGAAGCAGCTGCGTAGATGTGTGAAGAGTAGGGCGACATGTTTTCAATTAACGGGAGTGATCTGAAAATGAAAAATCCAAGGGTTCTTTGATATTATTAATTCTGACAAGAATAGGCATATGGTAGGATCAAGTGGGATTAGTATATTTTGCGTGTGTGTGTGTGTGTAACGTATCGATATAAGAGGTTTTGTATGATAAAAGGGTCCAATGTGCGCTAACATCATGTATGGAATACAACCCTTTTTAAATAAACCAATGCTTGCGATAAATATCTTTCCATACAAAAGTGTATGCAAAGTAACTTGAAGAACAAATAGCGACTCCGTACAACAAGAACAAACGCGTGTAACTCGAGTTCTTAAATATTTTTATTAAAATGATTTACAATTTCGTTAACTAAGAACAACAGTTTGTTTTAATGATTGGATTAATAATTTGCATGCATTTTGAATATAAAAGATACATAAACAAATAAAAAAAAAAACAATTTAAAATGTAATCATATTTCTTCTTCATTCCATAGAATACATAAAACCTGACCTTTTGACCTTACACTAATATTATTGGATGGGCTATATAGTCACGTATTTAATCATGAATCATGATAAATGTATCTTCGAATAAAAATGTAAATTCCTTACAATATATTAAAACGAAATATATAGTAAAATCAATAATCATTATAATAATATATATATACTACCGTGTTTAAAATATTATTTATTCGCTTGAGTGCATTACTCGTAACGAGCAGTACGGTAAAAAGTGCGGTAAAAAATGAAAATGTTTATTACACACTTGTACGATTAATTAAAAAGGGAATATGTACGTCATAATATTATCTGTATCATATAAAAAATTGTATTATAAACCCTAATTTACTGTAAGTGCTTGGCGCAATGTCGAACTACGTTTAAATTATATATTATATTCTTACGGTCGCAGTAACGGAAATGTCAAGTTCAATGTTATCAGGACGGATATTCTAATTTGATTATGAATGAAAAAAATATCGTTTTTTTTTAGAAAACTAGCTGAAAGAACCGGAATCTACATAATATAATAATTAGGATATGTATTTTATATTTTGCATAATCTCCGCATCTGGGATAGGTAGCAAATAGTCTACATACGTATTATATTCTACTGAGTATTTAATTGAAATTCTTCCATCTCTGCAGCGTTATATTAATTACGTTTTTAATCAAATTGTAATACGGCACACCCGCACTCCCATTTGTTTCTTTAACGATCAATAAAATGTAGAATATTATTTCAGACCACCGTTTTCAAACAATGAAGCGTCTAGTTGGATAAATTATTAAATTAGAGTTCCAAACTATTAGGTAGTATACATTTTTTAAGCACAAAAAAATATTCATGTTCTTCCTCTAACAGACTATAAAAAAAAATTAACACATATAACTATTTTTAATGTAACATTGATAGGTATAAAATTGTATTTTATTAAATTTGAAAAAAAAAAGTTTCCCATTAAGATATTTTTATAATGTGAGCATTAATGTTGATCAAAGAACACAAAAATCATAATAGTTGCTGAATTATTTAAAACTTTTTTAATCTTTTCAACATGAAATAATAAATAATAATTATTTTTTATGTCACACGATAAATTATATTTGCCATTTTTATAATCCTTCTCTCTCTCTCTCTCTCTCTCTCTAATATATTACTGTTAATGGTGTAACTTATAAAACATAATTCAAAAATACGTTGTACCATTCTAAATGGTACGAATGACAAATGTTTAACACGAATTCTGTATTAATTAATTTTACAACTTAAATTATATTTTGGAATAATCGATAAATATTTTTCCTGCTGTTGCAAGTTTATTGTCACAATGTTAACTAATAATTTGTTCAAGCGCTCGCGTTCTACGAATAGAATACTTTTAGCAGCTTCTACCTAAAAAAATGTTGTTTGATAAGGAGACAAATTATAATAATATTATATCTATTCTTTGTGTAATCGCATAAATCGTGGTTATACCGCTGTAATGTATAATGTGCATATTATATATTTATACATATAATATAATATATATGAGCTATAATAACCATTGTTTCA
This sequence comes from Chaitophorus viminalis, assembly GCA_025469195.1. Taxonomy (NCBI): domain Eukaryota; kingdom Metazoa; phylum Arthropoda; class Insecta; order Hemiptera; family Aphididae; genus Chaitophorus; species Chaitophorus viminalis. Next base: position 72,223 of record JAIPRK010000023.1, on the reverse strand, counting down.
TTTTAAGTTTTCTGCAAAAGTGATCGGAATTCTTTAAAAACGGGAAGGAAAAAAGTAATAAAAATTCCTTGTTATTATTTCGAAGAATTTTATGGTTAACGAGTTTTGTCGGCTGAACGGGTCGATAAAAATGTTTGTTGTTGGAATACTCGGGAAATAGTCTTCGTATGTGAAAATAAGATTTAGCTTTCCGACATTAAATTGAATTAAATTAAATATACTGTATTTCAAATTTCATTTGATGCTCTCTTTGAAAAAATTCATAAGGACCAACACTCATAAACAACGAAATAATGACACAGTGCCTTTGACGGATAAAACATTTACTACTAATGAAGTTTAGATCTGCAAAATGTATGACCTAACAGTAATTTGAAATACAACTCGCAGGATATTATATTTTTAGTTGATGATAATACGATTTATAAACACTTGGTAATATCTATATTTTGAACGTGAATACTGCAAAATGAGAGTAAATTGTGTTTATGTATAATAATGAGTTTTATTGGCGTTTCACAGTAATGATTATTGTAAATGTACGCCAACTTTAACTTTATTAATAACTATTTATTAGTTATCCATACTTGAAATGATAACTTGTTAGGTTGATTTCATTGAATATTGTTTTTTTTTTTTTGTTTTCTAACTGAAACTTAAATAATGATTGTTAATTTGTTTTAATATTTCTAATACGAATCATGATGTATTGGTTTTAACGACTTGGACCTGTGATGTGTATATATTAATATTATTATTTATTTTTCTCAAAAAAAGAATAATGGGCTTTATTGATTATTCTGGTGTGGAGCTCAGGCGCCCAGGGGCTATTATATGAACATGAATATAATTATTAATGAAATATGTATGTATAGTTTCTTAATAATTATTAATTATATAATACAAAGAAAAATGTATACCTAGTGAATAATAAATCAGTGTTAAATTAAAAAAAAAAAGCATCTCGTAAAGTATTTTTAAACTGTATATAGATTAAAGTTATTAGTATTTTTAAGCTATATAGGTAATGGTTATGTGTGTAACTGTGTAGGTATTTTGTATTAAACACATAAAATCTTATTGCACCGACAAATTCATATCAATTTCTTCATTTTTCGCTAAATATAAATCTTGAAGCGTGTCGTAGTACTTTTTTATTCCAGTGCATAAATGACAAGTAGTTTCTGTTAAGTTCTGGAAAGCCGTGAGAGTACGTACATAGCTTAGGCGACTATAAATAATGTTTAAATACTTTTAACACAACCTAATTAATATCAAACTATTGTACATTGTAATATTTCGATTTTTACAATGCCATTGTTACTATTTATTAGTGCTTATTTCGAAGGTTAATACTCTAAATTTAGAGCCAACAGTTTCTAGCATACAGTCCGATACTAGCGATCATCTTTAGCGAACCGTAAAAAATATTTTATTTTGCTGGACGAACAGTAAACGTCAAATGTGTGACTCCACAATCTGCTGACTTACGTATAAATACTATGATTGATAACAATACTGTTATTGTAGTGATGCAAAAACTCGTATTATGGTCATAGTCTCACTGTTGACATCAAACAACGCCCTTGTCTGTAGTGCATACGGCATCGCACAATTAGTTAGGCACAAAAATGTCGCAGCTCACACTGCATCAACAGCAAAAGCTCAAACCGAATACAATGTGCCTGGGATCAATATGAATTGATCATTAGTCAAATTTAATCCATCGAGCCGAGAAGTATTTTTAATAGCTGAAAGTAATCGCGTAGTCATGCTAAATATGTGTTTAATTTAAACTTTTCCGAAATATAACTAGAAATGGTGATTCGTTTAAATTGTCTGATGGACAAGCGTACACGACCATATGTTTTATCTTGTATGTAATATGATAATATTATTAGATTTTTGTTAACATGATCGGTATAATGTCTCTGTACAAGTTCCTGAGTTTCCCCAAGTATTCGATTGAATTTTTAATGAAATATTTACTCGAAAAAATTAATAAACCTGTTAATAATATTAATATTGTGTTGCAGCGTTTCGAAATAGAAACTAACTTTTTGTCTATATAAAATGCGTAATTCCGTTTGTCGAATTTAATCGACTGTGGTTAACTAATTTTACACAAATTTAATTTGGTAATGTGAAAATAATAATGTAAAAATAATACTTAATGTCTGCAATATTAAATGCACTGAAATTATTTTAAAAAACATTACCAATGATATATTACGTCGAGTATGTTATGTCGGCTTCCAGATACTTTGCCCTATAATTATTACTTAGTAAATTATTTTACTGTTGACGTTGACAAATTCGAATGAATACTGATTTAACGACAATAATAGTACATTCTCGAAATGAATAGGGAACACTTTTACGATAATGTGTAATGACTATGCATGAATAATACTAATATATTGTTCTGTAGACCGTAAAATTAAATTACAAATATTTCGGGTAAGGAGAAAACCTTTTAATATATTTCGGTTGGCAAACAAAGCGATGTTCCAATTTAAATTATAATCAAACAAAATCATTAACATCAATAGTAATTACTTTATGAACTATTTTAAAATGTTTTATGGACGATGATGAAATAGTCGTACATTAATTTTTGAATAATCCTAAAACATGGTTACCAATTAAACTGAGCACAATTTATAATTTAGCCTAAGAGATGAAGACAAAGTTTTAATCAACTTTACTAGGTAATTTCATTTAATAGAATGTTATGATATAAGAGACCTTTCAAATAATTGATTTCGCTGCCATTCTCTATAATATATACTCAATATATTTTATGTAGCTATTCACATTTATGTATAGAGAGGGAAATAAAGGGAATGATATATACATGCTCATCTCTATTAATTTAAAATCTTTAGCACGTGATAAAATAACCAAATTTCAATTGTTAAATACACAAACGGACCTCATAAATTATTTTGTATTTGATGATTAGATTTTTTTGACCTAAATTGTCTAGGTAATATAAAATGGTATTTATACATCTGTTTATCCAAACGAACAATACGTTTCAGTAATAGGGATGCACTATTAAAGTACACAAGGAGCATTTTCCGTGTCTGAATGGCGACCCCTCGGTACACTGTTTGCAGATAAGCGTAATGATTTCTTTTGTCAATCGAGCTAAACAGTTCAATGGCGGCCGAGCATTGAATAATTACTTACATGTTTTACAAAAGGGTTAACGAGGGGCTTCTATAATCCAAATTGTAGACAGGACTTTTCGAATAGTAATTATCATAATGGATTGTCGGTATGGTGAAATAATAATTACACACATTTATTTATGTATAACTTATGTTCGGTAACCAATTATTATTAAAATATTTAGAAGTTTTTCTATTCATCCTCAAGACTGTACAATTAATTGAATATTACTTCCACAACCGTGTTTCCAGATAATTTTCAATTCTCTTATTTTCCGTTTCATTCTTCATAACTTATTTATTTTTATGCTTGTGGTATGATTCCTATAAAATTCGATTCCGTTTATAATAGCAATTATCTATAATAACAATAATAAAATTCAGAACTTTGTGTATATCTAATTTCATTGTGTTATTGATAAACAACGAATAGTAAAAAATAAACTACTTTTAGCATTGCAAAGGCGTTAACAGTTATCTCACTCGTCGCAACACGTTCTAATGAACAAAAGTAAAATGTTTAAAAAACGTTTTTTAATTTAAAATTATCGAATTCATAACGAAAACCGGTGATAACCATACGTGCACTGACGGACCAAATAAAACTACTCGATGTTGTACAGAGCCAATCGCTCGGTTGCAGATACCATAAACGTAGTAGGGTATTGAAGCCCCGGGGAATATTTATTGCTACGCGGCAAAGGGATAATATAGGGTGGATCAGAGTAAAACGGGTCGTCGAGTGCAAACCTATACGGACTGAAATGTCACGTGAAATCGAGTAACACGACGAATGCTTAGTTAAATAAATCGTAAAACACATGACGTTATAGATGGTAGATATACATCTATCACAGCCATTCACTCCAAAAAGTTGAAGAACGACCAAAATTATAGCTCAAGTGAACACAATATGAATACGTTAAATTCAGCAATATGTTGCATTATTTTATTTTAACTTGTTGTTATTTTAATTAAACCCAATAATATTATAATATTATGTAATTGTTTGTAAAACATTTCATTAATTGCACGATTATTTCAAGAACCAACGGTAGTTCACATTTGTTTATATTATCAATTTGATAATAATTCAATCGAATTTTTATTATAATTGCAAAATTAAAAAGTTACAAAGAGTAATGAGAGTTGATGTTTGACAAACTATAAATTATACTCGTCTTGCTTTTACAATACGTAAAGACTTAAACAAGCACTTCAAAAAACACTCAACAGTTACTACTTAACATTGGAATATTATAATGGTATTTTCCCCGAAGGAGGTCTTTCGTTACAAAAGCAGTTCATTGTTTTTAATTAAAATTAAATGATTATGTATATAAATTATTATTTTTACAAAGAAAATTTCAAAAAGTCACAATATTATTATTTGAACGTAACTTAAATAATGAGAATAAAGTAGTGGTTAACAATATTACAATGTTTAAATTAAAACTTAAAAACGATTGAAATATACATTTAATGTACAATTGAATTATATGTATAAATTATTATTATTAATCATATAATTTACTACGAGCTTAGAAAAAAATGTAAATAATTGTTATTTTAAAAATACTGTTAATTAAAATTAAAACAGTAAAAATAAAACAATAAAAAGTCCTTCGAGCTTAACTATAATTATATTTGTTTATTAAGTTTGTTTTCTCTTAATGTAATAGTAAAATATAATCTTGCTCTCTGAAAGCATACAATTTGTTTTCATTATATTTTTATAACTTTATATATTCGTCCATCGATAAAAACATTCAAAATATAATAAATAATTATTATACTTGAAAAATCATTATTTATCTTAGATTCTGGATGGAAAGGATAAATTTTTACTTTTTATCTTACGTGTAAAATGAATATTTATGTGTAATGTGTTACACAATACACTATTCCGTATATATTATCCATCAAAATTGGGATTAAAATATAAACATTTTTTAATAAAGACAATAGATTTTTATTCGACAACACCACATTACAAAGATCTCGATTTAAATAGTTAAAACATTCGAATATCATTCCGTGTAAACATAATATATTCAAAAAAGTGTACTTAGTCATTTGCCGATGTATCAACGAAGTTGCCAACAATAAATTCTTATTAAAATTATTATTGTAATATATTTTTATTAATATTATTTAAATTGTGTAGAATACATATCTAAAATGTATTTATTTCCATAAATATGTTAGTATTATTATTATTATTTATAATTAATTTTATTATATTGTGCACGCATTTAGCTTAGTGTGATTTTTTCACCCGAGCAAATGGTTCAATGACCTTTCTCAGGGTTTATGATTATATTCACTAACTGACTAAGATTTTATGTTTTGTTAAACATTTTTGCGATATGGCCACGAAACGTTTTGAAATAATATTTGATTTTATTCATTATCACGTACTTAAACTTTTCGATGGTAAAACAAATTAATTAAATTGGAGTGACTGCAATATAACACAATATACTGCACTCTAAAATAATAATATTCTTCATGGTTGCTACGGTTTGTTTTGAGGGAGATGAAAAAAAAAAAACGGTCACAACTAACGAAAATGAATTAACGGAAATATGAGTCCAATGTCCATATAGCAGTGTTTAATTTTTGAAAAGACCTAATCACATTATTTATTCGCACGTCGCTCAACATTATCGATCACAACACATTTATGACAATGAAACCTAATGACACATTGATTTGTATAAAAGAAAAGGGAAATGAAAGTAAATAAATGTAGTAAATGGTATTATATGAAATATAAAATATACATACAACAATGATTTATATTTTTACATTAAACGCACATGCCAGGTTGTTGTTATTTTAATAAGGATTGTTCATTTCATTTTATTGTACATTTTCAACAGCTGGTTAGACGGTTTTAAAATAACATAATTTTATTCTCACTGTGGTTATTAATCGCATACAAGTCATAACAAAGACGACGACGAGTATTCCGAATTAATAATATTAATACGTCCCGTCCATGAATACGAGTGTTTGGAATTTTCATATGCGTGATGAACAATATAATATATTGTATAATTATTCGTAAAAGCGTAAAACAGTGAAAATGTCACAAAACCGTAAACGTCCGAACATTGAATAATATAATACCAAAGGCATCTAATTCGTCTCAGCGCAATGAATATAGTAATAACGTTAATAATCATTAATTATATACGTGGACTGTGATGGAAAATTCAATTTGAATATACTATGATTAATTTCACCATACTTACAACTATATACTCACTATAACTACATAGATCACAATAATAATGTGTCTAATTTATTATTATCTTGAAAATATCTTGACTGACAATTATTTTTTATGTGCACTTAAAATTTAAAAACACCGTGTAGCTTGCTGCGTGTAAACCGAGCTCCACTCAAAACAGTTTTTCAGATGTGATGATTTATCATTGCTTTCAAATATTTTAAAAATAAGAACACAACGTTGACTGTATCGAGAAAAGCTAGACTGCTAACTGTACACTATATTATAGGTGCCAGCGCCCAATGTCTAACAATACAATCCGCAACCGTACTTGTTGGTAATATTTTTATAATTTGTTTAATTTGCTGTAGGTATAAACGTAGTTATTTTGGAGTTACGGTTCTCAGATGAAATTATTAAAAATTCATTTTCGCATTAATGTATTCCAATAAACTCTTTAAGTATTAATTAAAAAATGATTGATTACATTAAAAAAATTAAAAGTCAGTTTTCCAATGATTTAAAAAAACTTTGTAGGTAAGAGTATTTATATTTTTAAATTACTATTTTAATAAAATCATATACTTTAGGTGTAAGTGCGTGCCCAATGTCTATAAATGTATTAATTTTATTTCGACTCTTTTTCTTAATTTCCTAATCAAAACTTGGTCTTTGCATAAAATGCGTGGTGTCATTCAATTATTTTCGAAATCGAATTCAGGTAATTTATATTCAGACTTAGAATCCATATAATTCAATCTTTTCTTTCACCAGATAAGAACCAATATAATTAATATATGCTATTTTTTTGCCACACTGTTTTATACATAAGCGCTGTGTTTTATTAAATCTACTAAGATAAACTGACTAATACAACTCGGTGTGTTTTAAGTCAAATGTGATTCAGGTTTATGATCATACATAGGTATATATATATATGTTTGTGTCATATGTGTTTGTATGTGTGTGTGTGCGTGTGTGCGTTTGAGTATACCTAAACCTATTTATATAACGTGTAAAAATAATTAAACTAACAATGGTCTTCCAACAAAACGTAATAAGTTCATTAATCATTATTCCTTATTAAAGAACTCCGTAGAATAATATTATTATTTTTCGAACGCCATAATTCATTATCGTTCTCGAATTTAAAATGACATTGGATCGCACCCATCCGACTATGTTATTATATAGTTTATCCGGAACGGGATCTTATTTCGCCAGTGAACTTCGGAGCGATTGTATTCATCTGATAACTTATTCCTACCCTCGCTGCAGCAGTGTAATGTATTATAAGTTAAGCCCATTAAAGTCGCAGGTGGCCACCCGTTAGCGTTCCTCGGGTCTTACTCCAAACAACGACATACGTACGATTGATTGGACGGTTCACCGTAAAATGATGTGCAATCACCCAAGGGCGCATACAAGTAAGAGGGGAGTTTAAAGGCTGAAGCCCCCCCCCATAGTTATTTATATCATAATAATAAGAATATTTCTTTAATTTTCAGTTTGTTCAATTGATTAATAGAGCAAAACTTATTTTTTAACAGTTATAACATTATAATATTTCAAAAATATTTTATTGCTTATCAGTTTATCACCACAGCGATGATTCAATCGATCGAAGTTCATGACTTCTCATTAACGTATGTTTTTCGGTATATTAAGTTTGTTCTAGTGGGCCATCGAACTAGTTTGGATCTGATTTAAAAGCATTTTTGATCAATACAATTATCATATTTCAAATCTTGAACCATTCAGAACTAATATTCGACGGTGCTGGAACAAACCTATCATTTTTCCTTTAATTTTAGATCAACACTGTTTATTTCTTACTAAAATATTTGTTCCAACCAAATAACAACTTTTTCTACAGTTTTATGGTCCTACTACCTATGATAACGTAAAGTCGTTTTGACTTTTTTGGCTGTTTTAAATAATTATAAAAGATATACCTATAATTATTGCGGAAGTAATAAACATATTTGAAAAAAGAGAAACAAATATTCTTTAATTTGTATTGTATTTCTGCTTATTGTTTTAACATAATTCACTTAATATACACTTAATTATACACTTACACATCTTAAAACCTATTTATTGGCTCAAACAAATTGGGGATAAATATATAATTTGATGGTATAAAAATTTTAATTGATTTCACTACAGACAGCGGATGAATTCGAATCGTCGTAGTGTAATTAAGTATTAAAAATAAATGTGCAGTCTAATATATTGCTGTGTAAAAGAATAAAACGTGAGCAACGTAAATGAAAATTTCGGAAACTTCAAAATAAATGGTCACCATTGTGTCCTATGCAAATTTAATCGTCGAAATACTATTGTTTTGTGAAGCAGTCGAACAGCTGAAAACTTTCGTCACAATCCCGAAAACGATTTGCGCTGTGCTGCTGTACAAATTGAAATACCTTAAATACATTCAAGAAACAGTGTTTCGTCCTTTGGTCCCTTAATATTATCAAGGGGGAGCTGAAAGTTGTGTGTAACTTCAGAATGTGGAATGTTTTCTGACACATTAACGATCGGTTCCTCCAGTAAAGTAAATGCTAAGTCTCTCTTTCTCTCCCCATTCTATCTTTTTCAACCCCCCCCCCCTCTCTTACACCCAATCGTTCTCTCTCTCTCTCTCTCTCTCTCTCTAAGTGCGCGCCCGTGTTAGTGTGTATGTATAAATGTGCGTGTGTGTATGTATGTGTTTGTGTGTGTGCATGTTCGTGCGAGTGTGTGTGCATGTGAGTGTGTTGGATATATTATGGCGAATGTCTGACAGTTCTGTTTGTGTGAGTTTTAGTGTACATTTATATACATTTATATGTGTTTGGATAATATATAACACAGAGGGTTGCTATGGCGACGAATCATATTACTTTAGAGTTCTTATTCTTTGCCCTACCCAATGCACTAAGATGAAAACTCCCTCTCACTGCCTCTCACCCTACATACACATTCCTCCGAACCTCACCCTTCCTCATTATTACAACAAGCAACTGAAATGGCTTTCTTTCTGTCTTCTTTCCTTTTAAAAAGCCTCGTTTGAATGCAAAATGATTCCCCTTTTTAATATCATCTTTTGTGTACAATCGTGTGTATATAGAGATTCTGAAATGAGATTATGTATACGAAAATAATTATCGAACTCTCAATTTAATGTTAATTTTCATTTAATAAAACTTTTTATAATAATCGATAGTAAATTAAAAACAAAACAAAATAAAAAAAAGCCTAAAGTGAACTTTTGTAATAAGGGAACGGCCAATACCAATCGAACAATATTCCATTGGCCAATAAATCCAATTAGTGTTCTGATGTTTATCCTGGTTTCAATCAGCACAAATTCTAAAATGAAAGTTTCAATTAAAACTTCAAAAGTATGAACGATTGTTGACAATTTTACGAGTTTCATTCCAAAATTAAATTACTCATTTAAATATAAACTGTGATTATTCATTTAATATATTATTTTGTTAAATCTGCATCGAAAAATATATATATTTTTCCAACTAATTATCTGAAAAATTATTTCATTATCGTTTGTCATTACTACCAATGCGGTTTTTAAATTACATTGTAAGAGTAAATTTGTTCATCTGAAATAGCAAAAATATATTATTTTTTATTATTTGTAAAAAACAGTGTTTCTCAACCTAGAGTACTCGATAAAAAGATCCATTTATTTAAGATAGTTTAAAATATTTATTAATGTAAGTGTAATAATAATATTTATTGTGATTTAATTATTTCATTGATACATAATATGTTTTAATATAAATCTTAAATAAAAGTTTTTGGTAAAAAGAAAAAATCAGCTAACAAATATGCATGAGTGCATGAGAGATGAAAAGATACAGAAATGAAAATATTGCTTAGATATTCTAATAAAAAATATGTTATAAAATAGCGTAATAATTTGTTGATAAATATATATATTCGTTTATCGTATTGAGCATTGATAATAGCAGATAATTAAATATAATATTTTATATATTTCAACATATTCGATTGTAGATGCGACGTAAAAAATATAATGATGATAATATAATATACTTCTTAAGCAGAACTCTTTTCATTCAATAAATGCCATATAGTTTATTGTATTTGTAATAAGACTTGTTAGAAAGAAGGTGTACCAAACGGCATTGTTTTAAACACAACTGTCTTGTGAATTGCATTTTATAATAAGACTGTTTCTGTAAAATTAATTAAAGTATGGTATGATTGGTATGTCAGTGTATGAAACAGTCAATAAAGATTTTATTTCTATGGTAACAATACTTTTGTAAGCTCACTACAAGGGTCCGTGCCACTCACGCCAGTACACAGAACACTATTAAAACGATGATAGAACTCTTTTAATTTAATTCCAATCAATATTCTCAACAAATTTATGTGATATTTTAATGACGGAATATTATTGCAAACATAACGTAAGTTGCGTTTTTATTGAAAACCGATTAGTCTACAATAATAATATGATATATAAGTACAACTTGTATGATGTATTATAATGTGAACTACTATAATAATATCACTGCGCATTATTAAATTATATCACATATTATTATTGTTTATGGTAGAAGAGTTTTTAAACGTTTACATCTCACCGCAGCCGACAGATTTATTTAATAAATTCTTCGATTTTTTAATTTAAAATGAATGCACATTAAGTTTAAAAAAAAACTGACTTGTCCAGACTATAATTGTTAATTAAATAAAACAAAACTTATAGTATCATTAGCATTTTCTTTATTTCCTTTTTAATTGAAAAAAAATACAAATACGGTTTATATTTTCTTTAACGACCTCTCAAAGAATCATTAAAAATACATCATTATAACCGATGGTTACAAAAACTGAAGTTATATTTAATTATACTTTGTTGTATTAAAAAATAATAACAAATTAAAAACATTAATTGTTTATTAAATTTCACATAATATAAATTTAATTTCTGAAATTGAAGGTACCGAGATTAGTTGAGTTATTGATTTTATAAAAGACACAGTATGATAGAAATATATTCGTAGCGTTAAAATGTATCATTTTTCTTTCTATTTCCCCCTTCCCAATTTATCACAACAAAATTTTGGTGTTTATCAAACGTTAATTACACAACCTATATATCCTATACCTAATTTATTTTGTAACTCTTTTCGAACGGCTTGAAATATTGATGATGACGCCTTTTACAAACTTAATGGACTAGGGATTTATTTAAAACCGTTATACAGCGGATTTGTACATAACAAATAGATGATGAGGTTTTGACATTTCGATTGAAATTCTATAATTAAATTATCGTTGGTCTTTACGTGCGATTAATGCTTCAGAAAATGTAGTGGTAATGTTCAAAATATTTCAAATTTATTCAATATGAATAGAATTTTTTCAAGCACTAGAATTTATTGAACACGTATATTTTCGTACTTATATATACGTAGAAAAACGAGAAAATTCGTACTCTATAAACTACGATACATTAATTAAAAATATCAGTATAAATATATTCTAATATGTATTATTCATTAATTGTACTTATTCAACTGTCAAGGTTAGTATAAGTATATATTATCTTAAGTATTAAATTTTATAAAAATAACAAGTAATAAAAAGAACAGTGAATACTCATTTATTAAATTAATATTAATTTATTTAAATTATTTTATTAAAATTCAATTTATTTTAATTGTTAATTTGGATGATAGTTTTAAAGTTTCATCAATATTTTGTTTGTATAAAAAGATAAAAATATAATAAAACATTTCAAAAATAGGAAGGTATATTATGTGAAGATCGGTCACATCTATCTCATTTAGTTGCTTATAATAAATTAACATAAATTATATTGAATAAAAAGAATCAAATAATACATTTCTTCTGGTATAAGAGAGACAAAATATAAAATAGATGTTTTTAAACCCATAAATAAGGCTTTAGCCTTAAGTTATAAGTTCTGAATTTTTTTCCGCCATGTAAATGCATTTTTTAGCAACTTAAAGAGTAGGTACGTTTTAGCATACAAAATTATCCTTATTTAAATATATAGTGAAATATTATGTTAATTTAAAATTATTTAGAAATTAGTACAATATAATATTACAATTCTGTATTATTCATGATTCTTTTTAAATTTTAATAATATGGAAATTTTATTAAACTAACATAAAGATAAATGTGTCAAATAATAATAATTATAATATCATATTCGAATTCCTAGTAACACATCATCACTTCACCAGTGTCGCATTAATTAATTGAGATTTATTAAAAATCGGTTAAATAGTTATCATCAAATCCAATGATAATTTTAATTTAAAATTTGAAATGATTGAAATCCAATTATAAACCACTGTTTGTTATACTCCAGTAAAATACAATCACAAACAATTGTTTGATAAATTAGTGTAGCAGTTATAAAATGTAAAAATATGTACACTATGCAACATAAAATCTGTCCATATTAGAGTTTTAATTAATTTCCATACAAAATGTAATAAATGTAAAAACACAATGTTTAAAACGGGTAAATATTAATATTATTAATGAATTATAATTTATAATATAAGCGTTTTTCAAAAGATAAAAAGTATTGTAATAATATGAGAATAATAATGTTCTAGATAGGTAACTAATTACTTTATTGAGAAATCAATTATATGCTATTTTTCGCCTATCAACCTTTACAATTATAATTTTCCTGCTTCCTGTTATTATATGGACCTTAAGAAAACTAAACTTGGAAACCAAGAGTTAACGACGTTACAACCTATATTTAACGGTGAGTTATTGCACAGAACCGCCAATTGCGTGTCTTAAAAATAAAGCAAAAATATTAACGCAATAAAATCACTATTAACTATAAAGTATAAGTGCCTGAAATTCGTGTAGTTTCACATATAGCTAAAGGTCTATTTGGAAAACCCATTCGTGGAAATATGAATTATTTAAGAAACAGTATAGGTCAACCACCTATTTACAATAGGTAATATATATATATATATATATATAACGATAATAATACAATTTATATAATTGATTTTATATTTTTTTTTTTTTTACAAAAAATAATTGTCACAAATATTTTATACATTAATTTAGCACGAGTTGTTTACCACCTCTGTGGCCTTAATATAAATTATGTATACAATTTAATATAAATACCATGTATTACCAAATGCAAGAGAGAATAATGTGCTTATAATACACATTTCTTTTTTGGCAGTATATTATTTCTACTTAAAATTTAGAAAACTACAATATACCTCCATATGTACAAATATACAATACAATATAAATATCGATACTTCATTTTTGACTTATCATTTTTTTATTCTTTTTACAACGGTCCAACAACATGAATTTATTTATGAGTTGAAAATCTAAAGGAAATTTAATTTAAACCAAATGTATTTATGATAATACAATTTAAAATATGCATTTGGTACTTATCTAGTTAATAAATTATTCAGTATATACTATAACATAGAAGATTGATTACGCTTGCTTTTTATTCACTAAAAACTAATACATACAGATGAGGTTTTGTATTCTTTACGATTATTAAATCATAACAGAAATCTCAAAAACCATTATTTTACAGTGTACACTATAAATTATAATCCAAATAATATGTAATATATTGTTTAAATAGAATACTACGAAAATTAAAATCTTTTGCTCGATATTTAATTTATTGTGTTTTGCCATGGTTTCGAATTCATTGTAATTATTGTAAGGCTATCAAATTTTGTCCAAAAATTGTAGTCAAACGAATTGTTGAAAATAATATAATCGTTTGTAAAGCGCGTTAAACTTCATCTACTAAACATTCTTGGAAAAATCGACTTTTACAAGGTATTTTAATATTATAAAATTATACATGTACAACATGCTTAAAAAGTTTATATACTCTTTAAATAGCTTATCCGCTCTAAATGTTTTCGAACTTTTTGAATACGCAGCATTCATGTGTGTGCGTTTTAATTTATATTTTATTTATTTGAAGTTTCTGAATTATAATTAATTAATATACTAAATAATTATTTGTAAAAACAAAAAAGCAACCATCATGTAATATCATTAGCGTTTTGTTTGAGAATAATATTATTGAAGCGTATAATTTTTAACAACTTATATATTTTTATGATTAATACAGCTATTTCAATGTTATTAAAATATTAATAATTAAAAAAAAAATTTCACTTATACTAATTGGGGATTAAAAAATGAAATATGTAACTACCATTATCGTTGGTAAAGAAAAATCAACTTAAACAAATTATTTTATTAATCTAAGAAACGTTTCCGAGAAAGTATATAGTTTTAAATTTTGTTTATTATTTAAAACATTTTTAGAATGTAGATATTTCTACTAATTTTAATAATAAAATATTTTTGTTCTTAGATAAGTAGTATTGTGTCACTACTTAGATATTTTATGTAAAACACTTTAAAATAAGCAGAGAAATTATTTTTTTTGCAGTATTTTAATTAAATAAAAAAAAAAATGCGTTCAAATACGGTTTGACCTACATAAGATTTCAATGGACATATTTCATAACAGTTATAATTTATAACGGTACTCATACTGCATCTTCATTTTAAATAATATACCCTAATGTATATACCAATTTCAAAGTAAGATATGACAATATTATATAATAATATATTTTAAAACTTCTCGATGTACTTATAATAATTATATAATATCTGAATCTTGATGAAATGTAGAATTTAAACTAAATTTGGTACTGAAAATAAGAAATTAATTATTAGCAGTTATTTGTGTCTATTTAAAAAAATATTCGGAGTATACTCAACAAAAATCACCTTTTTCCTAAAACTTTTTAAATCAAAAAAAAAAAAAATAGAATAAAAATAAATATCATAAATAAACATAAATAAACGTTAGGTATACATAAATTGATGTGTGCTATGGTGAAAGGTAAAATAAGTTTCAGATCGTCCTTGAGAGCTACTGCTATAATTGTTTCTTTATTTAATCATACATTTTCTATACAAATGTAAAATGTAATCAATAATTAATTTTCTAAGCGTGATATTCTATTGTTATTTTAACTATGGAAAAAACATACGAGAGTATAACCCATTGCATGAGCTTCTTGAATATCACTGTTGATTTACCTACCTACGACCGTCAATTACCTTGGTTTACTTTTATAAATATGTACATTCCTGTCAGGAAGACTTTAATATTCAACAGTAAAATCCAATCGTGTCACCAGTAATAATTAGCATGTACTTACTTGTTCTCAGTGTCGGTAACCTATATTACACTCTAAACCACTAAAATATATTTCTTATCGAGAACACTTTTTACATCAATTGTCTTTCTACTGATCATTAGTAATTATAATTTATGCGACGTTCAAGGTCTTGAAATAAAAGTCATTGAGCGATTGTAAATAAACTGGTGATACGACCATTGACAATTATCTTTAGATAATGAATACAAAGATTGATATTTATATAATTCTATAATATTGAAAATACATAATATTTCAATCGTAT
This sequence comes from Chaitophorus viminalis, assembly GCA_025469195.1. Lineage (NCBI taxonomy): Eukaryota > Metazoa > Arthropoda > Insecta > Hemiptera > Aphididae > Chaitophorus > Chaitophorus viminalis. Next base: position 56,260 of record JAIPRK010000023.1, on the reverse strand, counting down.
ATTATAATAAATAATTATTATATATATATATATATATATATATAATTATAATATAATTTTAATATATAATATATGATATTATACCAGTGTTGGTCGCAGTATTTCAATCCAAATACTGTCGCCGGCTATTTACACATTAATCGTGACAGTTATGATAACAATGTGTGTTAATATTACAGTATAAAGTTGATAATGACGTGATTGTGTTGAACATCATTGATCACAGAAAAAACGACTGAGCAGCATTGGTCCATTCCAATGTATGTTAATAAATTCATTTTAGAGTTGAATATAGCCGTTACAGTTATACTTATCATCATACCTAACCTTAAAACTTGGATATTCTGTAAATTTAAATCAATTTTCAGAGCAACAAAATATTCATAGAATGTATAACGAATTCAATTAAGATAATCATTATTTGATTAATTAATTAGAAACTTTCTGTTTCGAGGGATTATTATTCAAAGCTGTAATTTCAACAAACTGTTTAAATAACTATAGTATTAAAAAAAAAAAAATGTGGGGACCACGTTTTTAAAATTATTTTATGTATTAATTTCGTTTAGAGTTATTTTTTGAAATCTATGTCTCATCTCATTTTTATTTAAACAAACTGTTATTAAAAACTGGCTCTAGATCAAATATTAAGATAAATGTAAAAATAAAGTCAAAGAGAATAAAATAAAATAATAATTTCCAATTTGAACCCCTAGGTATGGGCGATGGGGTTGAGAAACACGTCGACTGGAAAATAATTAACTGGTTGTATTAATGATTTATAGTACATAATGCAATTTTCGTATCATATTTTCTAGATAGCAAACAAATAATATAAATAAAATAATAAAACTGGGTACTCATCGTGGTCACGGTCTCACGGAGTGATAAAATAGCATTAAAACGATTTATTTATTTTATTAACAATAAAACCACCCTCAATAAATGAATTGAAATTAACGAGTGCATTGACTCTTTTGATATTTTGTTAACCTTAAGGTTATTTCATTATCAAACGGATATTGTTGTGTAGTACTTATTATATTCGTGAAATAATAACTTGCACAGTTATGTCCCGCAATAATATTTCTATCACAAATTTCAGTTGAAAGTTATTGACTCAGTGACATTTAAATTGTATTTCCATCGGCATAATTAATTCGAGTTAGATAGAGAAAATACCAAGATTTTAATATTAATACTATCTCATATTTGTTTGCGTTGTCAATTATTTTACTATACGTATAGGTATGCTCTTGTCCACAACACAAGACAATAAAACTATAAATAAAAATAAACATTATCTGTAATATAATCTTGAAAATCATGGAGTATGCTGCTATTAATATAAACTGAAAAGAGCAAATAATTTATTCACTTTATTTTTTCTTACTTAGAAAATTTCAAACAATATACATAAATTTATTTAATGATAAAATAACTTTCCTATCTTAATGTTTTACGTTATAAATTTGATGTTTAACTTTGTGTATGTATTTATAAATCTATATCTATTCATTTATAAGTTCGTAAATATAAGATTATTATAATAGATATGCATACGAACTGTGCTATTGGGCATATTATTCTAATTACTGTGAATATTATTATCCCGTTATTTAATATTTTATTTCGTTTCGTACGAATGACGCATTGTTATATGATTACGTACCTATGATGTACTCAAGTATAATATCCTATAGTTGTATATATTACATACTATTTGGTTTTATGAAAGCATAATAGAAGAATACATTATGAAGTCAGTATATGTATATGAATGATTTATATCAATGTACTAATACACTTTATAAACGGTCCAGCATTCCTCACACGCTCTAATGGTTAAACTATAAATCATGAGATCTCCGTGACCATAAATTAAACGAAGAACATCGGAACATTAAAACATTTATTTTATGGTACGTATATTTGTATTTCAATTTTTAATTTTACAACGTATAATGCGCAATGTAATATGTAGACGGCACATTTATTCATGAAATAATTTTAATATGTAATAAAACACAGCATCTTTGAACGCGCTATTATTCAATATATAAACATTAATAATAATAATTAATATATATCATTTTGTAATATCGATTATTCGACAATTCTTCGCACGTGGCCAGCGAAATTAATTTAAGACATGTTGGTAAATATATTCAGCTTTACACTCTATTTTTAAAAGTATTAAATATTCATTACATGCATTTATTATTTAAAATTAACGTGGTTTCCATAGAATCACAGCGCTATCAGAATGAAACAAGTTATAGTGTTAAATAATATGAAAAAAGTAGCGTAAATAATATTACTTGTATGTTATAATTTTTATACATTATGTATATGCAAGCACACACATATTATAAAAAAGAACGGGTGGGCCTCGATTTGCTGTATAGTTGGGGGTGGAGTGTACCTCGTTTATAGGATAGGCCATTATTACAATGGATTTGTTAAATTTGAATGCAATGATAGATATCATTGTATACGAATAACGAATCTGAACGGAGTTAATTTGTTTGTCTAAAGGGTGTATATAATAATATAGTATTTTATATTTAAATTGAATTATAATGTAATTTCGTAAAAATTTAAATTTAAAACAGTCATAAAATTTTTCCTCTTAAGTCTAGTTAAATTTTTTTTATATATTTTTGAAGGTAAGCTTATGGATAACCTAGTGTTAAAATTTTGAATCTTAAGTATAAACAGAAAAAATTTTATGAATTTTCAACTACAAAATAACTTGCAAATTATCGCGATTTTAACATATTTTATACAAATTTGAACTTTATGGGCTTATAAAAAAAATTTGAATGAAACCATCTCCGATATTTTTTAGTTACAATTAGTATTACTTATATTTAATTTTTTAATTCATTTTCAAGAGATTTGGACAGCCAAAAAAATTTTATAGCTATTTAAAAAAAAAAAAACTTATAAAAATAGAAAATTTAAATTGTCTATAAATAAGTAAAAATATGTCAAAATATTTTGAAAACTTAACCATGTATAGAGAACACCAATATAAAGATTTGGTGAAAATTTCAAGTTGTTGCGGTTTTTCGTTTTTGAGTTAGAGCATTTTAAAAAAATGTAGTTTGTAAAAACGTGATTTTGCGTAAAATTTCCCGGTTTTTCGTAATTTTTTTAACGTTTTTTTCGATTTTTGTAAAAAATATTAAAAAAGTTGGATTTTTGACAAACCTAAGTACTATCTACAGTCACTTTCCTTTCAGAAAAGTTGCTGTATAAGCAAATCGAAGCATTTTTACTGCAAAAAAAGTTGCCATCAGACACAAAAAAAACAAAAAAAAAAAACACACATCATTGTAAAATCAATAGATTCCATCACTCCGTTCAGAATCTAAAATTACTACATTCTACCTATTATACTACAACGTTTACATTGTATTCAATTTAGAGAACCGAGGATAATAACACTAATAAATCATTGTATAGATTTCTGAATTTAGAGATTAACTTTCAGAAAAAGGGTGCAAAATCATCGATGGATGGTTGCAGTGCAGTATCGTGCCTTTTTGTTACGGCAGGATTACAAATAATCACCCTTTCCTTAATAATTTAATCCATTGCATGATAACTTGTGTAGGTACAGTTATAAATTATTTCGTTATAATTAAAAAAAAAAAAAAAAATAGAAGAATATAGAACTGAATATTTCAATAATTGTATTAATAATCAAATAATTAAAATTTAATCTTCCTGGACTTGATGGAACCAAAATCTTATACATAACGTCTTCAATGTCGATTTTTTGTGTTATTTTATTCACTATTGATAATGTTATCGATATTGTTAGTCTTTCTTGAGACACGGCACAGCGTAAGTACGCCTTCATTAATTTTAATTTACTGAGGGAACGTTCTCCGGATGTAATAGTAACAAGCATGATGGTAAGAAAAAATCTGTATGTAATTACCAAGTCTGAAAATGATAATCAAGTTCATATTATTTTGTTACACTTAAAATATTTTAACAACGTAGCGTTTTGTACATCTGGTAGTATTATTTTTGCTTTATATTTAAAGAATTATAATTGGTTGACGATTTTTTTACCTAGATCTCTATCCTATATTATTGCTAAGTTAGCTGCTCATTTTGCCAATATTTTAACAAGCATTTTAAATAGTAAACAGCTGAAAAGGAATTCAATATAATTAGAAATAATAGATACTTTTTCTAACACAATTTATTGTCAGCCATCAAACTATCAAGAACTTTATAATATCCTATAAATGTAATAATTGATCTGCAGAAAAATGTTTACTTGATAACCTGTCTCCACTTGTGATTTTTATTTATTTTGAATATAGATTTTATACCAATTATTTCTTAAATACTAAATATTTCGTTTTTAATTTTTTTTAGTTCCAATATCACGAATTTCTTGAAGAAAAATATTTAACGAACTAAACATTTTTGAATCCTGACCTATAGTAATAGTAAAATCTACTTTGTAAAACATTATTCATACAAGAAATTTGATTCTGTATCTTACCCCACATGACTAAAACATAAACAAATTGTAAATCAAGTTCTTTAAATATTCCATTTTTGCTACCCCATCACCAAAAGTTGGATTAGTAGATGTTTCACGTATATCTAAGACCTCAGTACAGTTCACCAAACTGACAATATAAGTGAACTGCATTGTATTTAAATGACTCCTGTGTGCTGCTATGCGTTTTTAAAATTATTTTCAAACGACTCATTACCTAATATGTACTTCCCATCGACTTGTTGATTTAGAAAAATAGTTAAAAACATATATAACGTCGAAAAATGAAATAGTTTTTACCGATACGCTAGCGCAGTGGTTCTTTCATACTATTTCCGTCAATGAATTCAACCTGGGCTTAACACATCATAATAAATATAACATTATATTGAATAGGGTAGAAATAGAGAATTGTGAATTCAGTGCATAACTACAAAACGGAAATCGTGAACAGAAAATAATAATAATATAATAGCAACTACTGTAATATTATACGTAATATAATACTACTATAACATTGATAAAATCTAATAAATTATTTGGAAATTTTAATAAAACTGTTATATAATATTATCTATTTGGTTTGACATTTTTGAGGGGGTGACCCGTGAAACAAACCTGCCAAATGTTGTGTGTGAAATACAGCAAAAATGAAATACATCCGGAGGAAATTGTGCTAGAACAATATTGTGTATACCGTTCAGTAAAATATGTATATAAATATGAACAAATGATAATAACAATAATATTGTACACCATAAAACAGAGTCACCATAAACTGCATGCGTTGTCGCCAATGCTCCGAGAAGAGCAAACAAGTGTGAAACACACTCATCATTCATCCACGCAATATGATATTTTACGTTTATTTAGTGTCTGTAGCATAATACTATAGTAGATGCTAAACGGTTTGACATCATGATATATCGTGTATAAAAGTAATTATAAGAGTGATCTAAAGTTTTTCAAACAGATATCTACCGTTGGATTAGTAAATTATGATATTATGTTTTTTCTACCTTCTTGTTTGGACACCGAAGATAACAGATATTCAAAAAATCCAATCATTTGAGACGTGGTTTTTCCGTAGCATTCATAACATGAGACTGATTTTGACGAAGCTACACACATAGAATTTGTAAGAAGAATGGGCAACAAAGTCTTAGATGACAAATAGTAGGTATAAAATATAGTAAGTTGCAATATCTTGAACATAATATATTAAGAGATGAAAAATATCATCATCTCTTATATTTTATAATACAAGGAACAATTTGTGGGAAGAGGAACAAGGGAAAAGCTGGTTGAAAAATATAAGAGTGTGGTTCCAATACAATACTATAATTATTCGACAATGTCTAGAACAAACAACATATATCCATGATATTTTGATTGAAGAGAAACACGAATAAAAAGAAGAAGATAAAAATAATCAGAATAATATGAATGACACATAAATAATAGGCCATCCCATTAATTGATATGAAAACATTCGATCATATTTCTTCAACTTAGTCATAAGTTCTATATTTAGTTACTATAGTTACTATATTCAATATAGTGTACGAGATATTTAAAAAAAAAATAGATAAAGTATTATATTATACAGACATCGTGATTTGTATTTTTTTTACAAACCATATCGAGATGATGATAACATTGAAATCTAATTATACCGTATTGCACAGCGCATAGAATAGCATAAAGGCTAACCTAGTTGTGTGGCACAGCGTTTTTTAGTCATTTTTGGTACTAAGAAAAGAAAATTATCATAATCACGAAATTAATAGTTTTGTATTTTAATCGATACACATAACGTAACCGGTAGATATTTCAAACGGGTCGGGGTACAACATTCAGATATTTAAGAACTTCAGGTAGGTAATTATATTTTTTTAGAAGATGAGGTAGGATGGGTTATTCGAAGAGCCACTATTAATATTATAACACTTTCTAACAATGAGTTGTATGACTAGTTTTTGAAACTTTTAATTCTATTGTACTTTTGACCGTGTAATTCTTGACACCATCGATTTAAAAGTGTTACAACTTTTTTGTAATTTTCCAGTAAATGTCCAACAAGTCCGATCAGTGTTTGCTGAAACTTTTTTTTTGTTTTTGGAATGTTTTGCAAACTTTGAATTGCAAACTTCACGTACCTAATGATACCGTAGTTGGTCTTTTCGGTATACCTGTATAAAATCTGGCACGTGGGGCCCACCAAAGTCCAAAATCTAACTCGGTGTCTCCATCACATCGCCGCATCGTTGCTTATCCAGAATAATGTTATAAAAATAAAAACAAGATATGGGTCAACAGCCTATATTCTTTGCCGACTGACCGCACGACACGCAACTCATTAAAACTAGTATATGTAATTTGTGTTGGTGAATTATTGATATAATTCATATAAAAAATAGTCTAGTCTCGAACATACACTCCGACGAAACGCGGCTCTATAATCCAAATATTTTTCAATAATTCAATAAACACTCATTTTTTTGTCTCTCATGGGACACACTTTGTGTGTAGATGCAAATGAACAGGAGAGCATACGAACTGTATACAATAATGACTTTTCTTTTTTCGAATTCGGAACGCAAATGTATCATTTAATTTTTTCGAACGCATTCCAAAGACATAACACAATTAATATAATTTTCAATATATACATATTATATTATATTACTGACAATGTGAATAATTCAGGAATTATACTAAGCCATTATGTATATCATGTGATTTTAGGCAATATACATAATTCCAATAATTTATCAATTTTTTTTCTTATATTTACTAGGTATTATGTTAAATTACTAGGACCCATGACCATGCTAGGACTAAGTATTTTATAGAATGTCTAAATCATATTATATAATATACGAAATATTTAACATTTAATGTATAGCTATTTATGATGTTATGTTATTTATTATTATTATTTATCAAAATATGGTTGTAAAGAATAATACACTTTTTATAAATAACACATGATTATTTTATAAAAGTTATACAATAAATCGATAATATAAGACTACAGATAATCAAAGTTATGTGTATGGTGTAGCATTTTAGGTTTACATATTTGTATTTAACAATCATTAAAACAATATACCTCAATACCAAAATCAATTACTTATTATATTTCCTAATCAACTTTGGACATTATTCATAATAGGTACCTAGTCAATATTATAATACTATTTAAATTGCCTTGTATTTTTTGGCATTATAAATATGCCAGATTATTTACATTACATTTTTATATTTTTTTTTACTGAATATAAACAATGATTTAATGCCTTAAAAACAGCAAAAATTAAAAGATTATATATTTAATCCATGGTTTATTTATATTATACTATTATCGATAACTGTTGAACTATATGTAAAAAACATATTTAGATCATTTGTTTGATGAATTCTCGAAAATTAAATCAACCCCACCCTGTACAGTGAATACTGCACAACTGTTTGTTATGAATAGCATTGGAAAAAAGTTAATGCCACAAAGTTACCACGGTAAAATTAATCACCGAAGCACATTAATCATATGACTCATGTCGGGCTCGATGGGGCATCTATTAAAGAGTTGAACTAATAAAGAAATAAAGTAATAATAATACTACGTCCCATCGTCTCTAATAAAATTAATTAATTCGTCGGGTTTGAGTCAAATGGTTTCTGCAAATTAATATCAAAGCTGAAGTACAGTAAATGATTGTTTCCGTTTTGAATTGTATCGTAAATATGTTCATAATCTTCGTCCACTTTCAATACACCTTGATAATTCTCATTTAAAAAATAGAAATCAATATTCCGACAATGATGCAACACAATTATAAAACAAGTACAGAATTAATTTTGCCTTGATTTTTTATTACAAGTTACTGCTTTAAAACATACAGTTTAAATGTAATATTATAGGTAACATTTACAATGTTTTTCTAGTTATACTTTTGTTTTTTTCCGGCAAAAACATTGTGGGATTCTAATTATTCCGCATTGAATAGAATCTAATTGTTGTTATATCATTAAGTTTATTTTTAGATTAGAATAACAAATTTTCGATTATGGATGTGTTTGTAATATAAATAAAACTACAAGTTGTTCAAATAACTGCCGTGTGTTGCTCCGAACTATAATATTCCGTTGAATAACTTTAAGACTTTATTATTGCATTATAATGTATTTGAATATATTTAACTGTATACTTATCATGGAATAAATCTGAATAGCACTCACATAATAGAAATTAATAATAACAAACAATATTTATATTCATAAACACGTAAGGCATAAGCACGCGCACGCAAAATGCATTATTAAATTTCCTAGATTATCTTTTGTACAACTGCTGATTAGTTCTCTTGATTATGGAATCGTTTCATTTCTGGTGCATGTTCTTATACGTTGTTGAAAATATTATTTTTCTCTCTTTCCCAGTAAAAAGTTATACTTCACACGAATTAATCAAATCATTTGGAAATTTGTCTATCTTGTACTTCAGTCCAATAACTTATCCCATACCCGTAGTAATCTTCAAATACGTGTACATTATCCATCATCCGTTTCTATAATATCATATGCATGTGATATGTCAACATAAAACATACCCCTAAACTAACCAATGATGTATAAATGAGTGATTTCTAAATATTTTTTAGGGTCAAATAATTATTCTCAATATGTACAGTAAATTTTTATAAAATATTCGGTTCTGGTGATTTTAATTTTTTCTTTATAAAAATTACTATTATAATCGATATAATATTTTATTTTAATTTATTTCAAACCATAATACTTAACCGTAATTTTAAAATATTATTATCTGAATGGCTTTAAATATTTTAACTATTGTCGTTTGTTACTTATTGAAATACCTGATTTAAAATACTTATAAACTTTTACTAGTTGGTATAGTTGCCCTAGTTCAAGAGTTATTAGTTTTAATATTATTTTTTAATAATATACTTCGTAAATCAATAAATTCATTCCTCCGCGTAACTTCTGCATTCAGATTTATATACACACATTTACAAATTAGAAAATCTTGGTCATTTACCATTTATAGATAGTAAATATTATGAAAAGGATTTATATTTTAATACATATTATTATATTATTATAAATTATAAATATATATTATACATATGTAAGACCAGGATGTATTTGTAATATTTTATTATTCAAATGGGCTTTATAAATGTATTTATTTATTGTCGTTCCCTATTGAATCGTGATTCTTTAATATTTCTTTTGAAATACTGTATATGCAAAATGAAATATGAAATTCAACGAGCATAAATCATAAAACTTTGGCCTAAATATCATTCAATCTTACTTTTTTCAATATACAAGTTTCGTAATATTGTATTATTGATCCTATATTTATAAATAAATTAAGAGTTATAATATTTTTTGAGAAAGAATTAATAGGTCGACAACTAATAAGTTGTCAGTAAATGCCATATGGGGCAGACACCTGTGGGCCAAAATTATAATAAATTTTTTACAATCGTTACGTTATTAATTATGTTTTTATATTTTTGCTATTATGCTTATCTAATTTACTGTATAAGCTAATAACTTGACAGACGATACAAATATTTATACCTAACATAAATACTTAATTTAACACATACGATAACAATCGTCACTATAATAACATCAATGAGTTCTCTGTACGTATTTTAATTATAACACAACACATCAATTATAACTATTTATTTAATCTGTGCTAAACGCTAGTGAAATAAGATATTTGAAAATCTCCGAATTAAATCGATATTTATCAAAATTAGGTAATTGTATGAAGAAATTTAACGTAAGTACTAAATATACAGATTTTATTATTATTATCCATATAAAATCTGACCGTCTTTCTTCATTTTTTAATATAATAAAAATGTTTTAGTATCTTTAATTAATATACGAAATTGGATCTTTAATTATTTAATTTATTATTATTATTATTATTTTTTTAATTAACTGCAATTCATTCAACCAATTGGCCGTCGACAATATAGTTTATTTATCCGATGCTTGTCGGTCCAACGTCACAATCCCATTTTTATTTCAATCAACTGTTTTATTCATTATTATTTTACATTTATAACTTAAAAATTTTTAATAATATATTTCCCATTTTATTGGTATAATATTTAAATTTAAAGCTATAATGTAACCATATAATAGGATAATAGGTATTTCAAATAGAATGTCCAAATTTCCACAACGAGAAACTTTTAGTTCTATTTTCTAATTAAATATTTATTTGCTTCAACGTAAAAATTAATCATAAACTGATATCTGTGGATTAACTGATTGAGAAAAGCTATTAAAATTTAATAGTGATAATTATTTTATTTCTATAAGTAGTGAAACGCGAAATTATAATACGTAGACTAAATAATAAAATTGATTGCTTATTAGAATAAAATAGTGTAATAATATATAACAAATAAAAAAAATTTATTTTTAAAGTGTTGTTTGAATAATTATTTTTTCTATATAAAAAATAAATCAATATATTTATATGTAGACACTCATGTGGATTTTAATTTAAAACTTTTAAATAGATAAAATAATTTATGAATTGCGTAATTACATTGGCATTTTACAATACATTCTTCGAAATTGTCAAGACGAATCTGCATCTTTGATAACATTGATACATTATATAAAATACATATAAAGTAAATGTATTAAAGTATAAACTTTCAGAACTAAGTATGTTTTCTTGTGTTGTAGACTTAAATGGTATTTATAACTTGGCTGATGAAAATAGAATTTCTTAGAATACAATATATGAATTCTGCTTATTGTTTTTTTTTCTTAGTATAGTATGTGTAGATATTAAGAAAATACAGATTATTAAAAAAAAAATAATAATATGTATAATGTATGTAGGAATCATTTTGTTATATGGCTGCATATAAATTTACAAGAGAGCAACTTACACATAATAATATGTATAACTAGTCTAGGTGTGTATACGTAATTGGCTTACGTATACATACATACGTATACACATGCGATACATTGATAGAACAACAAAATGATTAACACTATAGTAATAATAATAATAAAAAATAATAAAAATTCGTAATCGGTTTGGGGATCCGACACGTGACCGTTCGGGGAAGAAACGAAAAAGTATAATTTGCAGTACAAATTATTCTGAAAATAATTCTTTATCCAGCTGAATACTCCGCGGCACTCGTGAGTAGAACGTGAGAAATGTATAATATTATTAATTCGCATATCTTAACTCTCACGCAGACGAAACAAACGATCCTGATGGGTCAGGTTAAATACGATAACAACATCACTATGTATAAGTGAATGCTATTTTTACAATATTTTAATTTTTAAGATTATACATTTTTAATTGAAATTATTAATTTTATTTTAAATGAGTATATGTAAAATATTAAAATTTGTAAAACCTTATAGCTTGCTTTAAATATAAAATATCGTAAAAAAACAAAACTATAGCTAGATAGTATTCTCTCCTTGGTGTTTGATAATAAGTCTTGTTAGCATTAAAGCTAACCACACAACATTTGAATGCGAATCCCCCATGTTATACGTTAGTGATTCAGAGTCAACACATGCAGGTGTGGCGTATACTCTTAATATATCGAATAAAGTTGCGAGTGTCGTCATCGTGTCCCATTTAGAAGGTACATAGGTACAATAGTTATTATTAATCACAACTTTAAATTCATATTATAACTAATATTATGTCACAGTAAAGTTGCTTCATTATGATTTTATATATATATATATATATATATTGACACGTCATATTACTTAAAGTTTAAAAGTTCTATTTTGCTTTGGTATTGAACAGGAGGTTTCATTTTGATTTTGCCCTTCCCTGCCAACCACGAAATCGAGCTTTTTCTCATTAATACTAATGGTATATATTTGCTGCGATGTACATTTAACCCACTTATTGTGATTTCCGAGGTGTACTGATATACAAGTTGAAAAGTTTTTTTTTTTTTTTTACTACAGGGATCAAGTTTAATTATTTATTTTCCTCAGGTATAGGAGTCAATTCTTCATTAGTCTAATAATAGTTAAAACATAAAGTGTTAACTATAAACCAATCAAAACTGTACAAGTTAAGCGTGTGCAAGAATTTCTGTCGCAAAAATAATTTTAAAAGGATGTTAAAACTATATGAAAATGGTCATGAAAAAGTTTTTTTTTTCTCAAACTTAAACATTCTACATTATTGGAACTTCATTACGACACGTTCGTAAAGATTCGGAATTCCATTCATGACGTAAGTGTAAATTGTCAATTTGTTTTTATTATTTCCATTTTCTTCTACGGCACGATGTGAAAAGTACTTAAATCTCGAGAAGGTAATTTGACATGGTTAAAACTTTATGAAATTAGTCGTAACAACTTCACGAAAATAAATGTGCAGACATTAATACTTAACAATGAAAAACAGTGTTTCATAGTACCTAATACTACCTTCCAAATTAAAAAACAATAATTAAAAACCTTCTTAAGGAATTGTATTTAATCTATAATAAGTATTTAAATTAAATAAAAGTAAATGTTAAAAGCATTTGTATTGGTGGTGAAATGTAATACTACTCATTACGTTTACATAACCTCTGTAATGACAAAAAAATAGTCCCGTTATATTTTATCGAATAAAAATTCGTTTATAAGAAGTGTTTTATAAAAAACTTCAAAAACTATAACATTATAATATATTTTATTCGCTTTGTTGTTATACGATTAGAAATAACATTTTAAATGAAAACTTTCATATTAAAGAAAATTAAAACTTGCAAATAAAACAGTATTTCAAACCATTTTCTCGGAATTATTAAAACTTTCTGAAACTAGTACAAAGAAGTACTTTGATTTTAGTTTGTTTATCAAATTCACTTTATACTTGAATATAAATTAAGAAAGAATATTATTGAGGAAAAATATGCTATAAATATTAATAATGTGCGTTATTTAATCTCAGTATACAACATGTTAAATTTTCAACTACCTACTTGTTTGTGTAAATAATTTTGGTTTCAGTACATTTATTTTTACATTTGAACATTCTAATTTAAATATATAGATAGGTTATAATAATAATTATATTGAAATATAATAATAAGACTTTAGTTTCCACTCTTTTAGAGTTCGAATTATTTCCAGTTATTAGTTTTAAAAGCTTATTAAAAAAATATGCATATAATAATAAATGAATAAAATTACTTTGAGATCCATTACTTTAAATCCATTTGAAAATATGTAAAATTTTTATACACGGTAATATCATTAACGTCAAACGAATTAAGTTTACCGTTTTCATTTTTATATATAACTGCAATTTTTTAGTGATTATTTCAAATTATATTTTTATACTTTCAGCCGGATAGCCTAATAAATTATTAAATTAAATTACAGAGGTACAGAGAGTATTCAAATGTTAAAGATTAAAATATACCTACCTATCATAATTTTCGTGTAACTTTTGTTAATTAAAATCCAATTCAAATATCTACGTATTATCATTAATTATTTCATAGTTGAATTACTAGGAATTAATACATTACCTCGCATTATTTGGAACCAACGACATATTTTATGTAATGAATAACGCGCTTATTAAATATTTCACTCGTTTTTATAATATATTATAATAACAAGGAGTGCACAATTCAGTAGGTTTAGACTTTTCAGATAATTTGTTGATACGTATTCTTACACGTTATAGGATATTAAAAGGTATTACATTTTTGCCTGTCTTATAAATATTGTGTGGGTACTTAAAATCCGTATTGTTGTCACTCGGACTTGTTTCTTTTATAGCAACGGTCGTTTATCATATTTTATTTTCAACAAAAATACAATATAATGTTCCATTTTCAGAAGCAATAATATACTTTAATATTTTTTGTTATTTAAATCAAGACGAAACACGTAATATTTTATTCTAAAAAACGTAAATAACGTTACATAAGGTTATATTGTCTCATTATTTCTTGGGGCGGAAAAATACTCTGTTCACGATTATTTCACACTCCTTATAATAAACACATAATTTCCATAACCATGGACCTGTGTTGCATAGAGGCGTAGTAACACCGTTGCAGCTAGAAATCACTAACAAAATGGATTTATTTCACTGAAATATATTTCTATGGAAAACTAATAAAACTTGGTGCACGGTGTGAAAATGCCCTTTAACATTTTCAGTCTCATATTATTTTTCTCAATTATCCTTTTTATTATTACCACGTACGTGGAGTGTAATCGATTCTCAAAACATATTAACAAAGAATACAAATCATACATTATTTTAATCTCATAAATAATATTGTCACGTTGTCGTTGATCAAAAGTTATATAGTAATTTATGAATTAAAATTTTTTTTTTTTACTTTACACTGTTATAATTGTTTTTTTTTTCGAGTGCAAGGACACTCGATTATTTTCCTAAGATATTGCTGAAACACATGTTAGACTGTCGTATGCATGTAGACTTGATTGACAACTGATTGATTTCATGGGCCACTCGAACGCGAACCCCATGGATAATTTTTTCGTTCGCTTATACGGTGGTTGCCAAGAGTACTTAACCGAAATATCTCTCACGTTAGTATATTGTATACTATTATTATATTTATGTATATAATTTCTACCAATTTATTTGTACACATTGCTAATGCCACCAGAATGATCTTTTGTACGGACATAAACAATGCCCGGAGTGAGTGACATACCTTTTTTTTATTTATTTATTTTTATATATATATATATATATATATATATATATTTGAATGCGTAACGAGCAACCACTTTGGTGTCAATCAAATTTCCATGGAGTGTTTTATCATACGTACATATAACCATTCATAGCCACATAGGTACCATTCATTTGGGTACCAACACTCAAAACATAATAAATAATAGAAAATTTCGAAATAAGGGGTGCACCACACGTCGAGGGGAGGAAGATATTTCTGTAATTAACATATTTTCAGGTTAAGTTTGAAAGTCTCGTGATCGAACGGACATGCGAGCGTTTATAATTACATATTATTTTTTTTAAACGCGTATAATTATTTGTTTCGCAATGTCTTCGCATCGTATACAATAATAATAATACTATGTGCTCAGCGTGTACCTACTATATTATACCGCTGCATCATCTGCGGCTATAAAATACCTTACATTTGCGACGAGATAAACAAAGATAATATTAGCAAAACTATACATTACGGTTTCTCGTCGTATTATTGGTTTATTTACATTCCGGTTGTGTTTATAAAATCAATACCGTATTGCTATTATGCCGGTTTTATGCTAACGAATATCTTTGGTTTCCAATGATAATAATAATTACAGTTGTACGTTACACGAAAAAACGCGCTGACCCAGTTGTTTTGTGCTCCATAATTTTGAATTTTTAATCAGATACTAACGTTTAATTATACTGATAGCCAAGTGTATATTTTAAAATATTCGGAATTACAGAATAATATTGTTTGTGTATATTATTGTTTTTCAAACGTTCATGAATATTAAATAATATAATATTAAATATTAAAATAATGATTTGTTTGATTTATTAGCTGAACGTATTGCTTAAATATTTTATCACCATTTATTTTTATTTTTTCATTAAATTTCATTAGAAACAGACGGTTTACATAAATGAATTATAGTATATTAGGAAAACGTAATGAAAAATGTATTCAACATTAATTATAATATAGGATTTAAAATACAATATGGCACAGCGAACGCAATACCAATCTATTATTCTTAATTTATGCACAAAACATAATCCTGCATTAACTGTATAATAAAGTTTTATGTTTGAAAATTATTTGGAGATAAAAATAGAGACAAAATGCTCTACAATATAATACAGATATCTATTATTATCATTTTTATTATTATTACAATATTATAAATATATATGTGTATAGAACATACAGGTATATCGAGTGTTACATCTTTGGTTATTGTGTGACCGTATGGGCTTCAAATGCAAATAAAGCTTGCGGATTTAACAGGCGCACATTTGAAATCATCGGTAAATATGATAATATAGTGTATTATAGGTACCTATAGAAGTCTCCGTATACTGCTCCCAATCATTACCAGCCAGATAAATCTTTTCTTTCGTCCTCTTCCTAACATTATCCCCATTCCCCATGACGACAACCTTTACTTTCCCTGCCTCGCATTTTTTCTCATATTTTTAACACGTCCAAAAAATTCGAGACCGGTTCTATCTATTAATCGAAGACACTTTTAATCCATCCCATACATATATTACCTGATTTTATATTTTCGAATTATTCTCCACGCTCACGTTTTTTCCATAAACGATATTCGAATTGTATCAATTTTTAATTTAACAAATATTGTTTTAATTATTATCATTATCATTTGTATTATTAATACTGTGATTTTTATTCTATAACACTATTATAATTTAATAATATGGTATCACTATTCAAATACCGGCATATAAATAGTTATGCTTTACCTAAGCATTAGTTATGGTGAGTTTATTTTCAATTACTTTATTTTATTTGATATTTCAAAATATAATTTATGATATAAAAAATATATTTTTTCTAATTAATATCGGTGTGCTATACAATAACTCTTTCTCATGAGTATTGTTTATTTTAAGAATGTTAACGTCCAGTTATTAATATTTAGTTTGTAGTCAAATACGGGTTTTTTTAAATTTAATTTATACTAGTTAATGGAAAAATAAAAGTGGTTCATGTTGTATACTACAGAAGTATTTTCAATGTAAGCTTGTTAAGTTTTTTTTTGTCCTGTAGATTAACTTTTCATTTCAAAACTAATTTTAAAACGTTAAAGTAATAATTTATTTACTTAATATACTGTAAACATGTTTACGAACGTTGGTTGATGGATTTATTACTTTTATACAACAACCGAGAACGTCTATTGATGACTTGACTATTTTTGTAAAATAAATATATCCCTATGTCCAAATATTACCCTAACTAAAATTTAAGTTGATAATCAATAAGTTATTGAAAATAATTCGCTCCCTCTCTCTTGACCTATTCAAACAAAGAAAAATGACTCATTAAACATTTAAGAACGAGTAGAATACATAATAAATGAGTAATAATTATTTATTTGGTACAAACAGCAATAATATAATAATATATTATGCACACAATAAATAAGCTTTAGTGAATCTTATACAATTATACAGAAACTCTAGATGAAAATAGTAAAGCCATTTTTTTACTTATTATTGTACTCATATATTATGCAAAGCCGTCAAGTGCGCGTAAATAATAAACATATTATAATAATATTATTTGTGAGTAGAATGATTACGTTTAGTTTTTTTTTTTGATAAAAGTATACAACTAATAAGTATTTTAATATTAATGATTCCTAAGATCAATTTATACTTATAATTTACTATGTTCAAACGGAGAATTATATACTGTTGAGAATAATATATATAACTCTGCACCTAATTATTGAAATGTTGAGGTATACTTTGCATCTCAAACAAATAATAATTCAACTTTCAAGTATTTCTTTAGATGATTCTTTCGTATTCTTCTCGGTTAATATTTCTGTAACAAATATGTCTGTTATTATTTTCATTACAAATTACAATGATATTAAAAACCTTAGGTTGATATCCCGCAAGGGGAAAAGAAATTAAAACATTAAATTCGGAGAAACCGCATTTTCTGTACCGTGTGCTCTTATAAATAAAATAATCGTAAAACTTAAAGCGAATAATTGATTAATAGTTGCAGTGAAAAAAAAAGTATATAAATATAATACAATAAGACAAAAGTGTATTTGTAATTATAATGAGTTTTATTCAATTTAAATTTATTTTTACCAAAGAGATAAAGAAAAACAATATTGTCTTATGAATAAATAAAAGATGAGAGTATTATTATTATTATGATAAAATATGGTTCGGTCTGACCTGATGTTGTTTAATATCTGCTTAGTGCTATATACAGAAAAGTTCTTGAAAAGTTTTTAGAAATATCCTTCTTAAAATGAATAATAAGTATACGGAATAATGAAATACCATTGGCTGTAAACTAAAGACAACAAAGTAAACATGCATGGCGGAGATGAGTGTTTAACTTAAGTTATAATATATGCATCTAGAGTATATCATGCTCAAAGCAAATTTGGTTTTCCCTTACGTAATCGTTGAATTTAGTTGCTCTTAAACCATAAAATTAAACGAGTAAATACTAATGGAACGCAATTTTTGTTTACATTGATTGCATAATATCATACGCTTACATATTAATATACATACTGCGTTTATTTATATGGTCTATCTCGGGGTATGTTTTATTCATTTCCGTTTAATTTTCGAGTGGCAAAAGAAATTAAATATGTAGGTAGGTATATTGTTTTGGGCTATCAGATGTAAATATAAAAGTCTTTGACATTTCAATCGCGTTAATGAGATAAAGTGCAATATTTATGAATAACCGTTAGAAACATTACGCATGTGCATAGTATTATTGTAGAACAATCATGTATTTCGATTGAATTATTACTATAATCAGACGATGAATTTCACATAGAACACTTAAATGATAAAAACAAATAGATGTATAAAATATATACAATAATATGTTTAGGTATATACAATGTAAACGGCTAAATTTGAATAAATAAAAATAAAACCCAAATTCGATGCATTGCATATGGTTTTAAACTGTGTGGGATATGATTTACACGAATTTAACGCATAGAGTCCTATGCAACGATAATGAAGGGATTCAAAATAGGATGACATTGTATAATATTATAATGTTGGAATAGACACCGTTGAGTAAGACGATGAGCCGTCAACACGTGATGATGTCAATGCCGGATGACGCAAAACAAATAATATAATAATATAGTTGAAAATTCGATTATTTTAATAAAAACAACATATTATTATTATCAACGAATGCGAGGGACGACTATCAACGCGGTGGTACTTGAACTGTGGTCATCATGATTTATAGTATTAAATTGGTATGCTCAAACACGAACAACAGCCGAAAGTAAAATATCGTGATTTATTATGAAAAAAAAGTTAAAACAATAATTACTATTTCCATTAATCAGCCGTATTATATTTGTATACCGAGTTTTAATTAGTAAAACGTTTAATGCAATTAGCACTGAAAACTGCTATTGATTGAAAAAAAAATCCCCTCCATTAACATAACAGTATTTATACAGTACAGTGTTCTTGGGTTCGAATTGCGACACAATTAGTTAATATATTAACATTTTTTATTTTCAATCATTCTATTAAATATTCCACGACTTGTTTGCTAATGTTCAACATGGACTCGAAGAGGTCATTCCAGTTTTTATTCAGTGTCCCATAATTGGGTATTAATAAAATAATACACCCGTCCGTCTAATTATTATCATTTAAACGGTTTTCGTTTGGAATTCCACTCGCGTTTCGCATTCGCGAATTCATTATAAATTTATAAACCTAGAAACACGCTGTATTATTATTATTATTATTATTATTATTATTATTATTATTATTTTTATTACTATTATGTTATTTTGTCAAACAATTGTCCCGATTGTCATCTTAACGATGGCGATGACGGCAACGACGACAATGACAGTGATGATAATATTCTCAGACGCTATAGTATGTGGGCGCAAATCTTGGTTTGTGAGGAGTTAACGTATAGGCAACAGAACGCGCGTACGCGTGTAGGACTGAAACGACTAATGAGAAACGGAGTTCAACGACGACACGGCGAAATGACAAGATCGACAAAACGTTTGTAATCATATTTCGAACGGTAGTAGTACACAAAAATATCATAGAAGTAATGTAGAATAATAAAATATTATAATGTACACGATATTAATACTACTAATAGTAATAATAATAATAATTATAATACGAGTGGAGCACGTCGTTCATAATGTTACATTACAAAAATATCTATACGAAAAAAATTATACATAATATAAGAAAAATAAAAATAAAAACCAAATAAAATTAAAATAGAAAATACGAATTACACTTATAAATAATAATAATTACATAATATTATTGTATTGGCGTAATGATGATGATGATGATGATTGCGTTAGAATAAAAAGACACGCGAAGAACAATAATATGGAAATGGGGACGTGTGTGTTTAAGACATTATTACGATTAGGTCAGGGAACGGGGGACAGTTGTCTTTTCGTCGAAACGTTCATCTTAACCGTAGGCACGAGCTCGCGGTGGCTGCAACGGCTACCGCGGTCCAGACAGCGGTGGCCGGTACGTTACCGCAGTTGGCGGCCGCGCGATCGCCCTGCGAGGCCGACGGCAGCGACGGCGCCGTGGACGCCGGCGCGGTGGTAACCGCGGTCACGTCCTTGCACACTAACTTTGCGATTAACATCTCCCGGTAACCGGCCAGCGTGGTGTTGGACGGTTGCTGGCACCGGTTGTCGGCCAGCAGCTCGTCAATCCGGTTGTCCTCGTCCGTCAGCAGCCCCGGGAACACCTGGTCCATCTTTAGCACGCTGATGCGCCGCTGATCGCAGTCGCACACGAACTGATTGCCGGACACCCGCGCCCCGGCGCCCAGCCCGAACAGGAACGGGCTCAGATCCACGTTGTCCACCGAGTTGTCCCGGAACTCCACGGGCCTGTCTGACTTGAGCGGCTGCATGTCGGCGGGCAATGTGCGAAAAGCGTTGCCGTCCACGACCACGTCACCACCGCCGTCCGACCGCTGCACCACGGACACACTGTTGGCCACCATCGCTCCTACCTGGTTACCGGACAGCCTGACGCCGTCGCGGGCGTCGTCGACCACTAGCGCGCCGCCGGCCAAGTCATCCAGCGTGCTGTTCAGGATCCTTACCGCGCCCGAACGCACCGTCACGCCACCCGACTGCACCAACTTGATCTGCAAAACATTTTATTCGATTAGTAATGATTATTCGTGCTCCTAAAATCCTTAAAACATTTACGCATTTATGTCATTAAAAATTATCAAATACGATCTTATAAATGCTAAAATATGTCCTTTTAATATGTAATATTTTTCATTAAAAACCAAAAATTACAAATTAATAAGTTATAATAATTATTATTTCCATTTTTTATTTTCTAAGTTTGATACCAAAACCAATAAAAACATTTGGCTGTCTGAAAACTCTTAAAACTTTAATGCCAATTTCAATATAAGTTATACTTATCGTACATAAAATTAATTGAAAATCGTTCCACTCAAATTTTTTTGTATGAAATATGTCAAAATCGCAATAATTTGAATATTATTTTGTAGTTAAAAATTCATAAAATTATTTCTATTCATAGTTAAGGTTCAAAAATTTTATCACTAGGTTATCCATAAGTTATTCTTCAAAATACTATAAAAAATTTCTTCCGGACTTTAAAAATTTTATGACCGTTTGAAATTTAAATTTTTACGAAATTGCATAAAATACTGATTTATTCTCAAACGATTTTAAATATTTGTAATATTTCAAAAAGTATAAGTCTCGGAAACTCGAAATTCTTAACAGTTGTTAAGATTGCCATTTTCTATACGTCATATTTTTTCATAATATTATACTAATTTTAAAATAAATTATAGGCATTTGAAATATTTAATTTTTATACATTTTATTTTTATAATCGTCGATAAAAAAATTTGGCTGGTACAAAATGCTAGCAAATTTAATAGAAGATTCCACATTAATTGTTTGTACTGTAATTTCAAAATTATTCAAATTCATAGGCTTAATTAATTTTTATAAAGGTTTGAAAAGCAAATATTGACATATTGACATTATATTTCAATTTAAATATAACATAATATATTATTATATAATATACCTATTCTAGACCAACATATCATCTCCGTTCAGAATCGTTATTCGTATACAATGATACATATCATTGTTATTATAAACAGTATACCGTCAGCAGTCGTCAAAGTGGGGGGGGGATACGAAGGGATGACATCTCTCTACTTATTTTGTCTAGTTTTTGTAGTTGTCAGTTTTTTTGCTACTAAATTTGAAAATATGTCATTTATTTGTTTAGTTTTAAAGATTATTTATGATAGAAAAAGATTGTAGTATTCTGATGCATAAACAAAATGTGAACTATATAAAAAAAAAAAAAAAATACTATACAAGTATGAAGAATGTTATGATGATATCAGGAAATCTGAATTGTAAAGCATCCCTCCACTTATCTTGAGCCATTTCGACCACTGACCGTCAGAGATATAACCGTTCACTTACATAAATTGTTTAAACTTTGGAAGTAAAAAAAAGCTATAATTGACATTACATCTCTAATCAACATTTCATAAAAATTATTTTGGAATTTCTCAAATAATTGATTAACTACAACAGAAGAATAATTTTGCCTAGGTTATTCGGTTTCAAAACCAGAAGTTCAAACATTTATCAATAGGATTCTTGACCATCCAACTGTTAAATTACAACTTTACAGTTAAACATCAATAATTATTGTTCTCTTCGCTGAGTAACTTAAACTTGTATTTTTTCGCTATGCAATTGCAATTGGTTTCAACTCGACCACAGTGATTATTGAATTAAACGACTAAAATATGGACTTAACTAGCTCTGATGTTACATTTAAGAAGTTTTCAACTCAGATTTTGCACTGCTATCGAATTATATGAATTTATAGGTCTATAAGATATTACATTACGATTTTCCGGCATATGGTTTTCTTTGACGATGTGACTATATGCGAGACTGTGTCAAAAAAAAAAAAAATGTTTTCCTTACAAAAAACACTAAATATCTCAACTAAATAATATTCCGACTATCATATAGTTTGTGATTTACTTTTTTTACATTTTACAAAATTATAACCAATTTACAAGATTTCATTCAATCACACAATTTATTACACTTTTATATTTTAGTAATATATTTTCGAATTATATACATATATAGTCTATCAACGTTAAACGGAAAAAAACGTAAATAATTTGATTTTGTTATACGTGAATATAAAAAGTAAACAGTTATTTTTTTATGATGATGTTTCATCCCCTCTTTATGTTACATTTTTTGAATTACCTACTTTATATAATAATGTGCTAGAAAATTTGATTTCATTTTTTATGATGTATTCAAAATGTAATTTTAATTTAAAAAGTTCTTTAATGGCATTCTGAAAACTTGAGCAAAGGATGTTTTATATACGTAAACCTTCTTAATTTAAATTTTGTTTTATAATGAACTTCATAAAGAGATCAAGATTAAAATAACTACACTTAATTAATGAATTACCAAACGGCATTTCACCCTTGTTTAAGTTTAAAATCGTGACTTTTTATTATTATTATTTAATTATATATTTTATTTGCGTATTGTTCAAGAATGAATCATGGCGATGAAAACTGGAATGTTTTGTTGTATTTTATAAATACCGAGAAAGATTTAGGCAATTCTCGAATTTACCAGCATTCCAAACGTGAGTGCATAACGAGTAAGATAATTTTTCCAAACGAACATAATATTAACAATGGGGCGTACTGGTTGTACAAAACGTTTCCGACGAATCATACACAGTGATCGATCAAATTATGAATCTAAACGCTTTTATGCCTGTGCGTTATCTTTAAACGATGCAAATCATATTTCAATAGGTATGAAACCAAAAATGGATATTAACACAATACCTAGTAACTACACGTATATAAAACGCACTCACGCATTCGTATTATTTTATATTTACTACGAAATTTGTTTTTCGCTTTGCCGATTCTTCGCGTAGATAAGCTGCCATGAATTTTGAATGAATACATAATATTATACCTTTTGTATTATATTAATACAAACGTACTAAAAAGTATAATGTCGTTATCGCGTGACATAGATAGAACAAGAGATACGTTTGGTAACGTTATTACTGATAACTCATTTCACTCTTCCGTAGAAAGTTTATTTCCATTATTTGTTTGTATAAAGTTTGAAAACGTAATACTTCCCAACTTTATCTAAACGAGCGTAAGGGTGAATTTATTATAAAGAAAATTATCTAATGAAATAATTTTGTTCCGTGAGACTAAATGATTTTAGCCGTTTCGGAAACTCTGCGAAGCGAAATGTTATACGATCCTGTTCTCATATAGTTCTTGCTAACAATTTAACTTTATTGGCTCAAAGAAAATCACGTTAATGTTTTAATGTAAAACATTATCCTTGCGTCTAAATGCATCATTTAAAAATAAGTAAAATTCCATTAGGCAAATTGAAAACCCTGAAGGATTTCAAATTGATTTAGAAAACGAGTGAACAGTATTTACAGAGCTTAAAATGTTAACATTACACAGCCATCATGGTCGATATGAATTACTGTGAGTGACTTCAATTGTTTCAACAGAATGATATCATTAAATAAAATATATTTATACATAATATGAGAAGACTTGCGAATAATAATTAACAACTAAACTTATAAAATTGAAAGTAATTTTGATATTACAACTATTACATTCCAACTGTGCATCGTTTATATAGTTTCTTTTATTTATTTTTTGTTCTATTCACAACAACATTAACCAAAAGGATGAATTTCTACTAATCATGTTTATAAGATCTGCTCAATAGATTCTTTTACTCTTGAGTTCATTGTTATAATCGATAGCTCGTGGCTCGTTCCCTAATTGTTATAAAAAAAAATAAATGCTGATGAACACGAAATATCTACAACAATAATATGAGTATATCGTCTTTACAGTTATGAACCAAAAGTAGGTATAAAAACATCTAAAAGTCTCTAATAGCTTTGAGGTAAGATATGAAATATGAGGTATGTAACCACTTCAAACTTTAGTATCGTTCATGTTTTGTACCAACTTAAACAAGTTAAAATCTAAGTGTTTTGAACAACAAAACTTGTGAATACGATTATTGATTTATAAAACTGTATACCTATATAGGTATTGTATTTTTTTTCAGGGACATTTTTTTATATATCCGATATTCAATTGATAGATTTGATAAAACATAAATTTGAAACAAAAAAATCAACACACCGGCCATGGCAGTGACAAAGTAGCATACAACCTTGAAATGTTAACAAAAAAAAAGAAAGAATGAATGAAATATAGCATTCAGAGATTCCTACATTGGACACTGGCATGACTGTCTCGCTTCATTCACCTCAGCAGGGTATATTATTATTTTATATTCGAACCTGATAGTAATCACATTTAAAAACCCATACTGGAGAATGGTCAAGATTTCATTAAATCCTTTATGATTTTATGTGATACTGTGAAAAAATTAAAAATTAAACTTTATGGTATAATCTAGTAAACAGATGGAGGTACAACATAAGAACTATTATTTTTTTTTACCGTTATGAAAATTGTGAAAAAAACATCATTGACCTATTATAGTAATATATTTAATGTAAATATAAAATAGTTTTAAACCAAATTTAAAAAATGTGAAGAAAACAAGATTAAATGGTATGATGAAAATTCCAGAAAGTGGATTTTTTTATCGTTTCTATTTTCTGATTTTTAGGCAATCACTTTTTTCGTACGGGGTTCCTCTTCTATTCACCCCCGCGCACCGGAAATCATCGAGTCCTCAAGACAAGGGACGGATATTCTCACGTTTTCCTTATGAACATTATAGATATTTCACATTCACGTCATGTTCGAATTCATTCATTCAATACCTACAATCATTTAATTATTATACGAGTGAATTATGTATTCTGAAGGTACATTCTGTGCTTAAACGCGTCTACTCCGTTGTTGATGGTAGGATGAAAGGTGCACCGCAGTTATACAATATAATATAATATACACTTGCTTTGACAATGTTTAAAACGCACAACTACGAGAAAAACATGTTACTTATATTAATTATTGAGTCATGGATATAAAAGGTATAAAACATATACCGAAACGAAATACCGAAGATTTTTGATAAAAAAAATAAAATAAAAAGAAACTTTATTTTTATTGCCATTTATTCGGTAGGTAGGTCCTTGCGAAATGTAACGGTTGATCACCGGTAGGTTAAGTTGAGAACATTATCGTTATACAAACACCACATAGGTACACCATTAAAAATATGTAATAAAAGCATTTCTAATCTACTCAATCATCCATGTATTGTAAGATTGATGTTCAATTGATGATACTTTTTTTTACTGATTCTACTAACAATATTAGTTGGGCCAAAGTTATTCCAATTGAATTACGAAAGGTTTGTGTGTTGATGTTAAATGTTAATATATCAAATGATAGTGGCACGAGAATGAAGTTATTATTAAAAGTTGCAGTTGTTACGGTGCATCAACTATTGAGTTATCTCGAAGATCTCCAAGAAATGTAGAAAAATAAAATATAAACACCGACGAGACATAACAATAAGATAATCCTTAAATTGTATACTCTCCAAGTTTAATAACATAATACACGATTGTGTTTTTTTGGTAGTTAAGTGTTATTAATTATAACGATGTGTAGGATAATCTTTGCATTAATTATAGCTCAAAGCAGAGAACGTGACTGAGATACACATTTTTTTTTCAGAAAGAAAAAACATAACATTTGGTAGGTTTTTTGAGAGATGCTTTTTTTTGTACAACTGGTCGACAATTTGATAATTCTAAATTGACTTTAAGATATTTAATACCGTTTAAAAAAATATATAATGATAGGTTTGTAGGAGTAGAATAATATTGTTTAAAAAAATATTATAGTATTATAGCAAGTTCAAAAAAAAAATATTATTATCTAATCATACCATATGTATCATTATATTAATACTTATAATTCCGTTATTATGCAAATACTAATCGTTGCCATCGTCGCTTAAAGATCAAACGAATAACATTTGTTATTTTTTTTTTTTTTTTTTTTAGTAATTCAACTAATTAAGCTATAATTAACTGACCGAAAATGCTAGACAGATTAGTTAATGATTTGTTAACCATTTACAACTATGATGCATACAGCATACCTAATCAATTTTTATCATTAAAATTATCGCTTGTTATTACTATTTTCTTCTCGTATTAGTATACAAAACTCAGCAATTACGGTTCGTGCATATTATTGCTAGTTAACTTTTGATTTAATGTTTTTCGATAGGTACTTCTATATTAGTAGATATATTTTTTTATTTTTTTACAAAACTTCTATTTCTCTTAAAGTCATCATTTTTATTGTTGTTACAATGCATTAGATAATAGATGGAAAAATTTAGAAGAAACGTAAGAGAACAACTCGATTTCATTTGAATAATGGAGTTTGAAGTTATTGCCAACATACAAAAAAACTACGATAAAACACTGTTCATCAGCAAAAAAAAACAGAAATTCATGAATTATGTCAAAAAAAATCTGAAGAAGAAGGTAAACAAAATTTGATAAAACTACTCAGTATTCAGTTAACCAACCCCGTGGTGTCTTCTTGCTAATAGACTGACATGAAGTACGGTGATTACTACGTGTCAGCAATTAGTATGTTCCTTTCGTAGATCCGGGTCGCAACTCGTATTTAATTTAAGAATATGGAGCCACGAATCACCAAAAAATTGTTTATTAATTTAAATTAACCAAATATATATTTAATCGGTTAGAACGACTTCAATGCATAACCACAACAGTAAATCACATTTTTCTTGACGTACCTAACGTCAGGCAGTACCAATAATATTTTGCGTAATAAAGAGTGATTATAAATTACAAATGTAACGTTATGATTGTCATTTTGTTTTTAGAAATTTAAATAAACTCTGTTTCTAATTAATAAAATACATTTTCCACAACCGAGTATACTGAAAACTGTGCCAAAATGAACTTGTATAAAATATCACCTACAATAGTACATCTCACTAATTAAAATAGATGGTGAAAAAATATTAATAATGAGGGACATGATTTATTCGCGACGAAAATAGAGGGGAAAAGTTAAATACAGAACATTAAATTGTTTTAAGCGAGTTTTTATAATGTAAAAACATTTATCTCGAAATTCATTTTTGTTGTTAGCTATCGAAAATGATGATAACAAAAACATTTTTAGACCTATAATATTAGAATCAATTCTACGGAAACTTGCTACATTATACAAGTTGTATTTGTAATATTTTGTAATAAAAAACCGAAATAAATCCAGAGTAATAATTGTATCTTCAGGTTTTATATAATAAATACAAATTTAAATATATCATTTTGAATGTATATGGATAAATTAATAACATATTAGTATGTAATTAAAAAGAATAAATTATTTAAACTATGTTTGTAATGGATATTGAATTCAAATTAATCACAAGACGTATTTGGATTTTAGTTCCCCATATATTATAATTAAAATAATTATTTATTATCATTTTTACTACTATCATTATTAGTTATTACTAAAAATATATAAAAAAAATAGAATACTACAATATAATATAGGCATACTATTTATGATGGTCGTTATTCAAGATGTTCTAAAGGGGAAAAGGGAAAAATAACATTAAAAAGAAGAAGCCGTTCCGAAACCATATTTAAATCAGTATACAAAGTAAGTTACATGAACCAAGACCTTCCAGAATATTAAAAGGTTTTATTCAACTAAAAACATCTCGTATACAGACATAAAAATGAAATTAAACAATACACATCGTAGTAATTTATAGAAAAGTATTAAAAGTTTGCTTAAGGAATTTATTTCCTTTTACGTGTACTATTGAATTCGAAAAAATAAAAATGAAACAACAATAAAAAAAGGAAGCCGGCCGTTTACTCCAGTCGTAATAAAATGATTTTCTTTCATCTTTCT
The DNA here is from genome assembly GCA_025469195.1 of Chaitophorus viminalis. Taxonomy (NCBI): domain Eukaryota; kingdom Metazoa; phylum Arthropoda; class Insecta; order Hemiptera; family Aphididae; genus Chaitophorus; species Chaitophorus viminalis. The sequence goes on along the minus strand of JAIPRK010000023.1, from coordinate 26,869 downwards.
AAGCTCCTCGGTAGGCTTCCCATGCATGTATAATACATTCGGGCCCTCAAAGGTCCACCGAAGCAGAAATAAACGCGCGTGTGTATATAGTACTATGTATATACACTCTAATTTCACGATATAATAGGGTTCGCTATTTTTCAAACGTTCAATGGTAATAATAATATTTAAGTTCTTTCGGGAGCTAATATTCGTGTACAACGTACCCATATACTTTTATCATAATTATAATATTATATGATCATCATGCGATGTGTGTCGTATGCACTCAAATGGATTTCAAACATATTATGTTTACGTTTTCACGAAAATCATACCTAGCACACGTGTGATCGGCGTTTTCGCTGTACATAGTAATATTTACATAATATAATGTGACGATCTTTCGACTTTTGCAATTAACAATAACGTCGTATGACCATCACATCTATCTAATATGATAGGTACCTATCATATATATCATAATATACGTGTACACGTACGGTTTAATACGCACTGCATTAAAATAATATGAACGCGTGGAAAAAAAAATAAAAAAACGACCAACACGGACCATTGACATTTCGAAAACAATAGTAACGCGTCGCGCGTCACGCGCGTAAATCGCCAGCAATCGAACCCATATATATATATATAGAATATATACTCGTATACACAAGTCAACCGGTCGTTTGATCATGTCCTATTTTTAAATTCATTGACCTCTTCAGCGCAACGGAAAAAATATAAAGGTAAAAATAAGGCGAACAAAAAAAAAAAAAAAAACGAAAAAAAAATATATATTAGTATTGTGCCGTCTTTTAAACAATAGATTGTCCAGTAACGCGCGACCTATTTCGGTTGTGTCACACCACTGCGGTGTGAATACTCATTATTTAAATTTAAAGTCATTGTGAAAAATTCACTACCTATTAGTAGTAACATTATATTTCTCTGAAAACGAGAATAATAATTAACGACGCACGGGAAGACCATCAGCTATAGTTTGACTAGATTCCGTGTACAATTATTATTATTAATCAGAAAAAAAACGCGATCGATGAATACACGATATTATATCGCAATGTTACGCGAATCGCTTCGAGAATTTTTCATAATATCAAATAATATACGGAATAATGGAACACGACAACACGCGACGTGGCTGTAAGTCTTGTGTTCCTTGAAAGCTATCGGTGCGTCTCAGGATCTTATTAGATTTCCATGTGCGTACGCAATAAGTTTTCGAATAAAATTTAAACGCGATATTTTTCATTTACAATGTCTGCACTCTCTGCCTATTATATTGTTGTTGTATTATATTATTATTTAATGATTGTCGAGAAGATTCGTCTTTAACGTTTAACGTTCAAAGTTTCACGATCAATTTTGTAGTGAAAATAAAAATAAACTTATATAACGTTTTGCATTTTATTAAGATTGTTTTGTTCGTCAACTTTACGCACTTTTCTCGTGAACTTGTCCGTTGAAAACTTCTTGTTAAAATATATTACCTACTTAGGTGAAAATATATCATACCGTGTTTGTTGGTGGACAGGAGGGGAGGGAGAGGAGAGGAGGGTAGCAGTAACCGAAAGGAGAGAATCCTAACTTTGATAATTATTTTAACAGCATATGCTGTCTACATATACAGTCATCCTTACATCACCAATGATAATAATATGCTAGGGGCCACGAATATAAGGTATATAATATAACATGATATCGTATAATATTGTATATAGTTTCATTTATATGTAGGTGGGTAGGTACTTATTTTTATTAGCAATCAAATCGCTACTATTTTAGTATAGCTGTACCGCCAGTAGTTTTACTACGTTTGCCGATACATAATTAATTTAAATTTATTCCGTGCGCGTACATTTATATACGGTATTGTACGCTTTTTATTTTGTTGTAAAATATTTTAATTTTTTTTTTGTTACTCCAAGATTATTCATTGACTCTACGTATAGGTATTACGTATACAAATGTATTGTTGTGACGTGTTTTTACATGACGACAATATTTTAAACATATATATACTATATACATACATATTTTCTTCGAATAATACATTTTATTATAAAACAAGAACGAAAGATGAACATTTTAGATTCTGAACGGAATGATATGGAATTTATTGGTTTTACAAAGATGTGTAATTTTTTTTATTTATTTTTTTTTTTGTCCCTGACGACACCTTTTTTGGCAGTAAAAATGCTTCGATATTCTTAAACAGCAATTTTTCTAATAGGAAAGTGAATTCAGATGCTACTTGGCGGAGTATTATATAATTTTTTTTCAATATATAACAAAAGCATCGAAAAACACGATAAAAAAATTACGAAAAAACGGAAATTTTACGCAAAACCACGTTTTGGCAAAATACATTTTTTTTAAACGTTCTAACTCATTGCATTCCAATTTAATAAATCCATTGGAATGACCTATCCTATGAACGAGGTGCACTCCACCCCTTACTATACAGCAGAGTGAGGCCCATCCGGTTGTTCTTATCTTTAAAATTTCTGTTTAGGTCTGTTTAGGTTTAAATGTAAACAATTTTTTAGGTTGTGACTTTGAAATACACCTATAATAATTTATTTAACGTAGTATCATGTAATTATTAAATAGAACATTGTAACATTTTTACGTTATAAATTTAGAAAAGATAGATTTTACATTTATAATAATTTCTTAGTAAAATATAATATATTTTATAAATAATTAGATTTGAGAATAATTTTAAATCCCGTATGTGAGTGGTGACAGACATTAAAAAATTCTTACTAAATCAAATATATTTCAGAAATACACTTACACATTTTTATCTAAGTATTTTGAGATTAAAAAAACAAGATAGAAGCTGTACGGATAACATATCTGTTTTTGTAGCCCACCCGTACAGCGATACCAAACGTGCGATAATATTCACTCTGCTACCATATTTTATTAAAAACAGTTTTGAAATTAGATTGAAATGCTTTTATAAATTATTCAAATCGTTGAAAATGAATAAATCAAGCCATAACACTTGATAATATTAGTATTTAGATATTTAGTATATATTATATAATATAGCGTTGTATGGCTATATATTTAAACGTTGAAAATTTTAATCTTAAACACTATTATTTTAACGATTATTTTTAAAACTTGAATATTCCGAAAATTATAACTACTACGAAAGCAAGCCATTCGTCATTGTGAGCAAGATTGAAATTAATTATTATTATTAATTGTTTCATGTTTATATATCGGTATAGTTTGGTTAAAGCAAATTCAACTATTCAAGCTGTTTCTGTGAAATTTAATTTAAAGGAAGAAAACTCGCAAGCAAAATAATACGAGAGGCAAACAAATCAATACAACCAATGGGTCATGCGCCATTTTTCTTCGAAGTTTGATTACTTATGTCAAAACGTATTGCAAATTAAATTTAGTGCTCGATTTATTTAATATTGTGGCTCAGATATTTCAAAATTTAAACTCTTTGATAAATTTCATTAATTCAAAAACTATCATATTATTACACCGCCGTGTATACGAGAAATTGTTCAGTTAATAGCTGTACTGTTTTACTTGTTATTGTTCATTTTTTTCCATATTTTGTTCGGAATTATTAATTCAATTTACATTTTGTTTTTAATAACATATTGAATCAATAACAAAAATTGAATTATAATGTAAGGTTCAGAACAAATAAGATGTAGTGTTTGTATAAAAAGTTTTCGAAATTGCAATAAGTACTCATTTGATAGTAAAAGCAAGTTTCTCTTATAATTTTAATTAAATAACGCGAATAATACTAATGCAGACCGTTGTTATTATTACTCTAACATTAATACATGGATGTGTTTTTATAATCTTTGTATATCCATGTACAGTATCACAACTTTTTAATCATACGAAACTTCATGTATAGTGTGATTCCTTTTAAAGGTAACACTAAATAATTCTGTCCAGTGACATCGGATTAATATGCGGTTTTCGGGAAGAGATAGGGAATACATAAATACAGATTTCTTGATGATTTTTACATTTTTAGATCTTTCCGTGTGCGCATGCGCAATACAACTTGCATTTTTAAATGGCAACAGGTGTTTTGAATACCAAATTCGGATAGACCGAATTTTTTTAAGTCGATTTGGTCCTACGTAAATAACGTAAATGTTAGTTCATTTACTAGGTAAGAAACGATTAAAATAATTAACACATTTTTTTTTACAATTTTATTATTTCTATTAAGAAGTTATGAGAAATAAATCATATCAGTTTGTTTAATCTTTTCTTAGTAAATGAACTAACATTTACGTCTAATTGAGGTTAATTAATTCCTCAAAATTAAATTTAAACGATTTAATAATATCTGCAAACCTACGGAAACAAAAAAAATACTTAAAATTTTATAATAATTTAAAAAATTCTAGTATGATTGTTGAAAAATTCAATGATTTTAATCGAAACTTTGACTGGTTGCCATTTGATCAATTTTGATTTTAGAGCTATGGTAAAAAGAACCAAATCGACTTAAAAAAATTTGGTCTATCCGAATTTGGTATTTAAAACACGTGTTGCTATTTAAAAAATGCAAGTTGTATTGCGCATGCGCACACGGAAAGATCTAAAAATATAAAAATCATCAAGAAATCTGTATTTATGTATTCCCTATCCCCTCCCGAAAACTGCATATTAAGCCGATGTCACTGGACAGAATTATTTAGTGTTACCTTTAAAAGGAATCATACTGTATAGTAATCAGTATCATACGTCGGTAAAATAATAAATTAAAGTATGGATCTAATATTATTAATACTTATATTATTATTATTTTTATTGTTATTATTATTATTATTATTATTATTATTATACTAATTTAAAACTTTACCCAAGTGTAGTCTAAATATATTACTCTATTCTATTTATTATCACTTTACGCCAGTCCAAAGGATCATATTGTGTGGTACTCGTAAATAGCTATGGAATCGGTCTTTTAATTCAGTACGTTCAAAGGGCGTTGGAACCAATTTTTTGTTGTCCACACTATGTCTCAGGTCCTCCCTATTTTTTAGTGTTCTCCGACACAAAGTGTGCAATCCGAAATTGAATGTGTGCACTACAAATTCGAGAAGTGTGTACCTACTAAATACTAATGAATAAGAAAGACTACTTTCTACATAGTAATATGTAGTACAGAATACTTTATTCACATTTTTAAAAAATAATATTTAATTATTATTTTTTTTTAATTGTCACTTATCAATTTATTATTAACGATAATCACAGATATATACAGTGTTGGGTAGTAACGTAACGAAAGTAACGCGTTACTGTAACGCCGTTACTTTGTTTGTAACGCGTTACATAATTGCATTACAATTATTTTCAAACAACGAAAATGTAATTTAAATTACTTTTGATAAGTAATTTACACAGAATAACGCGTTACGGTTTTAAATTATTTAGTACCTATTGCGAATTTTTTAAAAAAAAAAACTTAAAAATATATACCCATGTTTTAACAAATTCTCCACAATATTCTGTTTTCAATGGTTTTGACGTGTCTAATATTAAGCCGTAAATTTTTAAAATAGTGAATTACATTTATTATTTAATTAAATTCTTCTAAATACTAAATAGTTAGATACACGGAACGTACAAATACATAATTATGTATTTATATTATGAACTAAACATCTTTTTCAAACTATACTATATTTTCTGTAGGTAGTATATTTTTAGTTCCTTTGCTTATTGAATGAAAATTGCTTAACAATAAAAAAAAAATTGTAGCGATAAAGTAACATAGTAACATAGTAACATTATATTTGAAAAGTAAAGTAATTACATTACAATTTCATTTAAGTAACGAGTAAAATAACTTCATTACTTGTGTCTCTAAGTAACGAATAAAGGAACTTTATTACTTTTTAAAATTAACAAGCCCAACCCAACACTGGATATATATAATAATTAGATGCCCAACTTCTTCTTATCCATGACGTTGTCATAATAATGTTGTGTATACCAGACATAAGTATATTTTCAGTTTATATAATAATAACAGATTGGTATCTACCTAATAATAATGTATAATTTGATTAATAAAAAAGAATTATTACTAAAAAAAAAAAAAGTTAACATTGTATCTAATAGTATAATCAAGGAGGTTTGGTAAAGGGGCGTAGGGGGGCTTTGCCCCTCACGGTTCTGTATCATATCATGGTACATTAGAAAATGTGTAGTACGAATTTTTATTAAAAATAGGGGCTGCTATGTCTATAATTTTTTTAACCGTTTTTACGGCTCAGTTAATTATCATGATCATAATATACTTATAGCTTATAGGTACTAAACGAAAACAGAACAATAATTTTATTGTTGTTCGTACAAAACAGTTATTATTATTAACTAAACTGTATATTATATTATATTGTTCGTGACGATCTACGATATTACACTGACCTCGGTTAGCGGTTTATTAGTAGGTTGATGTTTTTTCATGTTAGTTATTAAAACATAAAAACTCATTTCAGTTATTATAAAACTTTTGTGAATGTTTTAAAAGAATAATTAATACTTATTATCAGAACACAAATTAATAAAAATATAATTGAAGTTGTTATAAAAACTGCTTTCATCACAATTTTCGCCATAAAATAAATAAATCATAGACATTGAAATATATACTAAACATCAATTTATAAAGGTTGCCTTTCAAACATTTATGAGTCATACAAAACTATACATTTACAATATTATCTCAGAGCTACTTAACTCCGATATATTACAAAAAATAAAAAAATAATATTTATTCATTTGTAACTCAATAACTCAAACTATATTATTATAATATGAGTAATGAGTACCTATATATGTGATCTTATATAAAAAAATATTGTAGTTGGTGTAAAAGGTTATTTACCTTTTATTTACTATTTATTTTAAGCATAAATTAGCGATTATGTTTGAAAATATGGAGTTTTTTCCCCTAATCCTAGCTAATTCTACAATATTAAATATTTAAATTTAATCATAATTTTTACAAAATATATTTATCATTTATGTATATTTTATAAAAAAACTTGAAAGTTAACGTTTCCATATATCCTATATTAACGTTAAAAGCATTTCAAACATAAATTAAATTACTGATTTTGATGTATTTTGATCAAATATGTTTTAAACAGCAGAACCCTTTGTAGATTCAATACATAAACTATGTTGGCTTTATATTATATAGAGATGTTAACAATTTCCTAAATTTTCGTAGAAATAAAAATTAGTATAGGCAAAGATATCAAACACTACGATTTAATGTTAAAATAACATACTTGTTGTAACTACTATATTAAAAATTAGATCATTAAAATAACAAAATTTTCAGAGTAAGAATTTATGTAACATTATAATTTAGATGTTGTACATTTAAGATTTCATTTAATAATAATGCGATTTATACGATTAAATTATAATACATGCCTTTGTTAAATTATCTTAATAAATTTACAATCAAATTCTCAGACCTGTTCATAATTTTTTAATACATATACCTACTCATATTTTATGAAATACTGAAGTATGTACACTTTTCTTTATAAACTCTGGCCAAAAAATATTATCATAATGATATTTCACGATGGACATGTATTCAAAGGTCTATAATACTCTCTCTCAGCCAAAGTTATATCAGTAAAATAAATAGAGCCCGGGATATTTTAATCTTTATCCGTAAACAACAAAATGATAAAATTCACGACGAATAATAAACAAAATTTACATATTGGAGTAAACATTAAACTGATCCTATAATTATGTTCTTATAATTATTCTATTGTATTCTATATTATATAATTAAAAACTGAGGATGGACTGAGTAAGCGAAATAAGTATACGAGTGCTTAGGAAAACACAAGTTAATTATTTATTTAATCCCGAATGAAAACATTTTCAACGTTGAACCGCAAAGAAAATAATTCTGTTTATAAAAAATTTGTTTAAACATATTATTATATAAGTACAATATTATCGATTATCGTGCCGAATCTCAAAGGCTAGATGTTACGCTGCCGTAGTTAAACCGTCAAACCGACATGGACATTTCAAGAAAATCGTCAAGTCAACTCGGTTGACGACACATTACGTTGCACATGGTTGGAGCTGAACTTTAGCATTAATCCGTGAGGACCGGGATTGTGATGATAAAATTTGTTGTGGCAAATGTTTTGCATCGAATGGAAAATTTGTTTTCTTTATTTACCGGGATCGAGGTCGAAGAGGCATATTAGTAAGAGCGCTTCTGTCAAATATGTGGTGCAATAAAAATACTCCGAGCCAGAATCGCTGAAGCTATAGGTATGAAACTCGGTTAGTAGTTTCGTTTTGTGTAGTTAAGACTCATAAAAAATATATTTTCCCATACTCAACTCCTAAAGGACCGGAATGGGGTAAAAACGGAAAAAATGGCCTAGCCAAGATCGCTGAAGCTATGTGAAAGTACATGGGCATTGCTTTCGTTTTATGATGTATAGAACCACTATTACGCCCTACAACGGCTATCTTGATTCATCACGACTTTCAACCTGCAGGTAGTGTTATTTGCACTGAAATAATATTATTGTCATATTACCGGCAAATAAAATCACGGGCAACACCTCCGTCAGGGGGAGGGGAGGGGAAGTATGAAAGCTAAGACGCAATAATATTTTTATAATATTTTTATCATATTACCATAATAGTATATCTAATAACATATCAAACATAATTAGTTACCGTGGAGTTGACGACCGTGAACCCATCGGCAGCGGACGGCTGTCCGTGGTTGTCCGGTTGGCCGACGAACGTCATGTCCAGCGCACCGGTCTCGATCTCATCCACGTTGACGCGGTCAAAGATGACGCGGCGCAGAGGCGCGGCCGTGGTCAACGTGCCAGACACAAGCTTGATGGCGTCGACCCGGTGGAGCGTCAGGTACTGGAGCGTGCGGTTGGCCGGCCCGAAGCCGTCCAGCACCAGTTCGCCGATGTCCTCGATGGTCAGGCTTTCCAGCGCCGGGAACAGGCCGGCCGTGTAGTGAAACAGCTTCATGTCACGCACCGTGACGCGAGTCAGCCACTTGGACGCCATCAGACCGGACGACGGCAGCGACACGAACCCGCAGCTGGCCAACGTCAGTTCCCGTGCGGACGATAGCACCGCCGCGTCCTGCGGCCGCACGATGAGCAGCTGAAAAAATAAATAACGCGGTGCTCATTATTATAGTCGTCAGTATTACAGACAATAAACAGTACCTATAAGTACACAGGCACTTGGGTCTTTTTTTCTTCTTATTTTCAAATTTAATTTATTACAGTGGATCCCCGATAATTCGCTGAACACGGTATCCAAACGGCATATAAATCCATTTGTTCGTAAATACAATGGCACTTTTCGGAATCCCCGGAACCCAATTTATCGACATAAATAATTTTGTCGTTTCTATTACTAATATCGTTGCTTGTTTTTTATTTTTGTAATTTAAAGTGCAACAGACATAAAGGTGGTGGAAATTAAAAATCTCTGTCATTTCAATGGGTGATTTTTAAAAACCTCCGGTAATCCGGATGATACTTGGTCTGATCAAACTATCGAGGCTCTACTGTACATTCCTGGGGGCGTGCACGGCCGAAACCCGCAGAACGTATAATATGGGGGCGCCTGCTCGATCGGGTTCTCACAGTACCACAGGCCGAGAATTATATATTGTGGCGGTAACAACGCTTACACAATATTATATATATTATAATTTCGTTTGCATTCGGAATCGATTTACAATTATAATGTATAGTTCCACGACGGCGGGACCAATTACAAACCCTAAAAGAGCACCGTATATCATTCTGTTACAGGCGTCCGCCCCAAAAATAATGCACTAGCATACAAAAATATAATATGTTAACGTCGCAATATAATACACTATTAAACTTCGAAGCTCAAATACGCTTTCCACGTGTACATTATATATTATTATATGGATACTGACGAACTTCAACATTTTTGTTGCTGCGACCCCATAGGTACTACGCACCATTAGTTAATAATTGTGTTCGTTATTACTCATTTATATCGACTGGTATTAGACAAAATTGGCTAAAGGATGATTTTACTACTTTCTAGAAGAATAAAATCACGATCATATAATCTTTTTTACATTATCTAGCTGTTCAAACAAATAGTTAATAGGTTAAACCCGAAACCCCGAAATTATTAACCTTATTATGGACATGGTTGACATGATTTCCTAAAGATATAATAAAATAATATCATGAGAATTGAACATTAATTTCATAAATAATCTAGGAATATCTAGGATTATAAGTAATTATTAATAATTGTCCTCTTTTTAGACTATTTCTAAAATACTATTTATTGGAGATGTTTTGTTTACATGTTTTGAGTAACGGTTAATCATGACGTGAACATGCGTTTTGAATAGAAGGAAGAATATATTATAAGCATCCAATTTATTTAATAAATAAAGATATTTAAAATTATCAATAAATACATTAGAATTCAATCTAAATACAATTTTATTCGAGGAAAACAATGCAGTTAATTTAAATATAGTATTTCAGAATGAATTTGGTGAGTGGTAACCGGTAATAATGCAGTTTACAATGGAATTTGTTATTGTATTGTCTATTGAGAAATTATCCTTTACTAATAAAAAACCATTATTCACCAAACCCCCTTCCCCTTCCCCATACAAACACCATTAAGTACACCTAATCTAAATCCAGTTACACGCCATTCGATTCTCGATCTTATCAATTTGGACAGTTATCGTTGTGAAAGATTTTTCCTTTAGTCTCGGTAAATTTATACGTAAACAGTATATAAATCAGTCTATGGAAGGAGATATGATATTAGACACTACCCTTTTCTACCTTATATTATTTTGTAACCCTATGGTTACGTAATTACAAGCAAAATTCATTTTACTTGTATCGTGTTTTTTATTTACATAAAAAATTCTAGGTTTCTAGAGGCTTGTTTAATTTACTTAAACAAATTGGAAGTTTTAATTTTAATGTTTAAATTTTTTTTGAAAAGTCTCACATCATCTTTCTTCATTTGAATTTCTTATATTAATGTTGATGCTGAAATGAACAGGAGTCGATAAAAACAAAAATACACCGCTTTAAAATATACAAGAGTTGGTTGAGGAACTGAGAAATTGGAGGTTCTTAAATTTTAAAGACGGTGATTGAATGGAAAACGCTTAAGGATGGAATTTCGTTCAAAACAGTGTGATTAATTAGTAAAGTTAAACACGAAGTGTAAAAATAAAATCTGTATTATGATGGTCTAACTGTCTTGTCCGGCTTAAGTTAAAGGTTTTTCGTCTAGTACTGAAAATGAATTTACAACTCGGATGAATGAAAAAGATAATTCCTTATGGTAGTTATATGCATATAGTGTTTGACTAATATCAAGTTATATTAGTTTATAAATAACCATAAAGGCCATATGACTTGGTGTGATTTTTCACCTGCCTTGAAATAGGTTACCATGAGATGTCATGGAACGCGAATCAGTGGCTCCGGAAAAACGAGAAAAATAATAGTAGGTTTCTATAAAACAAAAATAAGGAGATAAAATTGCAGGAGTTAGCATAGAGGCTATAATATCGTAACAAAAAGATACATTGAGGCTAAGTCAGAATATTGATTATATGGTTACGTGTAGTTTTTACCTTCAGATACTTCCAAAATGTATCTTAGTCATCCAATTAACGAAAAACATACAACCTCAGAAAATGCGCGAATAATATATTATTTTCGTTCAACCGACGCGACAAATTAAACGGAAATCGTTAAGTTTGCAATAGCTTTAATAAACGATGACAAACGTTATCGTTCGAATATTAATAACAATCGATCGAAAAGAAAAGAAAATCGCATGGCATCAAAACAAAACTCGGGAATTCTCTAATTCTTTCAAAGTTCTACAACTAATTTTATAACTTTTCCGAGAATCTCGCGATAAAATGATTACGATTGAGAATATCATTTAAACTTTGTTTCGTATATTATAGTAGGTGAATGAAATATGTATGTTTTTACAAACTATTATGCATTTAGAAACATAATTTAAAGTTCTTATGAACATATAAACTTTTATTTCTTAAGTTAAATTTTAAAACTTTGAATTTCCTTTGGTAATACTAAAGTAAATAAATTGCCGGATAAAACCAATTAAACTATTGAAAATAAACATATTTATTTGTATACATTTTTCATGTATTAAATTTGCATAACTTCGTAATTATCGAGCAATTTTCAACGAAAACAGTTAAATGTTTAAAATAAATATATCATAATATTACCTATATATTTTAATTTAATGAACATCTAAATTCGAGATAGACATAAGTGTTTATATTAATTAAACTACTTGGACTGAATTAGGTATTATTTTAAGATGACTAGCGAAAATATTTTAGTTACCTCTAACTACAACTCTTACATACTTCATCAATATGGTATGTAATAAAAAAAAAGTGTTCTACTTAAACGCTCAAAAGATTCCCATTGATCACAAATAATTAATTACATAGCAATGAGGTTATCAGTATTTCATACTTAAGTAAAATTTAAAAATAAAGAAATGGTGCACATTTCGTATTTGAAGAAAAAGCATCTACAGAAATCGCTATAATCCAAATATAACCTCCAACATATTCGATATATATTAGTATATAATATTAGTATTGGATTCTAACTTGAAAAAAATGCCTAAATATGAATCAGTTAAAATGAAACATTAAAAAATAAAACGAAAGTGTTAAATAACGTAAGATGCAGGAACCTAAATTCTTTTCAAATCTTACAACTTTAATATTAGTCATACTTATCCAAATAAATTGTATTCATTTTTTCGTGACATTTAAAACTGTATTGTTACAGTTTGATAAATATTTATATTTCTTTGGGTATCAGTTTTTTTATTTCTTTAAATTTTACCATTATAGTATTTAACATCATTATAATATTTTAATCATTCTAAACGCTTTCTTTCTTCGTAAACACGATTGTTACCTCAAGGCTAATTTTATGCTCATCATTTTATCTAGACAGTGCGTTCATAAAGGAACCGTACGTATTCATCTTCACCCTTTATACGAAAATAAATATGCTTCTTCTAATATTGTAACGTGTCTGATGGCTGGGATCAGGTTCTTTACTCAAAACCATTGAGTACACAACATTATAGCGATTTGTCTGCATACAATGGTAACGGACAAAACCAAAAATCATTTTTAATAACAATAAATCAAACGAGACATAATGAAAGAAAAGTTAAACGGGAGAGAGATGCTAAAATGATAAACGGTTTGATGATCTAGAGTTCTTCTTATGATGGTTATTATTTTTGAACAATCCATGTTGATTATCATAAAATCTGATCGACTCTTTAGTATTCGTTGATCTATTAATCAAATGAATTTGATATAAATTAGATAAAGGCTTTCAGGGGCATCCTTAACAATATATACGCAACATATACGTTCTATGTAATACTACAGACCCGAAATGTCTACTACCATTAAAATTGTAAAATACCATTTTAACCATTTTAAAATATTGTCCCCGTGAATGTTAAGACAACACTATCTTTTGGATCATGTATCTGTATGTGTGTGTTTGTTTATATGCTATGCATTAATACAACTTGTTTAAATAATATTCAAACAATAAAAAAATAAATGAAATATTTTGAAAAACAAAAATTGAACTAGAACTTTGGTAAGATGTATTGAGCTCGTCACTAATTAAATCCAACGTTATTTTAATGGAAATAATTAGTAACTTTTCATTATAAAAGGTCATAAACTTTAATGTTGTTAGCTCTTAAAGATAAGACGCTTTCTGTTGAAGAACCTAAAACAATTACATGAATATACGAGACGAGAGTATACATACTGTTATCAAATTCAAAGAACCCAAACAAATTTCGTAACAACATTAATTTAGATTAGATTCAAATCTTTAGGAAAACATTGATCTAATTAATATTAATATATTCATAGTCTGTTCGTGTGAATTAGTATAATTCTAGGTGTTAAAGTCATTTATTATACCTAATATTATACGAATGCATGAAAAATGCATATAGTATATTCAAATTATTTTATTTGAAGTAATATAATATAATTCATCAGTTTTTAAATGTAACGTTTTAGGCAACCATTATTATTATTAATTAAATAAATTTAATGTATATAAATAACATTAATTTGTTATTTAGACAATGGGCTGACGATTTATAAATACAAACTATACTAATGTTGGTGTATCGAATGAGAAGATTTTAGAACAAAATATTACAAAAATAATTTTAAATGTGTACAATGTACATTTAAATATTACAAATAATGTAGTTTATAAAATCCGCATGATAACTGATGGTGGATTCAAACTTATCTCAGTAGTTAATAAGTTTAAAACCAAAAAATTGTGAACCAAATTGCAATATAATATTTAAATAACAATTAATTACTTTTAACACTCTTTCAGTCTATTTCTATGTTATTTAAAAAAATATATTTATTGTTCAAAGCCACTATATTATTACGTAACACTATTTTAATTACAACTTAAAATTAACTAAAACTATTATTTTTAAAGTTTTTACTTGTTTTATTTAATGTAGTTGAAGCTGAATATATTTCAGAAAATACCTAAAAATTAGAGAGTTCATCATGCATAAGTTAACGATAAGTGATTAAAAGTTTTTCATAATATAAAATTAAAAATAAATGTGATTATTTTAAAATAAACCAATAAGCAATTCAAACTTCAATAAAAATACCAAAAAATACATATTTTCAAAACACATTAATTAATCAAAACAATTTAATACATTTTATGTTAATAGTAAAAAAAAGGATGTTAACATCATATTGGTGCTTTAAGGTAAATTTATTTTAGCGATTTTGTAAATTAAAATATTTACAATATTTACATATTATGTGCATTTATAATTACATTTCATAAGTGATAACTTGCTTAGAGAATGTTCATATTTTACAAAAAACTGTGTGTTCATTGCATTTATGGCCAATGTTCTGCAATTGACATTTTATGTCGATAAAATATGACATTTTATAGTTAAAAATTAAAAAAAAAAAACGGATGGGCCTCGCTTTGCTGTACAGTTGAGGGTGGAGTGCACCTCGTTTATAGGATAGGTCATTATTACAATGGATTTTTTAAATTTGAATGCAATGATAAATATCATTGTACAAGAATAACGATTTTGAACGGAGTTAATATGCTTGTCTAAAATGTGTATATAATAATATACCTAGTATTTTATATTTAAATTGAATTATAATGCAATTTCGTAAAAATTTAAATTTCAAACAGTCATACAATTGTTCTTTTAAGTCCGGTAAAAATTTTTTTATATATTTTTGAAGATTAGCTAATGGACAACCTAGTGTTAAAATTTTGAACCTTAAGTATAAACAGAAAAATTTTTATGAATTTTCAACTACAAAATAACTAGCAAATTATCGCGATTTTAACATATTTTATACAAATTGAATTTTATGGGCTTATAAAAAAAATTTGAGTGAAACGATCTCCTTTATTTTTTAGCTACAATTAGTATAACGTATAATTAATCTTTTAATAAATTTTCAAGAGTTTTGGGACAGCCAAATAAATTTTATAGATATTTCAAAATAAAAAGCTTGCAAAAATCGAAAATTTAAATTGTCTATAAATAAGTCAAAATATGTCAAAATACTTTGAAAACTTAAGTATGTATAGAGAATGCTAATATAAAGATTTGGTCAAAATTTCAAGTTGTTACAGTTTTTTGTTATTAAGTTAGAGCAAATTTCAATATCATTTGTCAGTCTAGAGTATTATACATTATATTATATTTTACATGTAATTTTATATTAATATTCGCTATTCAAACGCTTATAAGAAAAATTGTGCCTATGGATTTTAATAATTTTTAAATGATGATAATTAATACTTCTGTAGAATCTTCTATTAAATTTTCAAGTATTTTGTATTAGACAATTTTTTTTTTTTATCACTGATTATAAAAAAAAAAAATGTAAAAAATTCGAATATTTTAAATGTCTATAAGTGGCTTAATAATCAATATAATATTTTGAAAAAAATATGATATAAAGAGAATGCCTATTTTAACAACTGGTAAAAATTTCAAGTTTCTGCGGCTTATACTTATTGAATTATAACAAATATTTAAAATCGTTTGACCATAAATCACTATTTTATGCAATTTCGTAAAAATTTAAATTTCAAACAATCATAAAATTATTTCCTTTTAGTCCGGTAGAAATTTTTTTAAAGATTTTTGAAGAGTAGCTTATGGATAACTTATTGTTAAAATTTGGAACCTTAAGTATGAACAGAATAAATTTTATGAATTTTTATCTACAAAATAACTTGCAAATTATCATGATTTTGACACATTTTATACAAATTTGAGCTTTATGGGCTTTTAAAAAAAATTTAAGTGAGAAGATCTCTGATATTTTTTAGTTACGATTAGTTTAACTTATTATATACCTTGTATTAAATTTTCAAGAGTTTTCGTTCAGCCAATTAAATTTTGTATATGTTAAAAAAAATTTTTTTACAAAAAACGAAAATTTAAATTGTCTATAAATAAGTCAAAATATGTCAAAATACTTTGAAAACTTAACCATATATAGAGAACACTAATATAAAGATTTGGTAAAAATTTCAAGTTTTGCGGTTTTTCGTTTTTGAGTTAGAGCATTTTAAAAAAATGTATTTTGTAAAAACATGATTTCATGTAGAATTTACCGTTTTTTTGTAATTTTTTTATCGTTTTTTTCGATATTTTTAAAAAGTGTTGAAAAAGCTGGATCTTTGGCTTGCCCAAGTACCATTTACATTTACTTTTCTTTCAGAAAAGTTGCTGTTTAAGAAAATCGAAGCATTTTTACTGCCACAAAACGTGATGACAGACACAAAAAAAAAATAAAAATAACAAAAAAAGACACAAATCATTGTAAAACCCATAGATTCCATGACTCCGTTTAGAATCTAAAACTCCATCACTTACCCCGTTTTTATATTTTCCTAAAATAAAAAAAAATGCGTACTCAATAAGGATAATAGAAAAAATTAGTTTTTCCGTTTCGCTGTCATATCGATTAGAAATAAAATCTTAAAACGCTAATATTGTGCTGATTGTCGTACGTCACTGACTAATACTCAGTGAATAATGGATCATTAAACAGAGATAATTTAGTATTTTATATAATGTTACGGATTTAGGAATTTTCTTGTCCTTAATGTAGTTTTGATTCGAGTACCCACTATATTTTTGGTGTAATTATCTTCAACAAAGTACTAGAATTGCGTTTAAAAATATTATTTTATTGATCCGATACAATAAGTCATATGTCCAATTAAAGTTCTATTACTTAGTCCTTTTTTTATATATAGTTTTTTAATAGAATTTTTATCTTAACAAGTATTACATTTTTTCCAAGAAAATCGGCTTTAATAACTTATATCAATTTAAACAGGCTTTTCTATAACGTGGCATTTTTTTATTGATGTTCTTATTTCTGGATTATTAGCTTATTATATTGCGATTTGTATTTCTCTTTCAACAACATAAATAATTGCCAATCGATAATCACATCGAAATGTTTAAATTTTAATGTCAATTTAACGTTTTAATTCAATTTTAGTATTTCCTATACATAGCCAACCAGTAGGTAATTATTAATTTCTTTGTAAATTGTAAAATCTTTGTAAAATTAAATTTCCTTCAAATTAAAAGAAATAAATCTTGTTTTCTAATTTTCTGTGATCATTCAAAGACCTCCGACAACACAACGAATGAAAATAATAATCACTTATAAGAAACTTATCATGGAACATTATCACAATGGACGAATGGCCGGATGTGATCCCGGATTTATGCACTGAGGTCTTTTAAGGCTATATACATTTCGAAAACTTGCATGAAACATTGTCTGTCACATAAGTGGATAGTATTATTCGCTAGTGTAAATGATATTTCGATTGAGAACATGGAGTAATAATGTTATTAAACGATCTTAAGTAAAGATAATGATCCCATGACCCAAGTATGCTCTTTTCTATTGGTTTATACAATAGTATTGGTATATTAGTATTTATAATAGCAAAGAAGCTATTATATATCAGAGACCGGATGACTGATAAATAATAATGCACTCGGAAGTCGGAAGTCGATTGATTATTTTTAGTACCATCGAGATAAATTAATTGTGTATTATTCAAATCAAATGCATAAATCATTAGTTTAAATTTGATTACACGTCGTTTATAACTTCTGCCGTGTAAAATAAATGTAAGAAAAATATTAATAAAGATAGTGTTCAGAGTTGATAAATAACAGCTTAAAGTGCATGTGTACTTTACATAAATCGCAACGTTTTATTATTTACATTTTCAAATGTTAAATAAAATAATATACATTGCCTTTTACGGGAGGAAATTATAATCCGAAATATAACGGGTTTAGATCAGAAGTGTTCGCAACGAGTGATAATAATAGTTTAATAGTTGTTAGAATATTTTTTTCTATCAACAAACACATGATTGTCAAAATATGTAAATGTATCAAATATCTTATACTAAAATACCACCTATTTCTACCAACATTAATTTATTTTTTGTTTTGTAACGCAATCATTAAAATATACACATTTGAGTCAACAACTATTGTTGTTCACATTATCACATCTCGGCTTTATTTACTATTTAATTAAATTCCAAATTAATAATAAAACTGAACAATTAATGTTTAATACGTGAAGAAATTATTATGTATCCTTACATCGTTTTAATTCAAATACATCAACTATTTATGTCCAGTTTCGCCATAAATTAGTAACATGTTTTTAGATAGGGTCAAATTCACTATGTTTTATTTCTAGAAAATGTATTGAAAACATAAACGTTAACATAAATTAAAGCCGTTCAAATAATCCTATCCCGAACCCTTCTCGTTACGATTAAAAACTGAAATAAAGTGAATTAGTAAGTTCTAAAAATAGATGTTGATAAAAAAGCACGTTTGTTATTTTAAAAGTGTGAACTAAGATGAGGCTTTGTGATCAAATCAAGATTAAATCAACTATAATTTATTAAAAATAAATAATTATAACAAACTATAACAACTAATTTGTTGTCATTGCAGTTTGTGATTTAATGATATGAACATATAATTGTATAAACTATAAAGTCAAAAAATTTAATGACAATTGTTCAAGAAAAAAAGGTATATTATGAAATAAGTAATTTTCACATAAAACGTACTATGAACTTTATAGACTAGCTATATAATAATGACCATACTGACTTCAAACTCTCAAATATTATTTAATTTTTATTCACAGTGTAAACATAAGTTTATAATGTTGTAATCAATTAATTTATATTGAAAATAAATATTTCAAACTATAACAAAAACAAGAAATAAGATAGTTATATGAAGTACAGCAAGCAAACTATAGTTTTCGTTTTTACTTTTTTTTATATATTTATAAACGTGATTTAGACAATGACGTGATTTTAATTATAATCACAAATTCACCATCAACTATTATAGCAATATTTGTAAATACTATTTCTCACCATATTAGTGTTAACACAAATATTTCTTTACACATTACTTTTCCCCCATCTACAGAATTCGGATGTTTTCAGTTGTTTATATGAATTATGGACGAAATTTGCAAAATTCAAAATTTCAATTGTATTTTAATATTTTAACAATTTAGTCAGCTGATTTTTAGCGGTCTTAAAAGGTATTATTGTACTTTGAATGATTCACTGTAACTTATAATGAAGTTCAAAATCAATTATTCACTTATACCTATGAATATTTATGAATCACCCAGGGGCGTATTTAAGGGGGGCCCATGGGGCCCGTTCCCCTCCCATTCACCGTATTATAACCGTCTATATATAACTGTCGTATACACTGTCTCCAAATTTTGATATATTTAAGGCACAATCTTTAATACTATCTGCTTTAACTGTTTTGACAAATCAACGTAATGAAAATGACTTTAAAGATATTTTTAAAAAAATCTGAAGATATGGCTAATAAATTTAACATTGAAGTTAATATATCAAAAACAGAAAATAAACAACGTAACCGCTTAAATATTTCTTCAGAATCAAACACACCCGAAAGCTATTATAGAATTTCTGTTTATTATCCATACATAGATTCATTGTTAAGTGAAATTAAATACAGATTTGAAACAAAAAATACTAATATTTTAAATTTAAAAGGCTTCATACCTAAGTATTGTAACACTATTGAAGTTTCAAAAATGTTAGATGCAACATTATTGTTTACAACTGATTTACCAGATACTTTCGATGAATTAAAAGGAGAATTGAAAACCTGGCATGTAATATGGAAAGAAAAACCAAAATATGAGCTTCCATCTGCTGCATTGGAAACAATATTTTTACCTCTCATGGATTTTTATCCAAACATTAAAAGACTTTTATTAATATTTGTAACTATTCCTGTGACGACATGTACATCCGAAAGGTCATTTTCTTCCCTTAAGAGAATTAAAACTTACTTAAGATTAACTATGGGAGAAAATTGATTTAATGGATTAGCATTGCTTAATATACATCCAGAAATAATTATAAACCCTGAAGGAGTAGTTGATATATTTGCTAACAAACACCCTAGATGCCTTCAGTTATTATAACTACACAAATTACTTTAAATAATATTGCTTTTATATGTTTAATTATACATTTTTCTAATAAAATTTTATGTTTATATCAAACACATGTATTTTGATTATTTTGTTATGAGTGATAAAAAATATGAGATATTTTATAACTCTACGTCCCATGTACGATAATTTGAGCTTTTTGTTTGTGCCCCCCCCCCTCCCATAAGACATTTCTAAATACGCCCCTGAAATCACCTATGAATCACAAAATAATTTTTACGTAATTGTATGAAATAATAAAAGTTATTTAGTAGGAATACACCGAGTACACAAAATACCACGTAACTAATAAATAATCAATCATAATTATGGCGATCCATTTGCAAAAGTGACATAAGTCATACGTTTGAATATAATCATGAAAATAAAATTGTTTATATTATATGTTATGTTGTATTTTGATTTTGTGTTAAATGCTTTTTTTCTATATAATATTCATGTCAGCAGTTTCCCATTGAAACGTGCGCATATAACTCATTTTTCATACAAATATTTAATGCATATATTATATGAATACAATGAGTATAATTCAATGTTAATTGTGGACTGCTGTAAATAAAAAATAAAATAAAAAATATGTCACTACTGAGAAATATTAATGATAATGCTAATGGAGGAAAACTTTGAATAAGTAATGAACAGGTGATTTTGAAATGAAATTACGAAAGTGTTATACATCATAATGGTCGGTTGGTACTTTTACGCGCTCTTATGTTTCCCTAGAGAGGGTGAGAGAGATATCCGACGGAAAACTTGAAAACTTCAATAAGTCCTTTTTAGTTTACCGAGAAAAACACCATCGCGACTCAGGCGTCGAATAGCGGACAATGGTAAAATAAAATGTGTACAAACCGAATGAAAACGAGTTTATTATTATAACAAGATATTCATCATTTATGTATTTATATATATATTGTTGTATACAAATACAAATATATCTGTGTTTCTTAAGTGTGCACAGAAAACATAATTATTCCGTATGCATAAAACGCATCCGGATGATCGTCGATTGGTATATGAAATATGAAACATATTATGGGTCCGAGAACTGCAGGATAATATTAGCAAAAATTTTACACTGGTATAATATGTTATATGTTATATATCATTGTTACAATAAATGAAACCACAGTACTTGTCACCAGCAATTCGATCGGTAAGCTATCGTGGAACAGATCAACAGGTCGTATACCGATTCCGTATTGTATACATACACGACGGACCGATTTGTCCAGGTTTGAAATCCCAACGAAAATTCTTGTGAGGGTTCCGCGTGCTTGGTATGTCGATGGAAAGATACAAAAAAAAAAAAAAAACGTCGTAACCGCAGAGAATGGAAACTATGCGACACGTACGATAAAACAACATTACGTGCGATACCATCATCTTCAGTAGAACCGGTTCTCGGAAGCCAATCCCTGATGACGAATGTGAACGGGGTCTGAAGTAGGTGTTTAATTTTCAACGATGAAACGATGGTGTTATTATGACGACAGGATTAAGGACTCCATAACAAATATCGACTTGCAGTACAGAATAAATTTCATGTCGATTAAACAACGAAAATGTCCTTAGACCTTTCTATCATTCGAACAGTTATATCTTCATAGAGGTGATGGTGAAAACATTTAAATCAACCAACATCGAAACAGTGCAAAAGTATAGTCCAATGTATACAATGTTGTTTCGACTAAACTTTTGAATTCTCCCTTGTCCCCTTATACATTAACCGTATTCTTATACATATTTGCAAAGAGATGAGGAGTGTCCGAGTTGGAGTTTGCATTTTTTTTTCTTTTTACATAATTTCGACATGACGTCACCGATAACCGCGGTACATTATATCATACATATCGTAAATTTATCATAAAATAATATATATTTGGAATTTTACCTTTGTTCTGGATGCATTCGAACACGTGCAGTCGACCGTCGTAGGTGTTACGTTATCGGGCAAACACGCGCAAATATTGCAAATGTTTCGGCCTGAAGAGTCAGCGGTAGCGGCGGTGGTGGCAGTGACGTAAAATACCAAAAACATTGCGGTAAACAGGAAGAGCTGGTGACAAGTCGTCATCGTGCTTGGACTGCGTGTACTATATAGCCGGGTATGAGCTCCGTCGTCAGAACGATAAAAAACGGTGACTGTTTGGCACACAAACTCGGGGTACGTGTGAATCAACGGGGGGAAATATTACGGCGAAAGAAGTGTAAACACGTATTTAGTTTTTATTTTTTTTTCACGACAATGATGTGCCCAACGAATGGCCGCGGCGAAGAACGCGTTTCGGACGGAGCTCGAAGATGACTGCGATCCGAACGGATGTTGATACAGTGCTGCAGTGCTATAGTACTGCACCGGGTCGGACGAGCGACACTTTTCGGGATTATTGTAATGACACGACGGGGGGAAAAAAAAAAAAATTAAAAAGAAATAAGGTTTAAATATACATGTATGATGTGCGTGTAAACGGTATGTGGTGTTAGTGTGCGTATGTGGACCGAACAACGCGCGCGAGTCGTACATGTGCTGTGCCGGAGGCTTATCATCACCGGTAGGTGTATACACACGCAGCAGCAGACCCCTTCCTTCCTCTCCACCTCCTACTCCTCCACACGCACGTCACTTGGTCGCCACTGACGTTTCGATGCCGCTACCTACTAAACTGCTTCGGCTGCACACTCCCACCCACCGCATGAGCCCACCACCGCAGCAGGGTACTGATGATGTAGTGTACAACAACTGATTATCATCGGGGGTTTTTTTCTATAACCCTCTCTCCTTGCCGTTCGCTAACTTCTATCCGAGAAAACCGGTACCTGCGAGGGTTCCTGACAACCAAATGTGGCCGCCCCACAACCGGGTCTTAAGGTCTAACACAGTGTTTCTCAACCTTTCTTATTCCGAGTCCCCCTAGATGATTTTCACAAATAATGCGAATTGTCAAACGCCATAATATGTGACTACTTTTCAACCAGCGATCGAACCCTACACACGTAATTATCTATGAGTTGGCCAATCGTTATAGTAATAATTATTACTGTCAAAATTCGACGCGTGACAACCGCAGTCCAAAATATAATAAAACGAATAGCTATTTTCGATTTCATGCCATCTTTCTCAGATGTTATGACAAAATAATTTTATAATCATAACCACATTATACATTACTCACTGTGCAACACATATAGTAAACTTCCTGTAAGGAATTCCCCCCGGTTGAGAAACACTGGCTTCTTAACATATTTCCACATGTCGCGGGGGTACTGCAACGACGACTCGCTTAGAGTGCAGGTTAATCCTCGGACCCCTTTTATAATAATAATATGTGGAAACGATTGTACCTGCAAGTGAATATTATATAATATGTATACTACTACACGCAGCGGACATGAAAATATAATAACCATGTACTATACGCGCGCGTTCAGAATAACAATAATAATAATAATAATAATAATAATAATAATAATACACGGTGCCTTACCATTTTTTATATGTATATAAAGTATTCCGGTTCTCCAGGTTCTCGTGAAAACAAAAACTAAATACCCTGTTGTTCAATGCGAAGAAACGTGGAGCCATTCACTGCTAAGTATTCTAAGTGCAGTTCAATCATCAAAATTACGATGACGAATGCTGCAGCGTTTTAAAATTAAATACACTATATCTAGTTGAAAAATCGAGATTTAATCATTTGTTTACCCACTTTACACAAAACGCTGCGTCTCTGATTTCAAATATCAAAACATATGCATAATATAATAAATATACCACATACGTGTATATTGTAATAGTTGATTTCATCGAAGCAATAATATCAAAACTACCATTTGTGTGTTTTCGTGTACAACGTGTCCATTTGTTGAGCAAACTTATAATACTGCAAACAGAATAACATAAATTAAAATTAGTTAAACAAAGATAGGATAGTTACAATCGCAGAATATTCGAAATCAGCTTGCCGACTAATTAATGTGTAAAGTTGTAACGAATATTAAATCCCAAGCTCTTAAAAGTTGTTAAATTTTCAATTTAGAGTTTTGCGAATCTACGAAATAGGACGTTATGATATAAATTTACATAATAATATAACTCAGAGCATTTTTTGCTACAAATATATATTTTTTTTTATAAATTCTGACTGTATTTTTGTAACATAATTTATTTAAATTGAGTATCGTACTTAATTTTTTCTAGTGGACTAAAAAATAGTTTGAATATGTTAATTACTTTTGTGCACAAAATACATTTTATATTTGTTTTGGATTACTTTGGACGTTTTATTGTGACGCGAAAATATATTTTACTGTACTTTCAGGTAAGTACTTTCACCCTATCTGTATTTTATTGGGCAATCAGATCGTAATAATATTTCGTTCTGCAAGTGCATTTATTAGCACCAATTAATTTGTTTTTGATACATAATCTACGTTTTGCATTATTATTAAGGTCTGCTTTTACTGCGTAGAAGATAATAATTAATGGTATTCGGGACATTTCTGATTAACAGATTTTCAATTTGTTCGTAAGGTACAGTTTTGTTGAATCATTTCCGATTCATTTTAATAATTATCACTCGACAAACCAGTTCGTTGAATGCAATTCTATATATTTATGATTAAAAAAAAAGAACCAGATAGGCCTCGCTCTGCTGTACAGTTGGGGGTGGAGTGAAACCTCGTTCATAGGATAGGTTATTAAAATGGATTTGTTAAATTTGACATAATTCATACAAATTTGGACTTTATGGGCTTATAAAAAAAAATTGTGTGCAACGATTTTTAATTTATTTTAGCTGTGATAATTATTACTTATAGTTAACTTTGTATTAAAAGTATTAAAAAAGTTTTTGGAGAGCCAATTTTTTTTTATCGATATTTAAAAAAAAAACATTGAAAAATTGAAAATTTAAACTATCTATAAATAAGTCATACAATTTCTAAATACTTCAAAAATGTTACCATGTATGGAAAACGCTAATTTAAATGTACGGTGAAAATTTCAAGTGTATGTGGTTTTTATTTTTGAGATAGAGCATTTAAAAAAAAGAGTTTTTCAAAACGTGGTTTCACGTAAAATTTCTCGTTTTTTCGTAATTTTTTTATCGTTTTTTTCGATGATTTCAAAAAGTATTGAAAAAATTTAATTTTTGACTCACCCAAGTATCATCTACATTCACTTTCCTTTCAAAAAAGTTCCTGTTTAAGAAAATTAAAGCAATTTTACTGCCCCAAAACGTGATGACAGACAAAAAATAAAAATAAAAAAAAACACACATTATTGTAAAACCAATAGATTCCATCACTCCGTTCAGAATCAAAAATCATATACTTTCAATTTTAAATATAATATCTAGATATCTTGAACAAAATCATTTAAAATAATTGTAATATTTTTAAGAAAAATTATCATATCTGTTTATTACACTTCCATATACCTAGTTAATATAGTTATAATTCAAATAATACTTTACAAAATTTATTGATACAGCCTTTGTAAGTTATATGGTACTTAAAGCCTGAAGGTCAATGAATATAAATGTCTTGAAATGTTTTAAATGTCAACATTTAATTTTTTTAAAAAAATATTAATAATTTAATTAAAAATATAACAAAATATATTAATTTGTTCATCCATTCGTTTAATAATTATAAAATCAACTGCAAAGCAATTTCCGACGTTTTCAAGTTCAAGTAGTGGTACCTAGGCCGAATGTTCACTTTGACCATTTTCAATGTTATTGAATGATTTTTATACCTACTCTATTGTATAGAATTATTCAAATAATAAAATAACATAGTGATAAAAATAATAGTTTTTGAACCTACCTACGAGCTTAACAACG
Source organism: Chaitophorus viminalis (assembly GCA_025469195.1). Lineage (NCBI taxonomy): Eukaryota > Metazoa > Arthropoda > Insecta > Hemiptera > Aphididae > Chaitophorus > Chaitophorus viminalis. Next base: position 214 of record JAIPRK010000023.1, on the reverse strand, counting down.
TACATGCATTTATTATCAAATGTACAATACTGAGCTAATCTATAAGTTCTAAGATCAATAGTAATAGTATTATACATGTATATATATATATATATATACCTATATATTAAACAAATAGGAACCGATTGACATACATTATAATTATATGTATTACATACATAACAATTTATTACATTCGTATCGGCGCAGTCAGTGCCGGCCCTAGGGGGGGGGG